>ONZH01018144.1:0-147956 GCA_900303285.1 Rhinella marina
ACATCTCAAGCGCCAACAATTTGGGCATTTTAAGGCTTCTGCATGTGTTTGAGTTGTTTTTACATTTTAAAGAAGACATGTCTGACCACATCTCACACACACACACAATGACAATTAGGGGTGGGGTCTATTTGCTTTCCCCCTTGCCTATGCCATCTGTGGTTGTCATAGGCAACGTGATTTTAAGGGGTGCAGAATTTTTCTTCTTTTTTGTACAGTTTGGCTTGGGGTCCATGGCAATGTAGAGGAAAGAAGGTTTACTTGTATGGTCTCACTTTAAAGAGAGGTTAAATTGTCTTTGGAGTGTATTGTTGAGAGGCTGTGATAGTGGCGTAATAGTGCGACTTGGGCGCGTTATATGCACCCAGACATGCTTCCCCTGCTGTCCCAGTTGCATTCCAGCAGTGTTGGCATCATTTTCTGAGGTTTCAGGGTGGACTTGGTGACCTCCAAGTGGTCGAATTGAGATTTCCAAGTGGCGAGCATTTTTTTCCCATAGACTATAATGGGATTCGATATTCGGTCGAATAGTCGAATAACGCGGTCTATTCGAATCGAAATTCGAACTTTCGAATATTTCACTACTCGCTCATCTCTATTAATAACCTGATAGATGTTTTTCATCCACACAGTATATGCTGCTAATTGTGCTTGTATAAAAGTGGTTTATCCCAACTGGTATGTTGTAATATACTAGCGCTTATATTTTAAGCAGTTTATCTGTTCAGGTGCGCTGTAACATAATATAAGAGGTATTGTGCAGGTATTTTATTTTATTTTATATTTATTTTATAAGCAAAAAAAACTGAAGTAAAAAAACTGAAGTTCAATCCATAGGACCACGAAAACACCAGTCCTAGTTTTACATTGAACCTCCATAGATACAGGAGGGGCTTAATTAACCACTTCCCATCCGGGCCATTTACCCCCTTCCTGACAGGCCTAATTTTGCAAATCTGACATGTGTCACTTCATGTGGTATTAACTTTTGAACGCTTTTACTTATCCAAGCCATTCATAGATTGTTTTCTTGTGACACATTGTACTTTGTGTTAATGGTAAATTTGAGTCAATATATTTTACCTTTATTTATAAAAAATCTAAAATTTACTGAAAATTTTGAAAAAATAACAATTTTTTAAATATTAATTTCTCTGCTTTTAAGTTGCATAGAGATAGCTAATAAAATTGTTATTAATGAACATTCACCATATGTCCACTTTATGTTGGCATCATTTTCGAAATGTAATTTTATTTTTTGAGGACGTTAGAAGGCTTCGAATTTTAGATGTAATTTTTAAGATTTTCATGAAAATTTCCAATAGTTAATTTTAAAGGACCTTTGCAGTTCTAAAGTGACTTTGAGGGGCTTAAATAATAGAAACCTCCCATAAATGAACATATTTTAGAAACTACAGCCCCCAATGTAATCCAAACTGATTTTTACAAAGTTTGTTAACCCTTTAGATTTCCCACAAGAATTAAAACAGAAGGAAGGTGAAATTTAAAAATAAATATATATATATTTTTTTGCAGATTTTCAATTTTTAATTCATTTTTCCTATAAGATAGCAAGGGTAAACCGCAAATCAAACCTGAATATTTATTTTCCTGATTCTGAAGTTTGCAGAAACACCCCATATGTGGTTGTAAACTGCTCTGTGACCGGCAGTAATGAGAGGGAGATAGTATAAGCATTTGTGATGGCTTTGACAGCTTGTCAGAGTGATCAAAAGCCTGGAGGCCAGGAAAAAAGGTCTCAGGTTAAAGCTCCATGTTCTTGGCTGTCAGGAGGCAGCTGAGTCATGGAGCTTCTATGTACAGGTGCTGCACACAGGGGGCAAAGCTCAAGGATGTTTTAAAACGTCCATTTACAGATAGAGATCCACTACCAGGACGTTTATAGTCAATGGGCAGACTGGAAGTGGTTAAAGATGCTATAAAAGTGCCAAGCAAAACTGATGGGTCTTTTGACCACTGAAGAAGGGGCGAGTGTAGCCCTGAAACGCGTTTGGTTTTGACTGACCCAACACTGCGGCACATACAGCCCAGGATATTGGAATCAAAGCTGGAAACATCGACCAAGCTACAGCTACACAAGTTATAAAAACTTGCTACAATTCAAATACTAAAGGTTACTATCATCATCCTAATTGCGGGAATCCCACGTGGGACGCCGCCCGGGTCGAAGAAAAAAGCGTGCGCAGTCTGCCCGATTCTTGCTGCTGGCGCTGAACTCCAAAACGTAGTACTCGCTGACAGTGTTGAATCCCAACGCTCAGTACGGAGGATTCCTTCACGTATTGCGAGAGAAACTGAGGAGAGGTCAATATCCAGAACCCAAGAAGGGGTAACGTACTAAAATATTATACCAAGACTTTTTACTTTATACTATATCTACATGTGCACAATACCTCTTATATTATGTTACAGCGCACCTGAACAGATAAACTGCTTAAAATATAAGCGCTAGTATATTACAACATACCAGTTGGGATAAACTACTTTTATACAAGCGCAATTAGCAGCATATACTGTGTGGATGAAAAACATCTATTAGGTTATTAACTAACATTACAGCCAATCTGATGAACACCAGCACAAGGTATATACACTTTGATACGGAGATTAAAAGGGGATTCCACTCTCATATAGAGAAGAGTGATTTTATTGCAAATTTTCACTATATTTATCTTCTTTCATATATTTTTTCCATTTTTTCTATTTTTTGTATTTTTATATATATTTTTCATTTTTTATACCTGGACATTTAATCTTATTTGTACTGTTTTACTCAGCGCTGAGGTTATAGGTTACAATTTATAATTAAATATAATTTATAATTGATACCAATAATTTATAATTGATATCAATAAATATAATATTTTTAAAAATTTATTGATGTAATTTATATTATTACAATACGTTCTTTCAGTGAAATTACTGTTATTCTCATTTCTGTTGATTTGATTTTATATCCACATTAATACCATCACAATTTTAAATAATTACAATCAGTGCAAAACAGAATATTGATACTATATTCACAAGGTGAAAACTACGATCACAAAAACCAACAACTATCATACTCCTCTATACGACCAAATGTAAGAAAGTACTCATCACAAATTTTGTTCACTTATTATTATGTAATTTTTATTGGTATCATTTTGGGGTACATATAACTTTTTGATCACTTGTTATTTATTTTTTTGTGGAGGTGAGGGGACAAAAACAGCAATTCCGTCATTGTTTTTTACATTATTTTTTTACGGTGTTCACCACATGGGATTACTAACATGATACTTTTATAGATCAGGTCATTACATTACATTTTTTAATGACCTAAATGAACTGATATGAGAAAAGACAATTTTTATTTTATTTTTATTTACATTTTTATTTTATTTTTTTTACACTTTTTTTTTTTATCAAGACCCATTTGGATCTTGAAGATCGAGTGGGCCTGATGGCTATACAGTGCATTGCAATAGTCATTTATTGCAATGCACTGTATTGTCAGTGCTACAGTTGCACTAAGGCTGATCAAACCCTCAGGGTCTGATCAGCCTTAGGTACATGGCAGCCTGGATGCTTTTGTAAGGCGTCCGGTTGCCACGGTAACCATCGGGCCGCTGCCATTGCAGCAGCGGCGTCCCGATGGAAGGGATAGGGAGCTCCCTCCCTCTCAACCCCATGGATGCGGCGGGTAGCTAGCCGAAATCGGTGCCAGCACCAATTGACATGCCTGATTTCAGGCTGGGATCTCCAGCGTGGAGATCACAGCCTGAAACCGGCTTTTTTTCTCAATGAAGCGCTCCGATTGGTTAGTCTGCAGAGACTAACCAATCGGAGCGCTTGTGGGCAAGGGACCACTCTGATTGGTCCCTTGCTGGCTTCCCCGGTGTCTCTGCTCTCTGGGAGAGCGGAGACTCCGGGACTGTGGCACTTTATAGTGTCACAGCCCCGGTAACCAGTTTGGACGTGACTGTACGTCCAAATGCACTAAATTACTTGCGATTTGCGCATACAGTTATGTCCAAATGCGTGAAGGGGATAAAGGGCCATCATAGTAAGTTCTTGCAGTTTGTTTGCCAATCCTATATGTCATTAGATCCTCCAAAGAACCCTTTAAGGTACCTGCCCCTCTGGTGGTTCCTAACCTCACCAAGTATTAACATGCGGCCCAACTGGCCCAATTTTCAGTTGTATTTTCCCATTGTTACCTGCTTCCCAGGTATAGAGTTTCATGCAGTAACTCCAGCTGGGGTGGACCATCTCCTCTGGTGTTAAAGAGGACCTTTCACTGCTCCTGACATGCCTGTTTTAATAGCTGCATACATTCCTCATGTAATAACAATTCTGGAGCATCTATTGTTATGGCTCTATATTGTGCAATTATGTATCTTTCAAATGTTTTTCAAAAACAGCAGGTGATAAAAAAAAAGAAACTAAATTCAATTGCCCTCATTATGCAACTTTTAGAAATATCCCATGTGCGGCCATAGAGAGCTACTTGACTCAAATACCTCCTCAGAAATGAAGGAGCACCTTGTGGATTTTGGGTTCTCCTTTTTTTGGATATTATACAGACACCATTACAGGTTTCAAAAGGCCTCAAGGAAACACTCCCAAAAGACCCCATTTTGGAAACTACACCTGTCATAGAATTAGGGGTGCAGTGAGCATTTTGACCCTACAGGTGTTTCCTAGAATTTATTAGAAATGGGGGGGGGGATCAAAATGTAAAATTACATGTTTAAAACATAATTATGTTCTATCAATCTAAGGCTCTTAATTTATTGTCAAAGATGGTGACCTTATTATTAAAAGCATAACAAAGTTTTCCAGTTATTGCATATTTACTTTACACATACAAAACTGGTGACATGACTACATAGCTACAGAAGCACTTATCCATGGCTGCAACCTTCTAAAAAATGCTTTTTATTCTTACTGTGCTGTGACGGGTCAAAGAGGCTTGCACAGTCTCTCTCTGCTCCGCTCTGTGAGCCCTGCTAAAAACCCACGCATGTGCCGCCAGTGGCAGAGAGATACCGTTCAATTTTGCAGAATATATGCGGCCCCGTTCACTTTGATGGGCGGTATGTGATCTTGCCGAGCCGCGGCTCCGTAAGAAAATATAGAACATGCCCTATTCTTGTCTGCAATAGCAAAACTGTTATGTCCGCAATAGCAGACAAGAATAGGCATCTTCTATGGGGTGCTGGCGATGTGTGTTCCGCAAATTGCGGAACACACACCGTTCGGCATCCGTGGTATTGTGGATCTGCAATACCATGACTGTCTGAACGGCCCCTAAAGGTCTATATAATCTCACTGCATTCATCCCTATGCAGCCATGTCACCAGTTTGCTACAGTATGTGTTTTTTAGATGACACGTTCCCTTTAAATTATTTGTTCATTTTATTATTTGTTCAGAAATTGTATTCCAACAAATCTGCTTTATGTTCTATCTAAGCAGCCTGATTATTGGTATAATGGTGAGAAAAAGCCCAATATTACCAGTTTACTATAGGAAGTTTGTTATTACTAATTATTGGCCATTTATGAAGGAGTCGGAGTCTGATAAATTAGAGGAGGTGGACTCCACAGCCCTGAGTATAACTATACTGAATACCAAAATGATATTTGCTCGAGGCATGAGATATGTTCGTCATGGTTTTCTAATCGATTGTACATGTCTGGCCCATAAAAGAATGTGTCTGTTAAAAAACTAACAACTCGCCAGGTTTTGTGGGTGAAGTAGCTCTTTTCCATTAAAATTTTACAGCCGATCAACACTGTACAATCAATTACAAATCCACAAGAAACATAACCTGAAGTAGTTCTTGGCTGCGCCATGGCTTTCTCCATGCTTAACAAGCACGGTGCCATATATTGTATAGGGGCTGTACTTGGTATCACGCTCAGCCCCGTTGAAATGAAGAGCCTTCTCGAACAGCTGATTAGCGGGGGTCCCCACCATTCAGATTCTGATGACCTATCCAGAGGATAGGTCATCAGTATCAAAGTCCCTGAAAACCCCTTTAATGTGTGAGATATATGATGGTGTGCATATAATGTGAGCCACATGGAGGTCCAAATTGATAAAAATATATGCCTCACATTAACAGTAAGTGACCCCCATCAAGTAGCTCCTCAACATGGGGATAATGTGTGACGTACTTGATTTGATCACTTTCTATTAACATGAAACACAGTGTTATTCATTTTGAACCTCTATGTGCAACCTCATCATGTACTATCTCACCCCTGCAGCCTCCTTGATCCTCATGGAAGAGGGTTAGACATGTCTGTGGTATATACTGACCTATTATTTGTGTTCCACTCTTTACTATGTTTGATATGTAACGGAGGTTGCATTTAAAGTATGCGACTATCTATGTAGAATCAACATATTACCATATGTGACTGAGTGCACTGAGACATTATAGAAAGGAGGGGGCAGGGCTTGGTGCTGACAGGATGTAGGCTGTGAGGAACTGTGATGGAGAGTGATGAGAGGAGAGTCTGAAAAGATTGTAGAGAGACCCTTGAGAGGAGAGTTGTGAAGGAGAGCTGCATCTAGAGAGAGATGATACAACTGAGACCAGGGTTAGAGACAGCACAGCTACAGGAGAGCGGCTGGGACTATGTTGAGAGGTGGCAGTCAGAGACTGAGGGGAGGCCGGTGTCAGTGGTCTGTGGAGATCTGCACAGACTTATATTGTGTCACTGTACAGCCCAGACTTATATATTTCATTACTGAAGTAAAGTTGTGTAAAATCTGCTGCCTGTCTCGTTCCTATACTCATATACTACTCTGGTTTTGCCACCCTTATATTATGTTTTTATATTGTGCAAGTTTTATTAAAATAACTACAAAAATTTGCCATTATCATAATTGTACTGACCCACAGAACAAATTTAACATATTTCTTTTGCCACAAAGTGAACACAGTAAAAGTTCCACAAAATGTTAAAATTGCTGTTTCCCCCCTAAAATACAATAAATGATTTAACCCTTAGACTCCCAGCGCTGTACATGAAGCCGGGACACAAGTCCCAGCGCCGTACACGTACGGCGCTCTGATCGGGCGGGGCAGGAGCTGCGCTCGCCCGATCAGCTGCAGGGGTCTGGCAGTGGCCGATAGCCGGACCCCTGCTGTATGCACCAGCATTGGTGAAAACACCGATGCCAGTGCATTAACCCTCACACTGCCGCGGTCAGCACTGACCTCGGCATGTGCGATGTCAGCGCTGGGAGGGAGAGCCCATCGGGTCCCCATGCTGCTGTGACGGGGACCCGATGGCAGGGAAGGCAGCCCGATGCCTTCCTTAAGCATCGGGCTGCCTTCTACGGAAGCCTGTGAGATCCAGCCCCCTGGATCTCACAGGCAGCAGGCTATAAGTGTATTACACTGTGTAATACACTTACAGCCAATGCATTACAATACAGAAGTATTGTAATGCATTGTGCAGGGGATCAGACCCCCAAAAGTTGAAGTCCCAGACTGGGACAAAAAAATAAAGTAAAAAAAGAAATTAAAAAAATAAAGTTTAACAAAAAAAATAAAAGTTTCAAGTAAAAAAAAAAAAAAGCGTCATTTTCCCAAAAAATTTTTTTAAAAAAAAAATAGGGAAAAAAAGAAAAGTAGGCATATTGGGTACTGCTGCGTCCGTATCGACCGGCTCTATAAAAATATCACATGATCCACCCCGCTAGGTAAACACCATAAAAAATAAAAACAGTGCAAAAAAAGCCATTTTCTGATCACCTTGCCTCACAAAAAGTGTAATACCAAGCGATCAAAAAGACGTATTAATCCCAAAATGGTACCAATCAAACCGTCATCTCGTCCCGCAAAAAATTAGACCCTACCTGAGACAATCGCCCAAAAAATAAAAAAAATATTGCTCTCAGAAAATGGCAACACGAAAAAAAGATTTTATTCTGTTCAAAAATGCATCTAATGTGTAAAACTTAACAAAAATAAAAATGTTAGACATATTGGGTATCACTGCGTCTGTAACAACCTGCTCTATAAAAATATTACATGAGATGGCCTCCCAGGTGAATGCTGTAAAATTTTTTTAAAAAACTATGTCAAAACAGCTATTTTTTTTCACCTTGACTCACAAAAAGTGTAATAGCAGGCGATCAAACAGTCTTATGTACCCCAAAATGGTACCAATGAAAACTTCACCTCATTACGCAAAAATTGAGCCCCCACATAAGACAATAACTAAAAAAAATAAAAATCAATGGCTCCCGCAAACCAATCCATCAAAATCTGTGCGGCAAAATCCATATGGCGCTCGTTCTGTTCGGAGTCCTGCCATGTGCCTCCACAGCAGTTTACCACCACATATGGGGTGTTGCCGTATTCAGGAGGAAATGGGGAACAAATTATGGGGTGCTTTTCTCCTCCCCTTGTGAAAATAAAAAATTTGGGGCTAAAGCAACATTTTATTGGAAGAAATGAAACTTTTCATTTTCACAGCCAAGTGTTTCCAAATTCCGTAAAACGCTTAGGGGCCAAAGTGGCCAGTACCCTCCTTAATATATTCGTTGAAGTGTGTAGTTTCCAAAATGGGGTCACTTTTTGAGGGTTTCCACTCTAGGGGTACGTCAGGGTCTCTCAATTACAAAATGGTGCCTAAAAACTATTCTAGCAAAATCTGCCTCCAAAATCCATATGGCGCTCCTTTCCTTCTGACCGCTGCCACAAACCCATAGAGACGTTTACCGCCACATATGGGGTATTTCTGTAAACTGCAGAATCAGAGTAATGTATATTGAGGTTTAGTTTGCTGTTAACCCTTGCTGTGTTGCAAGAAAAAAATTATTAATGTGAATAATCTACCAAAAAAGTGAAATTTTGAAATTTCACCTCCATTTTCCTTTAATTCTTGTGGAGCACCTCAAGTGGTTTCCATTAGGTAAGCCTCCCAAAATCACTTTATAACTGAATTGGTGCTCAAAAAAATGGTTTTGGAAATTTTGTTGAAAATCTGAAAATGGCTTCTAAACTTCTAAGGTTTCTCACGTCCAAAAAAAAGTAAAATTACATTTATAAAATGATGCCAACATAAAGTATACATATGGGGAATGTAAAATAATAACTATTTTTGGAGGTGTTACTATGTAGTTACTATGTATTTTGAAAGTAGAGAAATTGAAATTTGCTAATTTTTCCAAATTTTTGGTAAAATAAATAAAAATGAAATATTTTGCCACAAATTTACTACTGTCGTGAAGCACAATATGTGACGAGAAAACAATCTCAGAATGGCCTGGATAAGTAAAAGTGTTCCAAAGTTATTACCACATAAAGTGACACGTCAAATTTGCAAAAATCGGCCTGGGATTTAAGGTGAAAAGTGGCTCGGTACTGAAAGGGTTAATACACTATATGTAATACAAAATTGTTTTAAACAAATTCAAAGTCTCATATGGCGAAATTGAAATAAAAAGTTATGACCACTGGAACAACTGAGTTATGTCACTAAGAGGTTAAAAGACCTGAGTTATGTGCCAGCTATATTTACTTCAGATATAAATTAAGAATCTACAGTAAAAAAGTGACATTTTCAGGTGTTTTTTTTCCAGTTTTAATGTTTCTGTTGGGGGGTTAATGGACTAACTTCATGTTGTTGGTTGCTAAGAGAGCTAGATTGGAGAGATATTGAAAGTAATCCAGAATTAAAGAAATTAAATCAAAATTAGAATTGTGGGATAAAAAGAACTTTTCGATCCTTTTCTAAAGTAAATGAACACTGGCTGTTGATTATAAATGACAGGCATGGCATTAAAAATTATTGGAGTTTTGTAGTATTAAAGGGATTGTCTCATTTTGGTATGAGATGCATTGAAAGCATCTCTTAGGTATCTCTTAGGTGTTTGAGACTCACCTGCATGGCTACCTCTCCACTCTGAGCAAGGAAGGGATCGGGGGCCATTTATCAGACTTTTATGGCATGTCTTGTGTAATACAATCAGGTGAATCTGTGGTTTCATCTGCAACAAAATCATCACTGGAATCTGCATGAACACAAGCGGATTTCATTGGAGATTTGGTCCAGATGTACAGTACTTTCAGAAAAGTTAGGCATAATTCACACTTTAGTGTTTTGGTCAGCTATTTGTCTCAGTGATTGTTAGCCAAAACCAGGAGTGAAGCCTACACAGAGATAAGATATAAGAGAAAGTTTTGCAGTTCTTTCCATGCATTTGACCAGCACCTCATTTTGACTCACAACCACTGATCAAATCACTGAAGTCTGAATTAGGCCTTACTCAAAGTGTGACTTCACCCTGTGTTTCTGTTTTTATGATGCAATGGAGGAGAACTGCCTGAAATGAAAATTGCATACTTTAAGTCTTTTTATCCATTAACATATCCTCACATATCCCCATCTACTTTAATAGAAAGGATCATCTCAGCATTCCAGTGCAGTATGGCGAGTTGGAGAAGCTTCTTAATAGGATGATGGAACGCTGTGCAGAGCTTTCTCTTACACCACTAAGGAGAAAATCTTCAGTGAGCCTGACTTTGGAAATTATACTTAATCCATAAAATGAAGAGCTGAATGCATAGCATTTGTAGTATTATATGTGCCTCTTACTATACTATTGTTTATATACTATATTCCTTATTTCTCTCATGAGCAATTTAAAGTCCAATTTCACTGACTAAAAACAAAAGACACAACCTACCATGTAACCTGATTACAATAATATTACTGTGTGACATCCCCTTCGGTCTCATCTGTTGGCCTCAAAGATTGGTTCTGGTGTTAGAGACCTCATAGTCTGGTCACCTAACAGACTTAAAGGAGTATTCTGGTTGTTAGAAGTTATACCCATCCATATGATAGGGGATAACGTTTAGATTGGTGGGGATCCTACCGGTGGAACCCCCACCGATTACAAGAAAGGCGTCTCTGAACCCCCTGAAATGAACCCGGTCGGATATGCGCGTGGCCGATTCATTCATTTCTGTGTGACTTCCGGAGATAGTCGAGTACAGCGCTAGGCTATCTCCGGAATTCCCATAGAAATGAATGGAGTGGCCACATGCATGCCTGAACGGCCGCTCCGTTCATTTCAAGGGGGCTGCAGAGGGTACAGGGTGTAAAAGTCANTCTGAACACTTTGCATCCAGACCAAATCCAGCCTCACAAAAAAATAGAACATGTCCTATTCTTGTCCATATCACGGACAAGGATAGTAGTACCTCTCTACTGAGGGCCTGACGTTCAGTTCCGCAAAATGTGGAATGCACATGAAAGGCATCCCTGTTTTGCAGATCCGCAATGTGACACTTAGTGTCGTCACGAAGTGCATTTCTTTGTAAGTGGCAGGTACAATGACGGGGAATGGCGATTTTGCCGCCTCCTGCCATTGGACCCCTAAGATGCCACTTTCATCACTGATCGCAGCATCTGAGGATAATAGTGAGGGCTTTCAGAGGTTAGTCTGGTAGTAAAAAATATATAAATACTCACTGCTCAAAATCTTGCACTGTGCGTGATGACGTCACGATGCACAAGATTTCATGTGAGATCTGCAATCAAGATGGCTGCGGCGGCCTCTTCACACTCAAAAGGATGAGTTGAGTATGTTTTGGTTTTTTTAACACCATTTCAGGGAAAATTGATTAGTTACCACGAAGTATGAGGAATTTCGGCTTCGTGGCGAATCCAATTTTTCCTGAAAAATCGGATCAAAGTCCACTTCGGATACTTCGATTTGCTTAAACCTAGTGACAGTGATGGGCTGCGGTGGTTTAATGACTTTATAACTTCTAATCTGGCAGGGATGAGAGCTGAAGCACTGATACAGAAGGATACAGTGGGACTTTTAACAGGGGAGTGGAGTTCTTTCTTTCCATGGACACTTTTCTGCCACTCTTTAATTTTTCTGTAGTATTGAATAACCACTTAATTTTTTTAATATCACACATGCATTCTTACTAGAACTATATGTACAAACTTATTTATTGAGTTTGTATTGTATTCATCTCCAGAAAATCCAACCTAAGAAGCACGAGAACAAAAGTATCTCCGGTCAAGGACAATTTCTTACTAATGTATTGGAGAGTTTTCACAATGCCTGCAGGTGAGGTACCTTAGACAGCATAGAAGCTCATCTTACAGCATCTTTTTTAAATGTAACCTCTTACATAGCCCAACTTTTATTATTTTTACCGTAAGAAATATAATTATTGACAATTTAATATTAAAGTATAATAATAATATTGAACAATAAAAATATTCTCACATAAGTTCTAGGGGATGGTCAGCAAAGAAAGCACACCAACAAAATTTTATATTGAGATAAAGAAAAAATATTTACACAAAGTCAATTATGCAGCATGAATATTGATAAAACAAATAAACCAATTAGTCATAATAATTATCATGGAAAAAACATTTCAATGACTAAAACAGATATTCAACAAACTATAACCTGATAATTCAACCTCAAAATGCTAAGTTAACAAAAGGGTTAATCATGGAAAGACGAACAAAAACCACAAAAAATATGATGGATAAAGCAAAAAGTAAAACACTGTAAATCTGATGGTCAGCAAGCTAAGCAAGTTTTAGGCAAAAAAAATAAATAAATAAATAAAAAATATATATACATTTCCTCATTTACCTAGTTCTGTTCTAGCCCCTAGTTGACATGCAGTTGCACAGTTGTTTGGGCGTGTAACAACAAAATATACCTTCCCTCTCTCCCTGCTCTGCAAAGGGAGTGAATAATGTTGCTGCCCTGCCTGCAGTCTGACTTATGTAGTATGTGTGAGACTACAAGTCCCAGTTGTACAGTACAATGACATTGCTGATACACACAGGATCCTCCCCCTACCTGTTCTTGTGCAATACTCTGCAGACACTTCCTCACAGACAGCAGAAGAGTACAGAGGAGAGAACTACTCCAGTCTGTTAGTTCTGTGTTTGCAGAAGGAGGAAGGGAAGATCCTGTGTCCAGTGTTTGTTTCTTCAGTACCTGGAGAAGAGTAAACCATGCAGCTGCTCAGCACCTCAGGCAGAGCCTCCAGCTCTGAGTCTGTGCTGTTGATGGTAGAAGGGGTTAAACTTTACTGAAGAACGCAGTGGGAGGGAGACAAAGGGCAGAGAGCTCAGCCAGCAGAAGGAGGTGAAAGGGGGCGTGGCTTGAGCTGCTACTACTGCCCCCTCAGGCTTGTATACAGAATTAGAGCAGGGAAAGAAGTTGACATCACAGGTCATGTGACCTCAGCTAACAGGAGAACACGCCCATTGTAGATGAAGTAAGTGAATTGAAAACCCCTTAGATTTGCTTAGTTAGAAACATACAAAGAACAAAAAAAATAACTTGGACAACCCCTTTAATCTATGCATGTCTGACTGTTGTTACATCATATTGATGCACATACTTGAACAAAAATGCATCACCGTTCCATATTGCAGTACAACCTTTAGAGCTCTTTTACATGAGCGAGTTTTCCGTCCAGATGCGATGCATATAGTTAGCATTGCATCCGGACTGAATCTTGACCCGTTAGTTCAATGGGTCTGTGCACATAAGCGATGTTTTTCAGACATAATCTTTGCGTTCAGGAAGAATCGCAGTATGCTCTATAGTGTGCATTTTTCGCGCATCCCTGGCCCCATAAAAATGAATGAGGCTTGCGTGAAAAATGGAAGGCATCCCGATGCGATGTGTTTTTCACTGAAGGTTGCTAGAAGATGTAGATTGTTATTCTGCAGTTTCTGTTCATGCGTGTGAAAACAAACTGAAGTTCCCCACAACTTAAAGGGGTTGTCTCATCTTGCCTAATGGGGGCATATCGCTAGGATATGCCCCCATTGTCTTATAGGTGCGGGTCCCACCGTTGGGACCCGCACCTATATCGAGAACGGGGCCCCGCAAGGTGGTGGCTGGAGGACTCCGGTCCGGCCACCACCAAGCCGGCTCCCCATAGAAATGAATGGGAGCGCACCGCGCTTGCGCGGCCACCGCTCCTATTCATTTCTATGGAGCCGACGGAAATAGCCGAGCCAGCGCTCGGCTATCTTCGCCGGCCACATTGAAAATGAATGGAGGCGGCTGCGCATGCGCAGTGCGCCCCCGTTCGCTTTCGGGGCCCCGTTCTCGATATAGGTGCGGGTCCCAGCGGTGGGACCCGCACCTATAAGACAATGGGGGCATATCCTAGCGATATGCCCCCATTAGGCAAGATGAGACAACCCCTTTAACTTAGCAGAATGTGAAGTATGTGGTAACGTGCGAAACAGGTCAGCGGGGACGCACCATGAAAATGTAATTACCACTATTAAAAGTTACGTTTATTTTTGCTGTTGGATGTCTAGCACCATTTTTTTCACAAGTTTGTATAATTTGTGTTGATTACCACAGAAGGACAGTGTTTTATATTTCATTTTCAATGGCATAGTACTGCCAAAATGAAAAAGAAAAACATAAAAATTCTGAAAAAATGGTTCTCTATGAATATTGAATTAAAAAAATACCCCTTTATTATGAATGTCCCTTTAACCCTTTCAGTACCGGAGGTTTTTTCGGTTTGCGTTTTCATTTTCCTTCCCTATTTTCTGTGAGCCCTAACTTTTTTTATATTTTTGTTCACATAGCTGTATGAGGGCTTATTTTTTGCAGGACAAGTTGTACTTTCTAATGCTGCCATTAATTATGGCATAAAATGTAGTGGGAAGTGGTAAAAAAAATTCCAAATGGGGAATTGGAAAAAAAAATGCAATTCCTCCTCCTGTTTTACGGGTTTTTTTCCCACAGCATTCCGTTTGCTGCAAAACTGACCCATGCCGTTTGTTCTCTGGGTCAGTACGATTACAACGATACCCCATATGTGTAGGTTTGTTATGTTTAAATAGTGTACAAATAAATTTAAACTTTGAAAAAAATTTTTAGTTTTTTTACTTCGTCATATTCTGACCCCCATAACTTTTTTTTTTAGTTACATCCACTGAGCTGTTTAGGGGCTCATTTTTTACGGGACAATCCATAGTTTTTATTGATACCATTTTGGAGTGTGCCTGACTTTTTGATCACATTTTATTACATTTTTGGGGTAAGAGAAGTAGTGAAAAAATAGCAAATCGGCCATTTTGACACTTTTTTCCATCACGCAATTCGCTGTATTGGAATATTTTAAAAGTAATGGCGTTTTCAGTCGCGGTGATACTCATGATGTTTATATTTATTGTTATTTAGAAAAAAATAATTTTTGTGATTATTTTAAGGCTCATATATGAGCATATAGACAATGTTTTTTAATTTTAGCAATTTTGCAATTTTAAGTCCCTTTTGCTCATTTCTTCTCATGGCCTGCCATCTGGTGGCCAAAATAAGAATTGCAGATTGAAAGCTGTAAACCTCATCAGCGAGGTTCCCAGCTTTCACATCGAATGCAGACACCCCGATTGACCACACAGGGCGTTTGCACAACACCCGGAAGCGCGCGCTTCTGGGTTTAGCGCAATTAGATGCCGTGATCTCGCTTGATCACGGCATCTAATGCCTTTATTTACCACGATCGGCATTATTGCCGGTTGCAGTAAGTAGCGGCAGGTCTCTGCTGTTTAAAACAGCAGGGTTAAAAGCAGCCAAACATGTAAATGATCAAAAGTATTTACAATTCCAAAAAAGTTGATGCTGTATAATGTAAATAAAAACAGAATGTAATGATTTGCAAATCTCATGGATCATTATTTTATTCACAATAGATGATAGAACACATCAGATGTTGAAAGTGAGACATTTTACCACTTCATGAAAAAAAAAATAATTCATTTTGAACTTTATGACTTTAACATATGACTTTCACAAAAAAGTTGGGACAGGGCCATATCTACCATTTTGTAGCACCCCCTCTTCTTTTAACAACAGTCTGTAAAGGTCTGGGAAGTGAGGAGACCAATTCCTGTAGTTTTGGGAGAGGAATGTTGTCCCATTTTTATTTTTAGGTTTAACAGTCCTGGGTCTCCTTTATTGGATTTTTTTTATGATGTGACAAATATTCTTTGCTGGTGAAAGTTCTGGACTGTAGGCAGGCCAATTTGGCACCCAGACACTTCTTCTGCAAAGCCATGATGTTGTGGTGGATGCAGTATGGGGTTTAGCATTATCTTGCTGAAATATGCAAAGCCTTCCCTAAAAGGGATTTGGTCTGGATGGGAGCTTATGTTGTTCTAAAACCTCTACATACTTTTCAGGGTTGATATCGCCTTTCCAGATATTGAAGCTTCCCAGGCCATAGGCATTAATGCAAACGCCATACCATCAGAGATGCAGGCTTTTGAACTGTCCACTGATAAGAAGCTGGATGGTCACTCTCCTCTTCAGTCTGCAGCACACAGTGTCCATGGTTTCCAAGTATTTCCATTCTGCCTCAATTGAGTTTTGATGAGCTTTGGCCCAGAGAAGACAACTGCGTTTCTGGCTTGTATTGACATATGGCTTCTTCTTTGCATGATACAGCTTTATCTTTCATTTGTGGATTGCACAATGAACTGTGTTCACAGACAATGATTTCTAGACGTGTTCCTGAGCTCAGGCAATAATTTCCAGTACAGAATCATGTCTGTTTTTAATGCAGTGTTGACTGAGGACCTGTATCTGACAGGCATCCAATGCAGGCCATCAGCCTTGTCCCTTGCGCAGATGGATTTCTCCAGATTCTCTGATTTATTTATTTATAATATTATGTACTGTAGATGGAAGAATATTCAAGCCTTCCCAATTTTACGTTGATAGGAATGTGTATAGGAGAAAAGAAGGACTTCACGAGCGGCACTTGAACAGATGCAAGAGATCATCACTTTTACTTTAAATGTCTGGACTTCTTTATTGTAATTACAGACAACGAATTTCGGAAGATAACAAACCTCCTTCGTCAGGTCTATAACAAAAAATAAAAATTGCTTCTGAGAGATTCTGCCTCTTTTTATACCACGTCATGTGACTTAGTAACAATTTACTTCTCCAGCTGTTTTTTATTAGTATCACTTTTCCAGCCTTTGCCCTTTCCCAACTTTTTTGAGATGCATTGCTGCCATCAAGCTCTAAATGAGTTAACTTTTTCATGAAATGATAAAATGTCTGACTTTCAACATCCTATATGTTTTCTACACAGTTGAGTCACATTATTATGACCACCAGCTGATATCTAGAGTAACTGCCGTGTGCTGCACGGACAGCAGCTAGACGGGCTGGGAGTGACTCAATTAGGTCCTGGTAGATTGTCACAGTTATCTGGAGCCTTGCTGACGGCAGTGCATCCCACAGCTGTTTGAGTGTGTGGGAGAGGATCTATGGAGCCAGCTCAACAATCAGTGTGGTCCCACAGGTGCTCAGCTGAGTTCAAGTCTGGGGAATTGGGGGTCGGGGTAGAACTTGGAAATCTTGGTCATGCTCTTCCAACCAGTGTCGGACATTTCTAGCCATGTGACAACATGAATTGTCTTGATGGAAAATCCCACCAGATCTGGGACACCTGGGATATTTGAAGAATATTAGTAATGTATTATATAATTTAATATTTTAGCATATTTAAAGATAATTATTCTAAAATTGTACCACCAAATTAAATTAAAAGGTATATTAGCTTTATGAACATTTATGAGAACATTCTTATTCCCATCAATAGAAATATTCTTATCCATAGTGTGGACTAGAATAGGACACGTTCTATAATTTGCATAATGGCCACATGGATTTGCAAAAAATACAGGACCCCATAAAAATGAATGCATCAGTGTGCTATCCGCAAAAAATGTAGATTGAATAGAAATAACACTAGCTAAACTATCGTTTGATTTTTTTTTCTATTTAGATTAGCCTTGGATTGTAAAGATTACCATATAACTCATAACAATGCCTTCACAGCACCCTCTTCCAAAAGCAGCAGTAACCTGCAGACATTTTCACTATATTTGTTAAATACATGTGACAATTTTTGCATTCCAATTGTTTTGGTAAGTACAATTTCTTGACATTTAGGATACAGATAAATAATTTTAATAAACAAAAAAATGTTTGTTTTGATCATTGAAGAATATTTCACAGCTACTGAGCTTTGACAGGTTGCGATGAGCCTAGAAGAGGAGGTACTTTATTGTAAATAAGTCATATGCAACAGTAAAGTTATACCACTGTTTTCTGTCACGTTGCCTATATTGCAAAGGCTGAATGAAATTCATGTTTCTAATTACACATTATACAGTGGTGTCCACAGTTAACAATTGATTTATCTCAACATAGGCGGGATATGTGTAGTACAAAATGTAGTGCCTAACTAATTCCAACAGAACATCCCAACTTTACAAATACCAAATGTGCTTGCAATACGACTCTTCAGACAGCAGGTTGCACATTGTGTTACTAGCTAAACCTGAACACACATTCATTAGGTGAAACACTTTTGAGATTTGGTTTGTTTCAGATTTGCCTATTTTTTCAAAAAGTTCACTTTGGACCTGAATCAATTCTACCCTAATTGAAGTTGCTTCAGTTGCCTTGAAAGTTGGTATTTCATACTCTTGTCTCCTCCGAATTTGTAGGAAAGAAGTTAGCTCTTTTTGTTATTTTTTAATGAGTTTTTTGCTTTTTCTCTCCACATCCCCCCTCCCTAAGCAATGACAGCAATAGCAAATAATGCCAGAGTGACACTGACAAGCATGTTTGATGAAGTTAATAAATAGTTTGTTTATAAACACAGTGCACCATTGCATGTGTTAAAAAAGAACTCCCGCAAAAAATTTTATTCCATGTCCTGCTAGAAATGTACATGATGTAATCTGTAATGAATGTCATTTTCTTACCAGTGGCTGTATTTTTGAGTTATATCTCGCTGAAGCTTCTCACCTGTGTCATGTGACTAGAAATCAGACCCACCAACTTACACAGAGACTTATGTGTGGACAGGAAGTCTAATTCTCTATGCATTCCTATGGGAGCCTCACTTTCAGTCTCAGGAATGACCCAGCTACAATAAGAAGAGAGGGGATAACTCAGAATTACAGTCTGTGATGAGAAGATTGCATTCACTACAGATTATATCATGCACCTTTCTAACAGGTCAGAGAATAAAAATTTTTGCTGGAGTTCTTCTTTAAGCTTTTTCATATTACATAGCTTCCAAAAATTGTTCCTCATTGGGGCAGATGATTTTTTTAACACACATAGTATTATGTGAAAAAAATGTCGTGTTAAGAGATCAAATGTCCAAAAATTATGACTTAACAGGGCCAGACACTCACACACCAGGAGTCTCACCACACCACTAAAAATTTTTTAATGTAAAGGTATGGAAATGCGTCACATTTGCAGACCAACAAGAGTTTGTGTAGAGCACCAACAACTGGGCATATATTTTATTGGATAAGATTAAATGTTATGTATTAAATTTAGGGCACCTATACTTATATTATTTTAGAGCACCAATAAGTCAAATCTTTCATATAGCAGAGGTATACTTACTTGCCTGACCAAGAGTCAGTCCCACCACACCACCCAGGCCTGTTATAACATCCTCCCCCGGCTTGAAATGGCTGATAAAGGGAGCAATAGGTTATTTTAGCCTGTCCTGAAGTCTTCCTCCCCCTTGCCTGAAATTACTTATAATGGGGCCACAGATTGCATTCCCCTGCCCTGCAGTCAACTTCTCCCCAGCCTGAAATGGCTGATAACAGGGGGCAATAGAGTGTATTCCCCTGTCCTGCAGTCAGCTTCTCCCTGGCCCGAAATGACTGATACCAGGGAGCAATAGATAGTATTCTCGGGCCAGTGAGGATACCAGTAATTGATTTCAATACACTCAGCCTTGCTGAAGAGACTGAGGGCATTGAAGCAGTAATTCTTATTTTGGCCACCAGGTGGCAGGCCAACATTAGAAATAAGCAAGGCTTAGCAATAACTGGATTTTAAAAATCCATGATTGTTCAGAATTTTTTTTTTAATTGGATTTTGTATGCTCAAATACGAGGTTCAAAATCATTACAAAAGTGCTTGCTTCGGCAGCACATATACTAAAATTGGAACGATACAGAGAAGATTAGCATTACCCCTGCACAAGGATGGCACGCAAATTCGTGAAGTGTTCCATATTTTTTGATTCGTTGTTTGAATCCAACACCTCTCTATCTATGGGACTTGTGATAATATGATTATTAATACTATTGTCATGTCACTGGGCAATATATGTTTGCTGTTATACTCCTTTCTGTAGAAGTATGATTTGACTGTATTTTTCTTGTATTGAAAATTCAGAAATTCAATAAAAATTTATGTTAAAAAAAGCAATCATTACAAAACAGTAATAAATATTATATAAAATATAAATATAAAAAAATACAAGTTCAAATCACCCCCTTTCCATATAATAAAAAATAACAATAAATATAAACATAATGGGTATCACCGTGACCTAAAATGGTGTAACTGAAAAAGGGTAAAAATGGCCAAATTTTTTTCATTGCTTCTCTTACTCACAAAATGCAATAAAATGTGATCAAAAAGTCACACACACTCCACATGGTATCAATAAAAACTACAGATTGTCCCACAAAAAATGAGCCCCCACACAGCTCAGTAGATGTAACTACAAAAAAGTTATGGGGGTCAGAATCAGGGCTGTGGAGTCGGAGTCGTGGAGTCGGAGTCGGTCACCATTTTGGTGGAGTCGGAGTCGGTATAAAATGGACCGACTCCTAAAATATATAATGAATTACCGTAGTACATTTAGTTCAGTGCAATAAGTGCTGAATATATTTTTATAAGAATTTGTGAAAATGATGAAATGTCCTATAAATGTCTGTTCTATTCCTGATCTAAAGATTTAGGCTTTTAGTTGAGATGACTGTGTACTGCCCTTTATGTCCAGTGCATGTTCTCTCTGTATGCTTTATGTTTCCTCTGAGCTCATGTTTGGAGAGGTTAGCTGCTCTCATGGCTTCTATCTGCTGCTGATGTAAAACACCTAGAGCCTTATGTATGAAAACTGTCTAGGTGTAGAAGTTTCTTTGTTGCCCATAGCAACCAATCAGAGCTCCCTTTTCATTTCATATAGTTCTCTGGAGAAATGAAAGGGGAGCTCTGATTGGTTGCTATGGGCAACAAAAAAAGTCTTAGACCTAGACTGTTTTCATACATCAGGCCCAGAGGCGTAGCTACTGGGGGGGGGGGGCAGGGGAGGCGATGCTCCGGGCCCAATACCTCTGGGGGGCCCAGCAGGGATGGCCTTAGTACAATCAGGCGAATACAAGTGAGCGCTTCCATTATGGAGTCTGATGGGGGCACATTAAGCCGATCTGAGGTCTGATGGGGGCACATTCTGATTATCTGAGGTCTGATGGGGGCACATTCTTCTGATCTGAGGTCTGATGGGGGTACATTCTGCTTATCTGAGGTCTGATGGGGTACATTCTGCTGATCTGAGGTCTGATGGGGGAACATTCTGCTGATCTGAGGTCTGATGGGGGAACATTCTTCTGATCTGAGGTCTGATGGGGGTACATTCTGCTGATCTGAGGTCTGATGGGGGTACATTCTGCTTATCTGAGGTCTGATGGGGTACATTCTGCTGATCTGAGGTCTGATGGGGGAACATTCTGCTGATCTGAGGTCTGATGGGGGACATTCTGCTGATCTGAGGTCTGATGGGGGTACATTCTGCTGATCTGAGGTCTGATGGGGGTACATTCTGCTGATCTGAGTCTGATGTGATGGGGAACATTAAGCCGATGGGGAAGGTCTGAGGTCTGATGGGGGCACATTAAGCCTATCTTAGGTCTGATGGGGCAGATTAAGCCGATCTGAGGTCTGATGGGGGAACATTCTGCTGATCTGAGGTCTGATGGGGGAACATTCTGCTGATCTGAGGTTCTGATGGGGGCACATTCTGTTGATCTGAGGTCTGATGGGGGTACATTCTGCTGATCTGAGGTCTGATGGGGGCACATTTTCCTGATCTGAGGTCTGATGGGGGCACATTTTGCTGATCTGAGGTCTGATGGGGGCACATTCTGCTGATCTAAGGTCTGATGGGGGCACAATACGCTGATCTGAGGTCTGATCGGGGTACATTCTGCTGATCTGAGGTCTGATGAGGGCACATTCTGTTGATCTGAGGTCTGATGGGGGCACATTCTGCTGATCTGAGGTCTGATGGGGGCACATTAAGCCGATCTGAGGTCTGATGGGGGCAAGGGACTGTTAGTTTAGTGATGTAAAAGCTGGGGACAGATTTCCTTTAACATAGAAGTCCCCTTTTTTACTCCTATTAATCCTATATTTTACTGCATTATGTGGTAGAGTATTTAGACTAGGGTATGTAGAAAGTCTATTGTACTGTACTTAACAACATAGATGATCTAGCAGTTTATATAGTCATCTTGCTAATACAATATTATAACCACAACTAGTAGTATGTGCCTGTGAAGTTGGAAACGTGCGTTTGGGAAGCCAATAAGTGGGGGGCCAACTCAAGTATGTTTTGCCCCCCCCCCCCCCCCCCCCCCCATGTGCTGAACCTACGCCTCTGATTAGGCCCTAAGTGAGCTGTACCGAGAGAAGCCTGATAGATTACAAACGGTTTTTGTCATGACTGATCTGTACTATTGATTTTATGCAAATTTGTTTAAAGTTATCACTTAAATATGCTCCATGTATGAGGGAGTCGGGGTCGGGAGTCGGAGTCAGGGGAAATTGAGGAGTCGGAGTCGGGGCTTTGACTTACCGACTCCACAGCCCTGGTCAGAATATGGTGATGTAAAAAAATTATTTTCTAAGTTTAAATTTATTTTTACACTTTTTAGACATATAAAGCCAATACATATGGGGTATCAATGTAATCGTACTGACCCAGGAAATGAAGGGCATGGGTCAGTTTTGCCACAAACTAAACGCTGTGGAAACAAAACCCGTAAAATGGTGGAGGAATTGCTTTTTTTTTTCCAATTCCACCACATTTGGAATTTTTTTACCGCTTCCCACTACATTGTATGCCATAATAAATGGTGGCATTAGAAAGTACAACTTGTCCAGCAAAAAATAAGCCCTCATACAGCTATGTGAACGGAAATTATGGCTCAAGGAAGATAGGGAAGGAAAATGAAAACGCAAAAACGAAAAAACCTCTAGTATCCGGGTGATGCTAGGGAGGCTCGTCCCCATCACGGCCTGCTATTGGCTGGTGTCGAAATTGAATTTTTAGGGCCACAAGGGCTATCCTTGGGGCCCACCTTACAGCTATATTGAGATGATGCATGTTTGATTTTAGATTTGACCAATACTGTAACTGCAGACATAAACCATATCCTTAGGTTTGCGCACAAGCATATTCTGCTTGTCTACAGCTCTGTGTCAGGTAGTATAGAGCTGTAGCATACCTCCCAAATTTTTGGACGGCCAAAGAGGGATACTTGTAATTTCCCTATTATTTTAGGTGTTTTTTCATTCCTCTGCATGTCTATTGATATTACATACTTACTGTGCTTTGTTACTATAGGCATATTTTGTGTGGACACAGGAGATTTATGACCACTCAAGCTGCATGCACATATAGCAGAATTACTGTGTAAATATACTGTAGCAATTCCACAAGCATCTGCAGGGAAATCGGCATCACATCTGCATTAAATTGTCCAATTTTTTAGACAGATTTGCTTGTGCATTTCACTTGCAGAAAACAGATGAAAGGAGAAAAGAAAAAGAATAGTTTCCTCCCCTGGGGCTTCACTGGCTCTATTGTTATCTCTAATGAGTTGTATAACAAATATTCATGTATTTACATGTTTTTATGTTCTTTTATGGCATATTATTATTATTATTTATAATTATACAGATGTGTGACATTGCATGTTTCTTCATTTTAATTTGTAGAAATATTCTGAATGGATATCAGGTCCAGCAACGATGGAAATATTTTTTTTGCTGCTTACTGACGTGTTTGCAGTTGTACCTAATATGAAAGAAACATTTGCTGTAAAACTAGGTATAGTATGTATGTTACCATTGGATGAAATATGTAAATTATTAGGTTCTGTTTATTTGATTTGATCTTTTGCCATCCTTGTACATTTTGTGTAGAGCTGTCAAGTATTGGTTGCATTGATAAATGTTTTTTCTGGGACATTCTAACATTGCTATCATCAGTCCAGTGAAGGGGACAGAGCGTTTATGTGAACATTATGGGGTTCATTTATTAAGACCGTCATTTTAGACGTCGGTCTTAATAATCCCAGTGATTTGGCGGGGGATCCGCTGAAGTTATTAAGAGGCGCTGGCCTGTACATAACTTTGGTGCTTACACTGGCGGTTTAAATGTAAGTTTCCTCGCTGGCTTAAATTTAGACAATTTTCTACGCCTAAAACAGGCATAGAAAAGGATGAATGAGACGGGCCTACCAGCCCGTGCCCTTCCCCACCCATGCCACACCCTTTGTTTTAGACCTGGTGTGAGCGTCGGAAAGTTGCAGATAGCGGCGCAAATAACCTGGCGTATATCATTTAGTAAATGACCCCCTATGTGCTTTCATTGTATCAAAAGAAAAAAGTCTAGGGGTGGAGTCTAGCCGCTGGAGGAAATGACTGCTTTAATTCAGCTCTCTAACAACAGTAGTTTCTCAGTGTCGGAAAGTATCCTGAGATCCCACCCACACACACTGCAAAGGGACCCTGAGCAAGGAAACTATGTGGGTCCCTTTTATGTACAGTGGTGCTTGAAATTTTGTGAACAATTCTGAATTTTCTACATTTTTGCATACATTTGACCTAAAACTACATCAGATTTTCACACAACTCCTAAAAGTGTATAAAGATAACCACATCAAACAAATGAGTAATACATATTACACTTTGTAATTTATTAATTGAGGCAAATTATCCAATATCAAATGTCTATGAGTGTCACAACTATGTGAACATTTGCTTTTAGCATCTGATGTGCAGCATTAACCTTGTGTAGCATTAACTGCAGCTTAACGTTCCCGGTAATTTTTTTTTTTTTGTGCGTGAAATCTGTTTTTTATTGAACTTTTAACATATCAAAACAATAGAGAAAAGAGTGCTGAAGCGCAAAGGATATAATTGCATAAATACGCCTAGACAAACAGAGAAATAGAAACAAAACACAAAAAGACATTGCCATATATGGGTAAGGCCAACTGAGTAACACAGATTGCAGTGTTAAATCATGTAGTAGATTGAGTAGACCCAGGAGAGTAGCTGAGACAACTGCCCTGTTTTGTCTCGTGCCTGTATCTTTGTTTGTCTTGGAATCACCTTTATTCAGCCTGGTTCTGATTTAGTGTCTTGTCTCTTTCTCTTGTGCGTTGCACTAATGTCTCTGACCTGCTTGGGTCAGCTGCCACCTACACCAGGACTATTTCAAGAGGTACAGTATACAGAAGGAAGGGGCAGATGCTAATTAAAACAATTGCAAAGTGGTACAAAAAATAAACTAAAATGTACTTTGTAAGGAAAATTGGCCCACAGTGGAGCCATTCACTTAGACCACATGCCGAGACAGGCACGCAAGTGTGTGCAAACTATAATGATTGAAAGATTTATGTTCCCTAAAAGGGCACCTATGAAAATGTCAACTCATCCCCAAAAAATGCCCTTAAATAGTTCTGGCAAGAGAAAAACAAAAAGATTATGGATCTGAGACAATGGTGTTTTTTAAACTTTGCAGCAATATCAAATTTACATTAAAAAAAAAAAATAAATTATGAATTTGATATTGTTATGATCATACTGAGCTGCGGGATAAAATAAGCATGTCATTTATATATTTATATTACTAGGAGAATGACATAATAAAACAATATATTGTTTTTTTCATCTCTCCCCCCCAAATAATTAATAAACGTTTCTCAAGATATATTAGATGTACCCCAAAACGGTGCCATTAAAATTACAACTTACTCTGCAATTAACAAGTCCTTATAAGGCTATGTTGACAGAAAGAAAGTTGTGGCTTTCAGAAGGTGGGATGGAAAAATGAAAAAATTACTGCACCATGAAGGCCAAAACTAGCTGTGGTGGCATGGGGTTAGCTAGAGAAGGATATGACATTTGCTGTTTAAGTAACATAGTAACATAGTTTATAAGGCCGAAAAAAAAAATCTGTCCATCCAGTTCGGCCTGTTATCCTGCAAGTTGATCCAGAGGAAGGCAAAAAAACCCTTTGAGGTAGAAGCCAATTTTCCCCACTTTAGGGGAAAAAATTCCTTCCGACTCCAATCAGGCAATCAGAATAACTCCCTGGATCAACGACCCATCTCCAGTAACTATAACATGTAATATTATAGTTACACTCCAGAAATACATCCAGGCCCCTGTTGAACTCTTTCAGTGAGCTTACCATCACCACCTCCTCAGGCAGGGAGTTCCATAGTCTCACCGCTCATGCCGTAAAGAATCCTCTTCTATGTTTGTGTACAAACCATCTTTCCTCCAGTATGTCCCCTCATCACAGTCACAGTCCTCGGGATAAAGAGATCATGGGAGAGATCTCTGTACTGACCCCTGATAATTGAAGAACATTTTAGGGTTAGTTTTACTCTCTTTGGCGATTAATCTCTCGGTCTCTAGTTTGGCTGCTTTTATTTGTCTTTTACATATTCTATTTTTTCCTTATAGTTTTTCAATGCTCCCTCACTCCCCTCCTGTTTTAGTGATTTAAATGCTTTCTTTTTGTCATTTATTGCTTTCTTTACAGTTCTATTTATCCACATTGTTTTTTTCTTGTTTCTTAACCTTTTATTCCCATAAGGTACAGTACAGCCCAAAAGTTTGGACACACCTTCTCATTCAAAGAGTTTTCTGTATTTTCATGACTGTGAAAATTGTAGATTCACACTGAAGGCATCAAAACTATAAATTAACACATGTGGAATTATATACTTAACACAAAAGTGTGAAACAACTGAAAATATTTCTTATATTCTAGGTTCTACAAAGTAGCCACCTTTTGCTTTGATTACTGCTTTGCACACTCTTGGCATTCTCTTGATGAGCTTCAAGAGGTAGTCACCTGAAATGGTTTTCACTTCACAGGTGTGCCCTGTCAGGTTTAATAAGTGGGATTTCTTGCCTTATGAATGGGGTTGGGACCATGAGTTGTGTTGGGCAGAAGTCAGGTGGATACACAGCTGATAATCCTACTGAATAGACTGTTATAATTTGTATTATGGCAAGAAAAAAGCAGCTAAGTAAAGAAAAACGAGTGGCCATCATTACTTTAAGAAATGAAGGTCAGTCAGTCGGAAAAATTGGGAAAACTTTGAAAGTGTCTACAAGTGCAGTCACAAAAATCATCAAGTGCTACAAAGAAACTGGCTCACATGAGGACCACCCCAGGAAAGGAAGACCAAGAGTCACCTCTGCTGTGGAGGATAAGTTCATACGAGTCACCAGCCTCAGAAATCGCAGGTTAACAGCAGCTCAGATTAGAGACCAGGTCAATGCCACACAGAGTTCTAGCAGCAGACACATCTCTACAACAACTGTTAAGAGGAGACTGTGTGCAGCAGGCCTTCATGGTAAAATAGCTGCTAGGAAACCACTACTAAGGACAGGCAACAAGCAGAAGAGTTATATAGTATCAATCGTGTAGTAGCTCACCAATTATAGAAAGGAATGGAGGTGCTCCAATCAAGAGGCTTACCCGTAGCCTTATATTTGTATAGTCAGTTTTGAAAGGATGTGATGGGCACACTCCTCATCTGATTTCACTGATACCTATAAGTTACACCAACAACAAGCAGAAGTGACTTGTTTGGGCTAAAGAACACAAGGAATGGACATTAGACCAGTGGAAATCTGTGCTTTAGTCTGATGAGTCCAAATTTGAGATCTTTGGTTCCAACCACCGTGTCTTTGTGCGACGCAGAATAGGTGAACGGATGGACTCTACATGCCTGGTTCCCACCGTGAAGCATGGAGGAGGAGGTGTGATGGTGTGGGGGTGCTTTGCTGGTGACACTGTTGGAGATTTATTCAAAATTGAAGGCATACTAAACCAGCATGGCTACCACAGCATCTTGCAGCGGCATGCTATTCCATCCGGTTTGCGTTTAGTTGGACCATCATTTATTTATCAACAGGACAATGACCCCAAACACACTTCCAGGCTGTGTAAGGGCTATTTGACCAAGAAGGAGAGTGATGGAGTGCTACGCCAGATGACCTGGCCTCCACAGTCACCAGACCTGAACCCAATTGAGATGGTTTGGGGTGAGCTGGACCGCAGAGTGAAGGCAAAAGGGCCAACAAGTGCTAAGCATCTCTGGGAACTCCTTCAAGACGTTGGAATACCATTTCAGGTGACTACCTCTTGAAGCTCATCAAGAGAATGCCAAGAGTGTTCAAAGCAGTAATCAAAGCAAAAGGTGGCTACTTTGAAGAACCTAGAATATAAGACATATTTTCAGTTGTTTCACACTTTTTTGTTAAGTATATAATTCCACGTGTGTTAATTCATAGTTTTGATGCCTTCAGTGTGAATCTACAATTTTTATAGTCATGAAAATACAGAAAACTCTTTGAATGAGAAGGTGTGTCCAAACTTTTGGGCTGTACTGTATGTACCTCTCACAATTAGATATTAGAATGCTTTTAAAAATATCCCATTTTGTGGCTGTATTTTTATTTTTGAGGACTTTGTCCCAGATAGTTAGGCCTATGGCCTCTCTTAGTTGACTAAATTTAGCTTTTTTGAAATTTAGTATTTTTATTCCTCCCTGAAGAAACGCTCTTTTGAATGACAATTGGAAGGTTATTACTTTATGGTCACTATTTCCCAGGTGTCCCCCAACCTGCACATCTGTTGTTCTGTCAGGTCTATTGGTTAATACTAAGCCCAGTATGGCCGTCCCTCTAGTCGGGTCCTGAACCAGTTGGGAAAGGTAATTGTCTTTGGTTATTGCCAAGAACCAGTTTCCTTTATGAGATATACAGGTTTCAGTTTCCCAGTCTATATCTGGGTAGTTGAAGTCCCCAATAATAACGACCTCATTATGATTTGCCGCCTCATCTATTTAGTTTAGAAGTAGATTTTCTGTGGACTCTGGTATATTAGGTGGTTTATAATACACTCCTATTAGTATTTTATTATTGTTTTTGCCTCCATGTATTTCTACCCACAGTGACTCCACATCTTCATGTCCCTCACTTATATCTTCCCGGAGAGTGGGCTTTAGACAGGACTTTACATAAAGGCAGACCCCTCCCCCTCTCCGGTTTTGACGATCCTTTCTAAACAGATTGTAACCCTGTACGTTAACTGCCCAGTCATAGCTATCATCCAGCCATGTTTCAGTTATTCCCACTATGTCATAGTCCTCCTCACACATCACTAATTCCAGTTCTCCAGCTTTATTAGTCAGGCTTCTGGTATTAGTGTACATACAATTAAGAGGTTGATGTATATTTCTTACCCTACACCTTTCCTTCTGCACTGTTCTAGTTCCTCCTTCCATTCTTCCCCCAGTTCCATTACCTCATCCCCGGTCTCTATCTGCACTATCTTCCCCTCCTATAATGTAGTTACCCTTCCCCCCAGTCCCTAGTTTAAACTCTCATCCAGCCTTCTAGCCACCTTCTCCCCCAAAACAGCTGCCCCTTCCCCATTGAGCTGCAGCCTGTAGCCGACAGAGAAGTTTGCCCCGTTTTCCAAGAACCTAAACCCCTCCTTCCTACACCAGTTCTTGAGCCACTTGTTTACCTCCCTAATCTCCCGCTGCCTTTTTTGTGTGGCTCATGGTACAGGCAGTATTTCGGAAAACACTACCATTGAGGTCCTTGCCCTAAGCTTATGCCCTAAATCCCTAAAATCATTTTTAAGGACGCTCCACCTACCTCTAACTTTGTCATTGGTTCCGATATGGACCATGACTGCTGGATCTTCTCCAGCCCCTCCCAGTAATCTGTCAACCTGATCTGCCATGTGTTGAACTCGAACGCCAGGAAGACAACACACCATTCGACGATCCCGGTCTTTGTGACAGATCACCCTATCTGTTCCCCTAATAATTGAGCCTCCCACTACCAGCACCTGTCTGGCCTGCCCTGCTCTCCTGGTCCCCTTACTGGAGCTGACATTCCCCTGACTGGCAGAGGAAGTGTCCGGCTGCAGCAGTGCCCTCCCTGAACTGACATCCCCCTCATCTGCCAACTTTGCAAACTTGTTGGGTGTGTCACATCAGGGCTAGCCTCCCTGGCACTTTTCCAACTACCCCGCTTTCTAGCTGTTACCCAGCTAGCTACCTCACTTTCCTAAGCCTCCTCACTACCACCCACATCTACCCCATGGAGTGCCTCTCTCTCAAACTATGTTCTAAAATGTCAATGCTTCTCAGTGCTGAAACTCGCCCGGTTAGATACACGATGTGCGATTCCAAACGGGCAATTTGCTCACATTTTGAACAAAGATATGCACCTTTAAACGGCTGCTCCAGGGCTGCATACATTAGACAACATGTGCACTGGACTGCGCTGTCAATAATGGAAGACATACTAATGGGGATTACACAAAAAAAGAGAAAAAAATACAGTGATATGAAACCTACTTACTGTACTCCCCTCTTAAAGTCCTTGAATCTGAAGTCACATAATCTAAAGTCACACCATAATGTAAAGTCACACTAAATATTACAAAGTAAATATTACAAAGTAAGTTTGTTGTTTTTTTCTTCAATTAAATCTTTATCTTTATATACTGCTTTGCTGAAAATCAAATACTGTTTTGTCCATGCATATTAAAACGTTTGCCGGCAATTTACATTTTCTTTAGAAAGACTCCCATAGCCTTTCCCATCATCTATTTTTCAGCATGGAAGTTGCACATTTGTGTCACAAGTTTGAGACTTAAAACTCTCTCCTAAGATTTCACATTTTTATTACTAATAACAAAGTTACCAGTTTTTTTATGGCTTTTACACACACAGTTCTGTATTTTTCACCCCCAAAGTTGTGTTTAGCCTCCTTTTTCTGCAATATCCAGCCTTAAACAGGACCTTTCACCACTCCTGACATGCCTGTTTTAATAGCTTCATGCATTCCCCATGTAACTATTCTGGAACATCTGTTCTTGTGGCTCTAGTTTGTGCCATTCCTTTATTATTCCTGCTAGAAGTTATGAATGAATTGACATTACCCTTCAGTAGAGGTACAGAGAGGAGGTGACCAGTTGTGGGGTGTATCTTCACAGACTCACTCTATCCAATCAGTGCTGCCATGTTCATACTGTGCAGGTACACCCCCCCAACTGGTTACCACCCCTCTGTACCCTTACTGCAGACTGCTAGCAATTCATTCATAACTTCTAGTAGAAATGATAAAGGAATGGCACAACATAGAGACATAAGAAAATATGTTCTAGAATTGTTATTACATGGGGAATGTATGAAGCTATTAAAACAGGCATGTCATGTTTTTGAATGATCAAATACACAGTGTACCTGCCGATCTGTCTTTTCATTTTTATGTATTAAATTAACATGCATTTTAATGTTTTTGATTAGGAGATTAGTATCACATAATAATTTCATATTTGTTTTCAGAGGACATTCTTAGTTTTACATTCTTTTCACAGCTTCCGCTTCAATCATTAGATTGGCCATGGAAACAAAGTCAACATTATGTTCGGTTCAAAGGTAAGACAAAAAAAAAAGCAATTATTGGATTGTTTGAAAAGAATTTTATGCCTCTTTTGGCAGTTTAACTAGACACTTAACCATACTATGATGTATCATTGTTTGTGAACTTTTGACTGTCAAAAGTTTATACTATGGCCCTGAATTATCAAGACTGACATATGCTACACTGGTTTTGATAGGCGCAGACCTTACCATAAATACATCATCTGGTAGTCTATGCGCCTGAATGAAATCTACTCCAGATCGTAGCTGGTGTAGATTTCAGTCATTGTTTACGCCAGTTTCTTGCATAAATGACAATAAATGTGATGGAGCTGGTGGCCTTGCACATGTCCCGCTGTCGCCACTCCTCCTTTTTGGAAACTAGCAAATGCAGTGTAAAAATGCCAGTTCTTATTATTTATTATTAAAGTGCCATTAATTCCAATATATATATATATTAAGCAGTTTTTGATGTTGGTTTTGATTTGACAAGGAAAATGCACCAACATTCTCTTCAAAATTCCTCTGTGTGAATATACAATTTTTGTTTTGCTTAAAATTGCATATATTGCCTGAAAAAATAAAAACAGGAGCACTTTCTAGTGCAGTATGTACTGTAGCAAACAGGGCTTATACATTCACCCTTGTGCCCAGGTAGATTGACATGCATTTACCTGGTAGAGTTGGGCTAAATTGGCACAACTGTATATTTTGGCTTATTTAGGTGGAACCAACGTCCAGGGGGCCAAACACTGCATAGATCTAAGAATGGAGTGGTGAGATTCCCAGGATGGTCGCTGACAGTTTTTCTCTCCATTGGAGGAAGAGTATTCTCACTCTGCTAATTACATGTCAGAATGTCTTTACTATAAAAATTGGAGTGCATTTCAGCACTGTACCGACGCTTTCTTCGGGCCACATAATACAAGTTACATTCACCATATAAAAAGAAGCTAAAGCAGGAGATTGTATGTCGGCCAGGTCACTTACATCAGGGTGATGCTGACAGTCTGTTCTGTATTTGAAAATACATTTCTAGTGTAAAACCCTCATTTGCTGATCAGTAGATAATTGTACTGAAGCTGTAAAATATGAAACAATTGTATTTTGCTGGCTATAAAAGTGTTTGGTTATTCCACCAAACCACTTACAGATTATGTTTTAAAATATTTATCTAAAACAAGTACATTTTAATAGATTTGAACTGAACCGAGTTAGTTATGAATTTCACAAAAATTTGTTCCCCAAATGAACCAGAATTTTGTCAATTGTTTCGGGCACATGGGAGAGAGCCTAGTATGTTACTCTGGGTTTCTCTGGGCAATATATATATGTTGTCTGGGGGGCTACTCTTTCTCATTACGGAGAGCGCCTAGTATGCGTTGCACATGTGCAGAGTATTGTAGGCCACGCAATGCCCCTCTGGGTTCCTGAGAAAGATTTTCAATTTAGGTTTCCTAAGTCTATCTGATGCCAACAGATGTAAGATGTGCTAATTTTCATATATTTTTCCCAGAAACCCAGAGGAATGTTGACTGGCTTACGGTACATCTCATGCATACTCAGCGTCCTCCATAAGAAGAAATAGTAGCCCAACCAAGGCCTCTCAGGCAGCCATGCAAAGTTTTGTTTTTTGTTTTTTGTTTGCTTATCTCTGTTAAAGGGTGGTTACTTGTAAAGAGCTGGATTCCTGGTGGGCGACAATTTTCCTCTCAGAAAGGAGACTAGCTTGCCTTGTTTTTTTTTTAAATCAGACCATTTTTATTGTCATTTTACAATTAGGTCAATAGTACATAACATACAAAACAACATCGAACCCCTCAGGCCCCCCTCCCTTTACTTCCCTCCTCTGTGCAGTGTCCACCCTTCCCTCAGCAGTATACTTTCTACAATTCTTCCAGAATACTACTCCATTGCGTTTAATGGTCAGCTATTGGGTTCCTTCCAATCCGAGTAGAGCCAGCTATCCCCATACTATCTACCAGCCACGCTCTCAGCAGATCCCGTGAGGCCAAGCCAGAATATATAATCCATTGTTTCTGAAATCTAGTAAGGGCTCCTCTTTTCAAAAAAATACCCCTTTCTAACCGTATCATTTGGTTTATGAATCCTACCAATTCCTGTTTGACTGAGGGGTTGAATCCAATGCATTGCAATCAGTGTCCTAAAGGAGTACAGAATTTTCGCTATTGCTAACCTTTGCCCCTCCGTCACTGGGAGATCTTAAGTGTGACCTAGCACACCAATTATTGGGGTCCTAGGAACTGCAATCCTCCTACCAAAAAGTATACTCTCTCCACGACCACATCATGTGCATAAGACTTGCTTCCGATTCTGCACAACAGACAGTGGGCATCCAGTCTGATTCCCATCTTATAAAGCATCATGAGTGTTCTATACACCCAATGTAGCAAGAACAACTTTGATCAACGTTGAGTCGCACTAAGGGACAGCACAGGTGTGCTCTCTAGAATGGACTGCCACTGGTCAGAGGTCAAGGGTCCCACATCCGTTTCCCATTTTTCCTTGAGATCAGCTATTGGGTCCCTCAGACACCTCTCCAAAAGAAACCCATAGGCAAAAGAGATAAGTTTATAAGAGGCGGATGCTTGTACCACCTGGTCCAACAATGCTGTATTGGCAATGATAGAGACTTCTTTGCCCTGGTATTGTATAGCATGACTTAAAGGGAGTCTGTCACCACGATTTTGACTATTAAGTTATTTATAGCACTGGATTCAGCTGACTATAAGCATCTCCAAAACGTTATTGTTATAGGGCATAAATGAAGATCTGATGTTAAAAATACCTTTTTTATCAACTGTCAATCTCTTTCTTAAGGAGCCCAAGGGGATGTGCCAGCGATGTTGGAGCCCGGCCACGGCGATTCAGTTGGAGCCCAGGACCGCCCACCTCATTAATATTCACTTCACTGCTTGAAGCAGTGAAGCTCCGGCACGGCTGTAATCCCGCGCAGGCGCAGTACATCCTGTGAAGCTGTAGCCGGCAGACCGCACGGCGCAGACCACTTAATGTACTGCGCCTGCGCGGGATTACAGCCGTGCCGGAGCTTCACTGCTTCAAGCAGTGAAGTGAATATTAATGAGGTGGGCGGTCCTGGGCTCCAACTGAATCGCCGTGCCCGGGCTCCAACATCGCTGGCACATCCCCTTGGGCTCCTTAAGAAAGAGATTGACAGTTGATAAAAAAGGTATTTTTAACATCAGATCTTCATTTATGCCCTATAACAATAACGTTTTGGAGATGCTTATAGTCAGCTGAATCCAGTGCTATAAATAACTTAATAGTCAAAATCGTGGTGACAGAATCCCTTTAACTGGAGAACAATGGAGAACAAGGCAGCACTCGGAAGGAAGAACTGGAGACATGATTAATAAGTATGATACTGTCGCAGCTATTCTTTGATACCTATGGGAAGATGGAGGCAAAAATGAGGAAGAAAAAGAGTATAAGAAGAAAATAGAAGAAGTCATGATCCTAGGTGGATTTGGACAATCACTGTGAATAAATGCACTGTTTGCACTTTAAATAATATCCAGATCACAAGGTTGACGTGATTAAGCATTCACTGGTTTTGTGTTATTGTATTACACTATTTTTTGACTTTTTAGCACTTCATTATTAATTGATTTTATTATTGTAATTTTAGAAAGTATTTATCAAGGGAATCATGTATTTGCACATTGAGAACACTTTAATCATGCACTAGAATATGATTAATTTTATTTCTACAACATAATTGCACATATTATATGAATTATAGTAGGGTGTTATAATAGTGACTACACATATATACATAATTTTTTATAACATTATTGTAATATGTTAATATACAAAGGTGAATAAGGATCAGATCAAATAGATTAGTTAGCTTCCATGGTGGTTATAGGAACGCATGCCCCTCCCTGAGGTTCAGGGATCCGGCACGCTTGCTTCGGTTGCCAAAGAAATTCTATGTTTGGTGACGTCAGTCTGCCCTGACTTGGTCGGGGAGTTACTGCCCTCACTGACGTGGATCTCGGGCGACGGATGCAAGCGGCATTGTGTGCATCCTAGACATGTGACCAAGCGCAATACGCATGGACGTCGGGAGTAATGGGTCACGTGGGTTTCATTTGAGTATCCCATAGGTTATATGATTCTTTAAATGGCTGCGCTGATATCCCCACACCACTTCTCCTGAGGAAGCGGGAACGCGAAACGCGTGTCGAGAAGATACAGCGTGGGTCACCAATAGGTATGTCATGTTGGTGTGATGCAGTGTTGGGGCCTTCTTGGATCGGAAGTATATAATGGGGAAATGTGGTTTTAGTAAGCATTTAGGTGTGGGTGTTACGGCCTATTCCCCGTATTGATGTTGATCTGGTCCTTTATTTAGATTGCCTGTATCCCAACACTAGTCCAGTCTAGGGAATATGACTCAGATAGTGGAGGATTTGAGGACTATTTTATATGGTAAAGATGTTATCTATTCCTATGTAGTGACTGCTGGCATTCGGCTCTTGCTATTTCATGTCATGTACAGTTGAATATTTTAACTTATTGTATTATATAAATAAACTTTGAGTATTGATTGGAACCACAATATACTCTGTTGGCCCACGATTTATATACTGCCCAAAATACACAAATGTCTGATTGATCCTCCAGGGAGACCAATAGTCTCAGGCAGGGATTCAGTTTTTTCACAATCTGCCATTTTTTTGGACAAGGTTCTATGCCAGTATGCAACAGGGACGAAATCCTATATCAGGGACACTGGTGATTTTTTATCTAAGATCTCAGAGGTGCAGATTCCAACGGATGTGATTCTGGCATCCTTTGACGTGACCAGCTTATATACCTCTATCAATCATGATAGAGGTATAGGGGCGGTGTCCAGGTTTATTGAAAGGGACAAAGTGCCTGGTAAAGTAAGAGATTTTATTTTGACTTTGCTGCACTGGGTCCTTTCTAACAATTACTTTGCCTTCAAGAATTGCTTATATATACAACAGCGCGGGACCGCGATGGGGTCGAACGTGGCCCCAACATATGCAAATGTGTACATGGCCCATCTGGAGGAGGAGTTCATCTATGTGTCGCCCCATTTCAGTCAATACTGGGATGGTGGCGATACATAGATGACATTTTCCTGATCTGGAGGGGTTCGTCTGAACATTTGGATGAGTTCCATGCATTTCGCAATGATGTGGATCCTGACATTAAATTCACTTTGGTCAGTTCTAGGGACTGTGTACAGTTTTTGGATACATCGGTGCACTACACGGGGTGTGGATTGACCACTGATTTATTTGTCAAACCGACGGATTGTAATAGTCTGTTGAGATTTGAGAGTTTCCATCCCAGATCTATGGTCAACTCACTCCCCCATAGCCAGTTTCTTCGAGTGCACAGGATTGTCCAGAATCCTACATTTAGGGACAAGAGATTGCAGGAGATGGCCACCAGATTCCATACGAGGGGTTATCCCAGAAAATTAGTTAAACGTCTGTTACAGGGCCAAGATTCAGCCCTGTTTTCATATTTAAATTGGACACATGGTTGAGTGACTAACATCACTTTGCCATGTGATTTCATAGTCTTGACCCCGCCCCTTCCTGTGCTTACATCACAAGTACAAGGAATTGGGGGAGGCAGGTGTTAATATACCTGGCCACTGGGGCATGCGAGGGAGACCAGCTTCCTGTGAGGTCTTAGATGGATGACGACCATACATGCTAAGGCTAAGTATCTTTTGTCTATATTGTTAGACTATAGGCCAGTTACATGGTGTATGTATACTGATGTGACCATGATATTGAAAGTATTTGTATATGTTGTATGTAGTACATTGTAGTCCAGTAAAGGTGTCTTTTATGTTATATCTGCAGAGTTATGTGTTATTCCTGGTGATACCAAGCCACCATACTGTAGCTGTGGTATAAACTGTGAACAATCCCACGAGCTAGGGGGAAAAGGGGAATATTACCGTTGTCTTCTGATAATTGGTAATAGTTCGCCCTTTCCACACCAGTAACCTGAGATATTGCTGTTGGTAACTATTATTGATACTAATAAGCGATATCTATCCTCTTTCAATGGAGGTCCAGGTAGGAGACAATATTCATTATTAATATTCAGCATTGATATATTAATAATAATATCCCTATCCTTCTTCAACGTCACCTTGACAATGTATCGAGTTCTGTGATAGCCTCCCCACACACAAAGGTGGTAGAAAAACCACCACATATTCCCTTCATTTCCACTTACACTGAACAAAGTAGGGAAATATCGAAAATCATAAGGAAACATTGGCCGGTTCTTTCTGTCAATCTACGACACATTCAGGAGTTTCAGTCCCCTCCGATAATGTCCTATAGGAGACCCCGCAACCTTAGTGACACATTGGTGCACTTAGGAAGGGTGGGGGGGTCCACCCTTGGTCCAGGGATCTATAGGGCCTAGAAGGAAGGGTTGCTTTCCTTGGCTCTCCTGCGTTAATTGTCGTTATCTGATTAAGACTGAGACATTTACATGCCCCTCCACTGGCAGGATTTATAATATTGGACATTTTCTCACGTGCAATTCCGCCTTTGTGATCTATGCTGTGTTGTGCCCCTGCAAATTGTGGTACATAGGCGAAACCACATTGGAGGTCAAGACCAGGATTACATAACATAGGTACTCCATTAGAAAAGGTAGACAAGACCTTCTCGTTCCCAGACATTTCTTCGAGGCTGACCACAAAGAGAATGATTTCAGGTTCATGATTATTGATCATGTTCCCCCCCTGAACAAAGGGGGAGACAGGGAACTGGCATTGAAACGCAGGGAGATGGAATGGATCTATAAATTGGATACAAGTCTGAACGCTGACTTTAATCTGGGTATTTTTCTTTGAGTAATCATTATTTAATATACCTTGTGGTGCTGTTACTCCCTGATGTTGTATAAGTGACAACCAGTGTCATGTTACTATGATAGCATTTTTCTCATTATATTTTTCTCATTGTAGATTTTCAAAATGGACCAGTTATTGGAAGATCATCAGCAGGGGGAGAGGCTTAGTTGTTTTTCTGTTTATTTCATTGCCCTGATCTTACACTGCTTGGGGTACTGGAGGGTGGGCTATGTTGTAGGGAGTGATCCAAGACGGTAACACACCGCGGATGGTCTCTTACACTTCTGGTGGTACCCAGGTCCGTCGTCTGGCGGTCTAGTGTGCCCCGGTAGCCTGTCGGTTCTGGGGTCCTCACCATATATGCAATTTGCGTGGCGTGGTCCCAGCCAGTACCCATTACAGCCTCTTATCAGGTTTATCCTATATCTAGAGAGTGGTACCCAGATGCACTGTGGCCACAATATGAATAAAATGTACTAATGGTATTGTGTACTTCCGTCACCACATCTTATAGGGTGCTAATGATAGCTCTGATTAGATCATCTGCCCTAACCATGGTCACCCTCTATGCATATTTACAATTACGTACGCAAGCATTTGCGTGAACTCATAAGGTGTATGCTGACTGTACAGTGTACACATCATGAGTGTACGCAAATTGCGTACTTAGTATGCGTTGTTGGTTTGCGTTAGATAATCTTTTTTTAAAAGCCCGAGGAGCGTGCTTTACTAAAACCAAGTGCAACAAAATCGTGCAGCGTGACCACACAAAAGCGTGCCCAAGGTTACGGTCCATCGCAGGCCCTCTTCCAAAGAAGAAGGGCCCCCCAGAACCTTCCTCATCCCTCCGGGCCAGAAGGCACCTGCAAGGAACTCGGACAAAATGGTGACCCCCAGCCGAAGCCGGGTGTACACCCCAAATGGGCAACCCTCAGCCGAAGCCAAGGGTACGCCCCGTCTGTGCTCCGGCTTTCTCACCCAGGCGCCACCCCGGGTGAGTCGGCACGGAGCTCAACAATAGGCTGGTCCCCCCCCGGAAGGGGAGACCATGGGGTTTGCAGGGGAGTGCGGAACCAAGATGGCCACACACACTCCCCCTAGACCTCAAGGGGGGTACCCGTTAGGGCGCCCGAACCCTCAAAATCCTTGTGACACACAACGTGGAAAGTGACACACAGTGACATAAAAATAAATAAAGTGAATGAGTGCCGTAAGGCCCGGTCATTCGGCCGGAATAAAAAATTCCTCTTTTGTACGGTCCAGCAAGCCGAACCGGGCAAAGAGAGGTGTGTGCTCAAAAGAATGAAGTGAAGTGCTGTGCAAATGTGCCGTGAAACTCAGTGGGATCCCACCCCCAGTGAGTTCAGGCACCCCAGGGTCACCACTCCTGGGGCACTTCTGCACCTCGGGCTTTCAATCTAGCTGGCCCTCCGGCATAAGATCCGTATGCCTCCTGGTCTCATAGCCCGGGGCCCGAAGGCGCCGGCCGTCCACCAAGGAGGCTCCTCGTGCCTCTCCATCCTACAGTCTGACAGCCAGGACCATACTGCCAGAACTGATAAGAACAGATACTACACTTGATCTTAGCCAAAAGGCCGAGAAGCGATCCTAATGTGGGCCAAATTCCTAAGTCGTCCTTTTAATCATGTTGTAAAAGGTAAGGAAGTAGTTTAGCTGGGGCGCATTGAGAGGCAGAGTCTACCAGGTGTAAGGAGTTAGCTAAAGATTGCCATGTGTACAGAACCCCGTTTGAAAAGGGGGTGTATAGTCATTCCTACTTGTGGTTGGAGAGGTGACTTCCAAAGATTGGCAAGGTCAGAAGGGGATAAGAAGTGATGAGCAAGCGAAATTCCTAGCTTGTTGATATGGGGATTTAGCAATTGACTCTATAAGCGAAGTTGTATAGCTTTGTAGTAGATTGACATATCCGGGAGGGCAAAGCCACCTAAATGTTTTGGAAGTGTAAGAGTTTTGTAAGCTAGCCGTGGGCGAGAGTGTTTCCATATAAACTTAGAGAACAATTGTCTAACTGAGGCTAAGAAGTGTGGAGGTACAGTGCCTTGCGAAAGTATTCGGCTCCCTGGAACTTTTCAACCTTTTGCTACATTGGCTTCAAACAAAAAGATATAACATTTTAAATTTTTGGTGAAGAATCAACAACAAGTGGGTCACAATTGTGAAGTGAAACGAAATTTATTGGATCATTTAAACTTTTTTGTAATAATAAAACTGAAAAGTGGGGCGTGCAAAATTATTCGGCCTCCTTGCATTAATACTTTGTTGCGCCACCTTTTGCTGCGATTACAGCTGCAAGTCGCTTGGGGTATGTCTCCATCAGTTTTGCACATCTAGAGACTGAAATTCTTGCCCATTCTTCCTTGCAAAACAGCTCGAGCTCTTTGAGGTTGGATGGAGAGCGTTTGTGAACAGCAGTTTTGAAAAGCAGGCCCAAACCATGATGCTGCCACCACCATGTTTGACAGTGGGAATGGTGTATTCAGGGTGTTCAGGGTGATGAGCTGTGTTGCTTTTACGCCAAACATATTGTTTTGCATTGTTTCCAAAAAGTTGGATTTTGGTTTTATCTGACCAGAGCACCTTCTTCCACATGTTTGGTGTGTCTCCCAGGTGGCTTGTGGCAAACTGTAAACAAGACTTTTTATGGATATCTTTGAGAAAAAGCTTTCTTCTTGCCACTCTTCCATAAAGGCCAGATTTGTGAAGTGTTCGACTGATTGTTGTCCTATGGACAGACTCTCCCACCTCAGCTGTAGATCTCTGCAGCTCATCCAGAGTGATCATGGGCCTCTTGGCTGCATCTCTGATCAGTCTTCTTGTTTGAGATAAAAGTTTAGAGGGACAGCCGGGTCTTGGTAGATTTGCAGTGGTCTGATACTCCTTCCATTTCAATATGATTGCTTGCAAGTGGGTCACAATTGTGTAGTGGAACGAAATTTATTGGATCATTTAAACTTTTTTTGTAATAATAAAACTGAAAAGTGGGGCGTGCAAAATTATTCGGCCCATTTACTTTCAGTTCAGAAAACTCACTCCAGAAGTTCATTGAGGATCTCTGAATGATCCAATGTTGTCCTAAATGACTGATGAAGATAAATAGAATCCACCTGTGTGTAATCAAGTCTCTGTATAAATGCACCTGCTCTGTGATAGTCTCAGGGTTCTGCATCATGAAGACCAAGGAACACACCAGGCAGGTCCGTGATACTGTTGTGGAGAAGTTTAAAGCCGGATTTAGATAAAAGATTTCCCAAGCTTTAAACATCCCAAGAAGCACTGTGCAAGCGATCATATTGAAATGGAAGGAGTATCAGACCACTGCAAATCTACCAAGACCCGGCCGTCCTTCTAAACTTTCATCTCAAACAAGGAGAAGACTGATCAGAGATGCAGCCAAGAGGCCCATGATCACTCTGGATGAGCTGCAGAGATCTACAGCTGAGGTGGGAGAGTCTGTCCATAGGACAACAATCAGTCGAACACTTCACAAATCTGGCCTTTATGGAAGAGTGGCAAGAAGAAAGCCATTTCTCAAAGATGTCCATAAAAAGTCTCGTTTACAGTTTGCCACAAGCCACCTGGGAGACACACCAAACATGTGGAAGAAGGTGCTCTGTTCAGATGAAAACCGAACTTTTTGGAAACAATGCAAAACGATATGTTTGTCGTAAAAGCAACACAGCTCATCACCCTGAACACACCATCCCCGCTGTCAAACATGGTGGTGGCAGCATCATGGTTTGGGCCTGCTTATCATCAGCAGGGACAGGGAAGATGGTTAAAATTGATGGAAAGATGGATGGAGCCAAATACAGGACCATCCTGGATGAAAACCTGTTGGAGTCTGCAAAAGACCTGAGACTAGGACGGAGACTTATCTTCCAACAAGACAATGATCACAAACATAAAGCAAAATCTACAATAGAATGGTTCAAAAATAATCGTATCCAGGTCTTAGAATGGACAAGTCAAAGTCCAGACCTGAATCCAATTGAGAATATGTGGAAAGAGCTGAAAACTGCTGTTCACAAACGCTCTCCATCCAACCTCAAAGAGCTCCAGCTGTTTTACAAGGAAGAATGGGCAAGAATTTCAGTCTCTAGATGTGCAAAACTTATAGAGACATACCCCAAGCGACTTGCAGCTGTAATCGCAGCAAAAGGTGGCGCAACAAAGTATTAATGCAAGGGGGCCGAATAATTTTGCACGCCCTTTTCAGTTTTATTATTACAAAAAAAGTTTAAATGATCCAATAAATTTCGTTCCACTTCACAATTGTGACCCACTTGTTGTTGATTCTTCACCAAAAATTTAAAATGTTGTATCTTTTTGTTTGAAGCCTGAAATGTGGCAAAAGGTTGAAAAGTTCCAGGGGGCCAAATACTTTCGCAAGGCACTGTACCTCCACACTTCTTAGCCTCAGTTAGACAATTGTTCTCTAACTTTATATGGAAACACTCTCGCCCACGTCTAGCTTACAAAACTCTTCCACTTCCAAAACATTTATGTGGCTTTGCCCTCCCGGATATGTCAATCTACTACAAAGCTATACAACTTTGCTTACTTAGTGAAAAGTTCCAGGGGGCCGAATACTTTCACAAGGCACTGTATGTAGATTGGAGCCGTCTGCATAAAGTAAAGCAGTTAGGAGCTATAAAGGTTTTCAGTAAATTCTTACGACCGATCCACGTCATGGAGGAGATGTCTAGTGTTGTCAATTGCTGTTTGATAGATTTCAACAACGGTGGATAGTTGAACTGGAATAAGAGGTCTGTCTTATATGTTAAATTGATACCTAAATATGCCATAGAGAGTGTGCCATTGGAAAGGATATGAATGTGCCAGAGACTGCAGAGGCTGCATTAGGTAAGTTGATTCCTAGGGCTGAGAATTTATAGAGATTGATCTTGAAGTTGGATAGAGTGCCAAAAAGATCAAACAATTCCAGCAGTGCGGGAAAGGCCTGGGTAGGGTTAGATATAAATATTAGCATATCATCCGCGAAAGCGGCTACATTGTGGATATTATTACCAACTGTGAGCCCTTGGATTAAGGTATTTTGCCTGATTGCTTGTTTCAGTGTTTTTAAGCAGAGTAAGAACAAAGAAGGCGATAGGGGGCATCCTTGCCTTGTTCCATTGTGTATATCAAAACTAGGGGCGAGTATACCATTTACCCTAACTTTAGCATAAGGCGCAGAGTATAGTGACATAATAACCTGAATGAAGCTGTTGGGGAGGCCAAATTTCTGCAAGGTAAGTTCCATAAACTTCCAGTCTGTCAGCACATCTGTGCTGAGAAGGGTCAGTTGTGTACCAGTGCTGTTGGCATATTCAGTAGCTTGTACAACTCTAAAGGTACTGTCCCTTCCCTCCCTACCCTTGGCAAACCCGGTCTGTTCGGGGGAGATTAATTTTTGAAGGAGAGGGGCTAAGCGTGAGGCCAAGATTTTTCCCCAAACTTTTATATCTGCGTTCGGCAGAGAAATGGGCCTGTAGCTAGACGTCAATTCAGGGTCTTAACCTGGTTTTGGAAGGACTACTATATGTGCTTCCAAAGCTTGTTTTGCCGACAATGAGCCTTCTTTCAAAGCATTAAAGTATTTCATCATATGTGGGCCTAATACAGGAAAAAACTTATTATAATATATCGCCGGAAGGCCATCAGGTCCTGGGCTTTTCCCCGAGGGGGTAGAGAATAACGCCGACTTAATTTCAGCAAGTTGTATAGGGGCTGTTAAAAGATCTATGTCTTTTGCATTTATGGAGGGGAGTGACAGCGAGTCCAGGAACAGCTGTATGTGGGAGCTCCTGTCTAGGTCGATATTATGAGCTTCATGCGGTCTAAGATTGTACAAGGCGTGGTAGAATTCTGAGAATGCAGAAGCTATTGCAGTTGTATCCTAGGATATATTGCCCTGAGGTGTTTTAATAGATTTAATACATGTTTGTTCTATTCTCTTTTTAATTAAGGCGGACATGATCTTATTTCCCTTGTCCCCGTTAGCATACTGAACGTGCTTGGCTCTGAGATATGCTTTAGCAGCTCTAGCATTTAATAAATCTTTATGCGAGTTGCGGAGTTTAATGAGCTCTTCCAGGTGCCCGGTGGCTAAAGATTTCTTATGGGCTTGCTCAAGAGAAGCTATATCTTGTAGTAAAGAGGCTATTTGTTGGGAGTGTTGTTTCTTTATGTGAGCTCCTAAGGCTATTAATTCCCCCCTTAGCACTGTTTTGTGTGCTTCCCAAACGGAGGAAGGTTGTACATCCGAGGACATATTTTACATAAAATATCTTTGGAGTTTTCCTGAGAGAGTTTGTACGGTTGTAATGGAGTCTTAACAGTGTAGGATGTAACCTCCATGTCCACGTTCTTTTAGGTATATCTGGAAAATCTGTAACGTCAGGGTGACAGGGGCGTGATTTGAAATGCAATGAATGTCTGTTGTCACCACCCTTGGGAGACATCTGCTTCCAATCATAAAATAATCAATCCTATGATAGGATTTATGAGCATTGGAATAGAAAGTGTAATCTTTCACATCCGCATTTAATGTCCTCCAAGCATCACAAAGATGATTATCCTGGAAAATGTGGTGCAAACCTTTGAGAGCTTTATAAGAGATAACCGATTTACAAGAAGAGGCATTGATAATGGGGTTGAGGGTGAGATTGAAGTCGACTCCTATTATGATAAGGCCAGTGGCGAAAAGTGATACGGTATTCAGAGTATTTTTCAGCCATTTAACCGTGTTTTTGTTAGGCGCATATATATTACATAGGGTGACTGCCTCATTTCCTATATGACCTTTCAGAAGCAGATATCTCCCTTCAGGATCAACTAATGAAGCAGCACAGGAGAAGGGTACGTTTTTGTGAAGCCCAACGCTGACGCCTCTAGATGCCGACTCATTCACACTAGCATGATACCAGGTACTAAAGCCTGAACGACTAAGATTAGGTACTTTCCCATGTTTAAAATGTGTTTCTTGTAACATTATGACGTCAGAATTGAGCTTCCGTAACAGTTGAAAAATCCTACTCCTTTTAACTGGCGAATTACACCCCTTAACATTGAAGGTTGTAAAGGTGATCTGACGATTATCCATTACAAGACAAAGTCAAGCAGTATACATTCCCAATGACCTGGTGAAACATGTGAACAAATAACATGTAAAATAACATGTAAAGTAAGAACATTACATGAGATAGTAAAACATAGTATAAGATTTTAGAACTAAGGCTCCTAAAGGAGCAAGATAGGGAGCGGGGATAAGACATTTCAAATAGCCTGATCGGACGGACTCCCACTCTAAAGCCCACTTAACTGGGAAAGAGAGTGGAGGCAGTATCCCACCTTAAGATAGGCTGAATAAGGATCGAACTTAGTCAGTATCTACAACGGTAAGATAGTAGGAAGCAATAGAACTTCTAAGTAAAAGAACTGCAATATGGAGGAAAAGGTAAGGCATTATTAAACCTTCATTATTAAACCTTCATTAAAGCGGAGGCACGTTACCCCTGATGAATCAAGAAAATGTCCAAGGGAATCAAGAGTTATTATCCTTATGGGGAGATTTCCTCGATCTTGGTGGCCTCTGGGATTTCACTGTTTCCCAATGAGAGGGAGCTGGAAGTGGCGTCAAGATCTGGTCACTTGAGAGTGGCATCCATGATGGAATATCTGCTGGCGCCAGACGGAGGTTGTCCCATAATGGAGGAAGATCTTCTGGGTTCCGGACTGTGATTCGCTAGTTGCCATGAGCGATAAGCAGACCAAATGGAAACCATCTATATGGGATCTTTGCTGCTCTTAACTTATCTGTGAGAGGTCTCAAGATCCTTCTTTTCTGTAGCGTGGAGGGGGCACTATCTTGATATATTTGTATTTGGGTTCCCTCAAACAGAAAATCCCCCACGTTTCTGGCCTTAGTAAGTATGGCGGAGGTGTCACAGAAAGATAGAAGTCCGCATATTATGTCCCTCGGTTTTTCTGAGGGAGGAGGTTTAGGGCGCAGGGCTCTATGTGCCCTCTCGATGGTAGTGGTGTCAGCTGTATTTGCCCCTAAGAGAGCCGCGAACAAACGGCGCGTTATGGCTTTGGTGTCTTCCGCTTCCACCGACTCAGGAAAACCTCTTATGCGCACATTCTTTCTGCGGCTCCTGATCTTCCAAAAGGAGTAGAGATTCATTTATACGGTTAGTATGTTCTATTAAAGCTTCCTTGACCGTTCTGTCGAATGTGAACATTGCATGTTGTGAATCTTCTAATGCCTCGACTCTTTCACCAATATGGTGGATGTCCGCCTTTATATCGGCTATATCCATAGCAATCGGGGCCAGCGCTTTCTGTAAAGCCTTTTGCAAAAAGTCCCTGGTGATCATAGAAGACTCACCAGATTCTGCCTGCTCCTTGTAGCTTTCTGAGTCGGAGAGATCACTAGGTGGTTTGTCTTCGTGGAGCAGAGGCGCCATCTTGGAGATCTGAGCCGGAGGCTTCGGTGCCTGCTTCTGTAGGTATTTCTCCATATCGGGTCGCATTCTTGGTCCCCTCGGGATAACACCTGGGTCTCTACCCTTCTCTTTATTATTTGTCCTACCCGTGACGTGGGAGAGTGCCGCTGTTATAGGCTTCTTGAGAGTCAGTTGGCGAGAGAGCTCTCGTCAAGCAGCCGCCATCGAGCTCGGTCAGGCTCCGCTCCCAGCAGTGCAGATTTTGACCAGTATATAGATAGTCCAGAGAAAACCCCAAAGTGATCGATAATTCTCATTATTAGGGGCATGGATTCTGTTACATTGTTAACAAACAGAAGGAGGTCATTGGCATATAAAGCTACACTAGAAATACCCTAAGATGTGTCTCCTCATGCTCATGCCATGTGTTCACAATACAGCAGTTATCTCAGAGCGGGTTTGAACAGGAGCAAGCCGTCCACCACTACTACATGGCCACGGTGGTCGTAACTAGGGGCAACGGCCTGACTGATGTGTGTGGGACAATGGATATATAAATAGGCAAATCTTCTAAATGGTACATTTTATATAAATACATTCTATTAGTAATAATATTGGTATGGCTATATCTAACTATACAAACGACATTTGTGAGATGGGAATACCCCTTTAAGTATACCTCTGATAAACGCCTTCATTGAATCGCAGACTATACCCACAGAAGCAGATCCTTCTTTAAAATAATAGAACTCCCTCAGCTGCCTCCTGACCTCATTTAGATCTATTACTTTTAACCAGAATGGATTCAGAAGCCATAATCTGGGGTTCCTACAACTGGTGCTCCTCATTTGTAGAGTGACTTGCCGCGGAGAATGATCTGACAATGTCCTAGGAAGGAACTGGGAACCAGCGATCAGGGGCAGTAGATTGTCATTACCCAGTGCTAGATCTATTCTGGATAGGGACGTTTAAGTAGCGGACGCAGCTCCCTTTTCATTCTACCGAATGGCCTTACTGTGTTGGTAGGGATTGGAGAGCGAACGGGGAATTTATCAAGTTCTGTATCAGAGTAACTATTAAAATCTCCCATAATCAATAGGAGTAAGTGCGGGCAATCCTCTGCAAACGTCACAGAGCTTGAAAAAGGCGGAGGTATATACAGCACTATAATAACACATTCTACATTAACCAACAAGCACTGTACTGCCACATAAGACCCCTCCTTGTCTATCTTGTTTCTGATTGGGGAAAAAGGCACATTCTTATGGATAAGCAGGCTCACCTCTCTGGAATACGCAGAGTATACAGAATAATACTCCCATCCACATTTTATGTAGCCATCGTACAGTATCAGGTGTCATATGAGTTTCTTGCAAACCAACAAGTGACGTTGGAAGTTTCCTAAGATAGAGGGAAACGTTTAGTAACATCACGCACCCCTCAGACGTTCCATGAGATGAGTTCTGCGGCCCCCATAATATATCATGAAAAATAATAAAACACCCCACGATGACCTGCTTCGCAATAGCTACCCTAAACCTTCCAAGGACTAGTTGTGGACACTGCACAGAGGTATCCCCCCCCCACACACACACTATATAACAAGTACTATCTCCTACGGCTCTCATGTGAGAGTTGGGGCTGTGATTTGGGACTCAACCCAACATTGCGGGAAACATAAACAGCAGTTGTAACCTGTATAGTGTCTTTAAGACACCTAATATAATCTGACCCAGGGATGAGTGATGGAATACAGGTGTCAAAGAAATAGCCTTTAAATTCAGAAAATAACTCAGGCTACACCGCATCCACTCCACTTTCCTCCCAAACTCATCTTGTATGTCTGTCAAGCATCCTGTCATATATAAAATTAGTGCAATTCAATATAACATAGCACAGTATAATGTAGTACAATAAAATCCCCTCTCTGTAAAAACTCTAAAGAACTGTAATTCAAAACAAGAGTCCTGGAGTATCTAACCCAAAGATATACTTATCACCAGGGGCACCGACACATCAGACAGCGTAAGCAGTCCCACATAGCTTCTTATTGTTCAGGATGTCATCCATTCGAGGTTGCAGGTTCTGTCTGTGAAACTGTAGACTCCAGCCATTGCACAGCCGTGGTGGGTAAATCAAAGAGATGGACTTCGCCGCTTGCTACGACTCTCACCTTCAATGGATATGGCATTGAATATGGTAACTGGTGCTCCCCCAGGCGACGCTTCACTTCCACAAACTTTGCTCTTTTCCTCTGCACTTCCACTGAGGAATCCGGGAAGATGAATATTTTCCTGCTATCAGTTAGCAAATCTGCGTGATCTCTGGCTTTATGCAAAATAGTAGCTCTACCCTTGAAATGCAGCAGCTTGATCAAAACTGGCCTTGGAGGGGCCCCCAGTGGTGGAGAGTGTAAGGGCATCCTATGGACTCTTTCAATAGCAAAGACATTGGATAAAGTGTCCTTTCCAAACTTTGCAGTTAGCCACTGCTCAAAAAAGACCACTACATTTGCTCCCTCTGCTTTCTCAGGTATGCCCACAAGTATATAAATTCTACGGAGCCTGTTTTCCAGGTTGTTGGCCTTGTTCAGCAAATAGGAAACATCATGTGCCATTTTCCCTGGATCTTTTCTTATAGGAGGCACCTGGTCTTCCAAGCAGCTGACCCGGTCTTCTACTTCTTTAATTCTCTCAGAGACCTTCCTTAGGTCAGTTCTAATAAAATACATATTTTTTTGCAGGCTCCCCATTTGTGTGTTAAGGGAGAGAAACACTCTGCTGCAGTTAGTAACTGCAGTATAAACATCTTTAATGGTGGGCTCACCCTGTGGCTATGCTTGTGCTGTGCTGCCTTCAATGCTCACTGCAGCCCCCTGACCTTCCAGACTTTCTGGGTTGTTCATGGTGGTGTCAGTGAGAGAGTCCACCCAGATCTCAGTGCCTCCGTTCTGCAACGCATTGGTTTCAGATGGGGCACCTGTTGGAGCCGCTGTGCTAAACTGCTCCAGGAGTGCGGCGACCTACGCTACCTTCACCATTGCACCGGCGCCATCTTGCTTCGCCTACATTGCCGGCCTTCTCTCATTCCCATCCTTGTCTTTCTTGCTCTGACCGTTATCAAGCTGCCCAGGCTCCAGATCGCAGGTTCGCCCTCCGGGGGATCTTTTCACCCAGCTAAATGGCAGATGCAGGAGGATTCGCAGGAGACTTGTTCAGGGGAGCGAAGTTCAGCGTCTGCTCACATTCCCAGCCAGGCCACGCCTCCCCTGCATGTTTCTTTTCTAGAGACACATTATATGGGGACATAAACACAGCAGTAGATAAAATATCTTGAAAATTATTAAATATTATATAATTATGAAAAAAAGCACTAATTGAGCAGTTTGAGGCTACCACAGGGGAAAATCATCATGAAAAAGCACTGACTAAACAATTTGAGGCTACCACCAAAAATGTAGTGGAAAAGAAGGGTTTAAAATGATCTATAAAGCACAAGGAGGTATGTATAAATATAGAAAAAAAATTTAATGAAGTGAAAAAAGTGCAGCTTTCCTTCTTAAAGAATTATAAAAGCTGAGTGTTTCACAACGGTACCATGGCCTTACAATTATTGCTCAGCCTTTTAAACATGGCTGATAGCATATATAGGGAAATCATTAAGCCAGTCTCACATCTGCACCTAGGGCAAAGTAGATAGAATGAGCTTTTCTATTTGATAGGCCTTGGGGGGACCTCTGGATGGGTACTATTTCTATTATGGCTTTTGTAGCCTAGGCAATGCTCTTCTATGTCTAACATCAGCTGGCATACAACAGAAATTATTTTACCTTCTCTGTGAAAAAGCTAATTAGCATTTTTGGAAATATTCAAATTAGCTTTTTCGACAAAAATATATGAAGTAATACTTTTTTTTTTTTTACTAGAAATGCTAATTTACATATATTTTTCCCAGAAACCAAAATGATCCGTGCCTAGTCTACAGTAGTCATCAACAGGTCTCCATGTTAGAAATAGTACCCATCCAGAGGTCCCCCAAGCCCTCTTAATTGCAAAAGCTGATTCTACCTGCTTTGCTCTGCTAAAAAGATTTAGTTCTGAAAGGGCTATTTTTCACTCAGTATTTTTAAAATCCATTTTGAAGAAAAGCTCAATTGCATATACAGTATGTTCCACATGCAAGTATTTCTTTATTTGCCTGACATGGGTTGAAAAATATTTGGGCTTAGAATCCAAATTCTAACTGAAAGTAAAACAGGAGAACAAAAACATACCCCTTCCCTCAATAAGATATACAAGCTAGCTGTTTTTCCCAGAAGGGAAAAGAGAACCAGAATATCGCTAGAGAAAATGACCTTACTTAGGCTACTTTTACATCTGCATTTTCCTTTCCGGTATTGAGATCCATTATAGGATCTCAATACTGGAGGAAAACGCTTCAGTTTAGTCCCCATTCATTGTTAATGGGGACATGACTGAACGCACCAGAATGCATTCCATTTAGTTGCGTTTGGAATGGTTTTAGTGTCGGATCTGTTATGGCCATTTTAGAGATAATACAACTGGATCTGTTTATAATGGATGCAGCCAGTTGTATTATAATAACTGAAGCGTTTATCATTAGGGAGACTAAAAAATACTCATGATGAATATTCTATGCCAGGCGACACTTCTCTTGGTTTCTAGGAAGAATGTATGCACACTCACATATCTTAAATCATCTGCCATCAAATAAGATTAGTGTTCTTTTTTTATTTTTTTTAAGAAAAACTAATTTGAATATCTTTACCAGAAACCCAAAGGAATACAAATTAGCTTACCTTACAAAAAAGAAAAGAAAAGAGGGGATATCCTGTCTAATGTCATAATTATGATATGCAAATTTGCATCTTTTCTTCCCATAAAGCGAGAGCAGTGTTGACTGGCATACAGTGCTCATCTTAATTATTTTTGGGTCTTCCTAATGATAAAGAGTAGGGAAAATAGTACCCCCAACACCAGTGAGTTAAGCAAGGAAATTTTTCTCTTAAGACATTCTGATTCTATTCTATTGCTCTTCTGGAAGGCAGGCTAGCATGCATGTCTCATTGAGAGAAGTTTGGGTGGAATATTTTAGCTGATGAAGACTTTGATTGTATTCCTCACTTTCAGTTAAATATTATGTGTGAGGGTTCTTAGGATACTAAAATGCGTTATATACCAATTTTTGGAGCATTTGGCGCATATTTAATTAGTCCAGAATTGATTTGGGTCTAAATAAAAAATTTTGCAGAATCAGACCTGATCTCTCTGAGATCCTCAGAGCAGATCTCCATCAGAGCTAAAATAAATACATTAACTAACCTCTCCTGCTCTGCCTGGAAGTCTCTCCTGCAGTCACACTCCCTGGTCTTCTCCGGGCCGACACTGCACTGTGTACATCCTGACACTGTAAGCATTCAGGACAGGGCAGCCTGGGCCCTGAGAAGACCAGGGAGCGGTGAGTATGGCAAGAACTAGTAGCACTTGACTCACCACTCTCCGCACCTCCTGCATACTAGTGAGCACTTCCATAATCGAAAGGCTCATTAGTATTCGCTTTATAAGACTAACTGCCATTTTCCCCCCACTTTTGGGGCGGGGGATGTGTGTCTTTGAAAATTTCTCTGTGAAAAAAGCTGTATTATTTATAATTTACTGCATAATCTATAATTTATACATATAATCTTGTGCAGTATAGATCAGTTTTCTCCTAATATTTTCTCAGCTAGGTTTTTGGTGGTAGCCTCAAACTTTTCAATCATTGCTTTTTCATAACATTTTCCTCTGGTGGTAGCCTCAAACTGTTCAACTTTTGCATGATAACATTTTTCATCAACTGCTGTGCTTGAATCCCCACATAATGGTTCTCTGGAAAAGGGACATGCAAGCTAGTATCCTTTCCAAAAAGAACGGAATACTGAGTGTCTCATACCAGGACTCCAGCTGTTTCTGGCTAACTACCCTTTAACAGAGCTGCCTGAGAGGCTTTACATGGGGTACTATTTCATGGAGGGCATTTCTCTGGGTTTCTGGGAAAAATATATGAAATTTAGCAGATCTTACATCTGCTGGCATCAGACTGGCTTAGGAAAGCTAATATGAATATCCTTCTCTCTCTTTTTGTCTCTCTAGTTCTAGAGTATTTCCAGAAAAATATAAGTCCTAGGTACCAGAGAGTGCTATATATGAACCTTAGAGGCAATTGGAGCATATTTGATTCGGGTAGAATCAATTTCTACCCGAACTGAACGTTTTCACAAATTAGATATGAAATAAACTTTGACAAATTCGCTCAGCTTTGTATGTATCATAAGACTTCATGGCTTGAAGTTTGATTAGATGTAAAATTTATATATGTGTTTGTTCTCCAGCACCACACAGGTATATGTCACCTGAAAGGATCTGCTAGCAACTCTTAAACATAATAAAAGTATCTTACCCTTCTATGTTTTCTTCTTCTTTTTTTGAAGGAACACTAATCTGAACAGTGCCTGTTCCAATTTTCTCTGTCACTTATGTAGCATTATTTGGGAAGTAAAATTAGCTGATGAAACCACTTCTGAAAAAGGTAACTGCACTGAAGGTAATTGCACTGAAATAAATATGTATAAAATCATATATATATATATATATATATATATATATATATATATATTTATATACACTAGCAGAAGGAACCAGCTTTGCACAGGTATATTGCATCTATTTAATTTAATGTTTGTTAAAAGATATTGACAGTATCTACTATAACAGTGACATCTACAGTACCTCAGCCCCTTAACAGTGACCTCCACAGCCCCCACCCCTTAACACTGACCCCCGTCTCCTTAAAATGGGCCCACCCCTTAACTTTGACCTTCACAGCAGCCTTCCCCTTTAACAGTGAGTTCCACAGCACCCCACCACCTTGACAGTGACCTCCACAGGGGACCGCCACCCTTAACAGTGACCTCTACAGCACCCGCCCATTAACACTGACCATAGGGTACAGTTCCCTTAACTGACCTTCACCATTCCCAGCCCGCTTAACAGAGACCTCCACAGCGACTGCCACTTTAACAGTGAATACCACTGTACCCCGCTCCCTTAACAGTAACCTCCACTGTACCCTGCACCCTTAACAGTAACCTCACAGTACCCCGCTGCCTTAACAGAGACCTCACAGTACCCCGCTGCCCCTTTGATAGTGGCCTCCACAGTCCCCTCCTCCCTTAACAGTGACCTCCACAGTGACCGCTCCTTTAACAGTAACTTCCACAGAGGCCTGCCCCCTTAACAGTAACATCCACAGCGCCTTACCCTTTAAAGGGAGTCTGTCACCTCATTTTCACCTATATAGCTAACAGCACTGCCCCACAGAAGATTACAGACACATACATTCACCAGACATACCTGTGTGCACTTTGTGTCTCTATTCCATGTTCAGAAAAAGCACTTTTATTCTGCAGGAAAACAGCTCCCAAGTGCCTGGCTGAAAATGAAACTAAAAACAGCTTTCTCTCCCGACTCGATGTCTAACAGCTATATCTTCTGATATACTGGATATAATGCTATGATTTTGGTATCATTTGAAAGCTTGTCAGCTTTCATAGAAGGTATCATTTGAAAGAATTTCAACTTTTATAGAAGGTCAGAACCATTTTTCTATCTGATACCAATCCCAAGATATGAGCAGCTAAAGCAGCCCTCCCCCCTTCAGTCTGGATTGCTTTGGGCTCGTGCAGCAGCAGAGCCGGGCACTTAGGAGCTGTTTTCCTACAGATTAAAAGTGGTTTTCCTGGACATGGAATACAGACACACAGTGCACACAGGTATGTCTGGGATGTGTATGCAATCTTCTATGGGGCAGTGCTCTTACTTATATTGGTGAAAATGAGGTGACAGACTCCCTTTAACAGTGATCTTCCCAGCGGCTGCCCCTTTATTAGTGACCTCCACAGTACCCCGTCTCGTTAACAGTGATTTCCACAATAACCCGCCCCTTTATCAGTCACCTCCACAGAGCTCCGTTCCACAGAGCTCCGTTCCCTTAAAATGTGACCTTCACAACACCCCGCTCCCTTAACAGTGACCACTACAGCACCCCACCCCTTAACACTGACCTCCATAGCAGACCGTCCCCTTAAAGGGAGTCTGTCACCTCCATATGACCCTGTAAAGTGCTTACATAGTCCAACAGCACACCAATTCATGAATGTATTAGTACCTGTGTCGTCTTCTTCACCCTTGCTGAAGCTGTAAAAACAAAGTTTAATTCATATGCTAATTAGCTGTCGCAAGTCCCCTGGGGCGACCCTGAGCCCAGGCTGCTATGCCTTTTATTATGGTATTTCTGCCCCAGCCTCTGCCTCTGCCTGCCCTCCTCTTCCCTTGCTTCCTCCTTTGGTCCAGCCGGGATCCCACGCTTGCGCACTTCCTCACCGGGCTATTCGCCGGGGCATGCGCACTGCGATGCCCATTGTGGGCACGGTATTGCTTTACCTACTGGGTTCAGATAGCTCTGGCTGGGTATAACCAATTGTGTCTCAAATACATCAGTGGCGGTTTTTAAGTGGAAAGACAGTTTATATCACTATTTACCTAGGTACTCTCACCCTATAGATACTAGTCTTATCAGCGGAGAGCACCTCAAGTGGCTGTCGTCGGAGCACCCGCCCCGAAATGAGTGACCCCCAGCCTGCTGGAACCTTGGACCTGTGCTAGATTACCCTGTTGCTTACTAGACCCTCATAGCCCCAATGCATTTCGCCGGGTTCTCCGGCTCATCAGGGAGCAGCATCATGGGTAGTTGCAGAACAGAATGGCAGTGGCAAGTGAACACTGCAAACCACTTCCTTTTAAGCACCAAGTCCCGCCCATAATGAGTCCAATCTGGGGTGGAGGGCTGGAACTGGCTAATTTGCAAAAACTTTCTCCCGCCTCCCTCACTGAGCAGCAGCACCAGCGTCATGAGGGGTGGAGAAGTTGCCATGGGGATGACTGACGCTTCCCCAGCAGCTTTGTTTATGTCATGCCTAACTAAAGCCACACATGAGGCATCTCTTAGTTCAAGCTAATAATACTTATGAGTCTGCATTGCTTATAATATACAGACAAATGATTACTGTATATACAAGGGAAGGCTGGTGTTAGCCACTGTAAATATATGACGAAAAAATACATATATATGGATGACGCGCTAGGGGTCATGGAAGGACGACATACAGATGCTGCCAGCAAATCCCCTCAAGGGCTGTCACCCACATATAATAAAGAGAGAGACTATCATATAGGATCTGACTGAAATCACACAACACCAGTTTAAACTCGTGGTATGATTGTTGCTTAAAGAAGAACTCCCGCATAAAATTTTATTCCATGTCCTGCTAGAAATGTACATGATGTAATCTGTAGTGAATGTCATTTTCTTACTAGTGGCTGTATTTTTGAGTTATATCTCCCTCATCTGTGTCATGTGACCAGCAATCAAACCCACCAACTCACACATCATCTTTTGTGTGGACAGGAAGTCTAATTCTCTATTCATTCCTATGGGAGCCTCTGGGTCAGTTGGAGGTCAGGGAGTTGGTCACATGACCCAGCTACAATAAGAAGAGAGTTGGATAACTCAATTAGAGTCTCTGATAAGAAGATTACATTCACTACAGATTATATCATGCACCTTTCTAACAGGTGAGTGAATAAATTTTTTTGCAGGAGTTCTTCTTTAAAAGAGCAAAATTAAGACCTCTCATATTATCTTATTATAATAAAGGCTTAAAGGGGTTCTGTAGTTCTTTAAAACTGATGATCTATCCTCTGGATAGATCATCAGCATCTGATCGGCGGTGGTCCGACACCCGGGACCACCGCCGATCAGCTGTTTGAGAAGGCAGCGGCGCTGAAGGAGCACCGCTGCCTTCTCTTTGTTTACCGCAGGCCCAGTGACGTCATGACTAGCATCACTGGCCTGGGCGGGGCTAAGCTCCATTCAAGTGAACAGATTGTGACCCACTTGTTGTTGATTCTTCACCAAAATTTTAAATGTTATATCTTTTTGTTTGAAGCCTGAAATGTGGCAAAAGGTTGAAAAGTTCCAGGGGGGCGAATACTTTCGCAAGGCACTGTATATGTTAGCTGATAAGCCTAGAAAAGAGCTGCAGCTTTATGTGCTAATGCTATAGCTCGGTGGGTTAGTTGTTGGTTTTGTATGTAGAGATTTGGGTTTGAATCTTAGGAAAGACATCACATTTATTTTTCTTCAGAAATTTTTTTTCTTCCACATTTATCCCATAAGAAAAGTCTATGTATTTATTATATTTAGAAAGCTAATAAATATTACTGGTTTCTTTATAATCATATATTGTGTCTGTGAATAAACCAGTAATATGTTTTAGCAAAAAACAAAACAAAACACTTTTCTCAATATAGTAAGGCCTTATCATTATTATATTTTATTTATTATGTAAATAATATGGTTTTGAATTAAAAAAAAATGGAAAGAAAACATACCTCTTCTGAGATTTGAACCTAGATGCAAGGCAGACTACTATACCACTAAGCTATAGCATCACCCAGGGGCGTACACAAGAATCATGGGGCCCCATAGCAACAATCAGTATTGGGCCCCTCCCTCCCAGCACAAATATAAAGTACAATTTAAGATATATGATTATGCTTACATTGATGACAATGTGTGCCCAAGCAAACCCCCCCACTATGAACTCTGCTTTCTTCTGATGGTTACTGTGCCCCAGGAGGTGGGCTGCCTAGATCACACTGTCCTCTCTATATGCAGCAACAGCAGCAAGCATTGGGGGGGGGGGGGGGAGGGTGTCATTGTGCACGCCACTCTCTATATGGTATGCATCTCTCTATGATATGCATCAGCAGCAAGCAGAGTTCAGCAGAGTTGCTGCTGATGCATATATAGAGAACAGCGTGTCTCCCACCCCCACCCAAATAAACTCTGGTGGCTGCTGTGGAAGGCAGAATGGCTGCCCCCTCCTCCCCCACCACCAGGTCAGTTACTCACAACTTGCAGGTGACGCTGGGGACTGGAGTCCGGTGGCTGTTTGAGCAGGCAGAGAGCATGTCCCGCCCCCTCAGTCCTTTCTCCTGCTGCTGCGATGCACTAGCCAATCAGCAGCAGGAGCTTAGCACTGCTAAAAGCTGATTGGCTAGTGCATTACCCAGCAGGAAGAGAAGAGTGAGCAGCGTGCTCACCTGCTTGCAGACTGTCAGGTCTGCTTGCAGTACACACACTATATCTAAGGGGAAGGGGGCTTGAGCAGAGGAAAAGCAGGGTCCACCTTAGCCCCAGATCGAAGAACAGCAATACTGTAGACATTTTAGGGTGCGGGGCCTTCCTTCCACTCCGGGCCCCCTCCTGCCACGGGCCCCGTAGCAGTTGCGTGGTCTGCCGCTATTGGCGGTACGCCGATGGCATCACCTCATAAAGGTTCATGGTGTTTTTATGCTTATAAGGCAACATACATTATTGGTGTCTGTATAATCATATATTCTGCCTGTGAATAAAGCAGTGATATGTGTATTAGCTTTCTGAGCAGATCTCAGTGTGGTGAAGCTATAGTGTATGTGATATTTACTGGCTAGCAAACAGCTCCTGGACAGGGCTCTGCCCTCAGCCAGCTGTCTAGCCCTGTCAGTCAAGGGAAGGAGGTGTGTGCAGAGCTCAGAATATGCAGCCCGGCCTCTGAGTGCTCCGATTGCTCATTTGCATATGAATAAAAATGCAGATTTCTCTGCAGCTATTTATCATACAGACACAAGAAAGGTACAGTTTTAATCAGCATGATGATCCCTACCAGCCAGTAAGTCTGGTTTAGTAGGGTTGATCCTGGTGATAGAGCCTCTTTAATATCTCAGGTTGTGTATTTTAAAAACTGGCAATCTAAGTTTTAAAACAAGACCATAAAACTGGAGATATGTCCTTTAGAAATCATGGTTCTAGCTACTATAAAACCTGAGAAATAGCAGTGAAAGGGCATAAACTGCTGCTTCCACTCTGCTTTCTAAAAGCTATATCTTTTAGTTTCAAAATGTATTTATTTGACTGATAGCAGAATGAAAAAGAGGAGAGAGCGTACAAGGTACATGATAGTAGATAATGGAGAAGTAAAGTTCTCCTATAATTGTAAACTGATGGAAAACCTCTTTGAAAAGAGGCATCAGTCATCAAAATATAACAATTATAACAGTGTGGTCTCATCATTAAACATGGATTAAGCTAAACAATCAGGATTGAGTAAGAGGGGTGCAGCCCTCGGGACTCCCCCGATAAGAGAGAAAGCAAAAGGGACAGGGGTATTCAGGAAGTCTTCCAGTGCCTAGAGTATTCATTTAGAGAGACAGTAATGTAGATTAGGAGATTTAGAGCAGTTTAGTCAGGGGTTCCAGATTTGTTGATAACGCTCCCTAGTGTCAGTCAGTGTAGCGTTTCATTTTTCGTATAAGGCTATACGATTAACTCTATGTATGACTGCTGACATTGAAAGGGAGGGAGTTCGCCACCTAGATGCTATGTAAATCCTGGCAGACATCAAAATATATTGAAGGAGTTTATAGGTAGTGTTATTGAACGTCGGTGGTTTAAGGTAAGATATAGGTTAAGATATACTGGTACTGACAGGGGGAGATCTTTTCCAAACACTTCCAACAGTCCTCTTTTTATATTGGACCAGAATCGTCGTACCACGGGACAAGTCCACCAAATATGAAGAGTGGTTCCCACGTCTTGGCAGCCTCTAAAGCATAAGGGAGAGACAGTTGGATATATAAGATGTAATCTGGAGGGCACTAAGTAGACTCCATGGAGAATCTTTAAAGAGGTTTCCATTAGGGTAACCTGCCAGCTGCCCTTACTAATTGTCGTACAACACTCGAACCATTGTTCTAATGTGAGGGTCTCCCCTAAATCCACCTCCCATCCATGCATGAATGCCAATTTGGTGTCTGGGAGCAGCGAATTCAGGATAGAATAGATAGAGATGAGAGTACCTCTCTCTAAAGCTCTGTATTTGAGTCTTTCAAACGTAGTAAAGTCTATAACGCTGTGTGCTGGGATCTGGGAGGTTAGAAAGTGGAAGACTTGAGTAGCTCTGAAGAGTTCATAAGATGGAGGGGAAAAAGCAGAAATAAAGTATGCCCTGGACATGAGCTTAGAGCGAAGTAAAAAATCGCCAACATAGCGTAGTCTAGTATGTTTCCACCAAATGAATGCAGTTTGTGGTAAACCTGGGGGGAATAGGGGATTTCCAAATAGAGGAAGCATAGGAGAGACGGGGCTTTGCAGTTTATATTTAAATCGTACTTTCCTCCAAAGTTGTAACATAAGGTAGGAAATTTTTGCAGCAGGATCTACTGATCCCAAAGGGAAGTCAGGAGACCAGATTAACGCCAATGGAGATACTGGCTGTAATAAATCTGACTCCAAAGTGACCCATTGCGGAGGATTAGGGAAGGTATGAAATTGTGTCAATCTGGCTGCTAAATTATTTATAAAGATGAGGGACTGAAAGCCCTCCCACCCTTTTATGTAAGTGCATAATACACCTGGCTATGCGCGTTCTCTTATACGCCCATATAAAGCGAAAGATTTCTGTCTGTAAAGACTTTGGGGCCAAACCTGTTATTGGGATGGAGAGGGATCGAAAGAGGTATATTATCCTAGGTAAAGTGACCATTTTAATGGTGTGTATTCTGCCTATCCACGATAGAGTTGGAGAATTCCAGTTTATTAGTTCCTGTCCAATCGCAGCGGAAAGCGTCACAGCAACGGAGGAAACCTTCTCCCTGGCTGTAACACTCCCCGCTGCGATTGGACAGTGCTACAGCCAGGGAGAAGGAGACGCCCATTGAGAATCCCTGGCATCTCCTCTCCCTGTTCCGTTGCTATGCATTAGCATAGCGCGCGCCCTAACTTTGGAGGCGCAGAGCGGGCGAACGGAGCGGCGCCCTGAAAAAGTAGTAAGTGATCTGGCCTTCACCCCACATGCCCTCTATAACCTGTCCTCTTTAAGTCTCGAGTATTCAGAGGTATGTTACAATGTAGAATCTCCGATTTTTTGGCATTGATCTGAAGGCCAGAATAACGACCAAACGTACTCAAACATTTCATTAAATTAGGTAATGTGGTCAGAGGTCGCGTAATTGTGAGAAGCATGTCATCAGCAAAAAGACCAACTTTATATTTGCGAAGGCCAATTTTCACCCCTGCTATGTTTGGATCAGTACGAACCATTATGGCCAACAGCTCAATAGCCAAAGCAAAGAGGGCAGGGGAGAGGGGACAAGCCTGATGATTACCACTACAGATGGGAATAGGAGTAGGGTCATTAGTCGACAATTTAAGGAAGGCTGTGGGAGTCGTGTAAAGTGTTCGTATAGAGCAAGGGTGGCCAACCTGTGGCTCTTGAGCCACATGCGGCTCTTTGAATCTTCAAGTGTGGCTCTAGCGGTGGACACGGGAAGCAGTCAGGCCGGCTCACTCTCCACCCCATGCTCAGATCTCGGGGCACCATTGCTACTCTGCAGCTCCAGCTCGCTCTACACTACATCACATGGGGGATCTGATCTGAGCATGGGGGATCTGATCTGAGCATGGGGGATCTGATCTGAGAATGGGGGGTCTGATCTGAGCATGGGGGATCTGATCTGAGCATGGGGGATCTGATCTGAGCAATGGGGGTCTAATCTGAGAATGAGGGGGTCAGATCTGAGCTCGGGGGTCCTGATCTGAGCATGGGGGGGGTCTGATCTGAGCAGGGGGGGGGGGGAGAATTGAGCACTAAGGGTCTGATTTGTGTTGTCTGATCTGAGCATGGGGGGGTCTTTTTTTGGGGGTATGATTTGGAGGTTTGATGAGGATTAGGGATCTTATTTTAGGTCAGATGGGGATTGGGGGTCTGATTTAGGAGTCTGCAGCCCGAGGTCTGATAAAAAATAATGTTTTCTTTTTTTTCCTCTGTTAATGAAAAATAAGAAAAAAATATTTTTCATCAGACCTCAGATCAAATGAAAAATATATATATATTTTTTTCTCCGCTAAAGCCTTGGTGCATCTTAAAGGGCAAAAAACACAGTGACTCGTGTAAATGTACAGCTTGTGGCTCCTGGTAGTCATACAATTTTTTTTTTCTGGCTCTTTGCGTCTGTAATGTTGGCCACCCCTGGTATACAGCGTAAAAAAGCGCCTGATATACCCATGGCAGACATAACCTGGTAGAGGTAAGACCAGGAAAGGCTATCAAAGGCCTTTTCAATATCTAAGCCAATAAGGAGAAAGGCTGAGAGTTCGTATTAGCCCATTGGATGATATTGCAGACTTTCCTTACATTATCTGGTGCTTCTCTACCAGGGATAAATCCCACCTGGTCATAATGGATCAGGGCAGGGAGATGACAGTTGAGGCGTTTAGCTAAAATAGAGGTGATGATCTTAAGGTCAACATTAAGTAGATACAAAATGATACTATTTTGGCATACATATGCTGTGGACTGCTTGGGATAGGGGAGTGGTCGTCTTGGTTCTGAGGGTGCAAGTAGTATTCACTGTGATAGATTTTCTCCCGCTAGCTCTCCCAGGTCACACTGGAGGCCACACCCTTTTTCTCCTCTGGACACACGCTGATGTTAGGGTTCCTGCCTGATGGTAGTTGGTGTGCCCTTAGTGTTAGGTGTTTTGGCAAGATGCAAGGTAGGAGTGTGAAGTAAGTGGACGGCTGATTGTTGAGGAATTGGTAAACATAAATGTTGTAGTAAGTACGTATATGCAGAATAGGAGTGATAGTATACCCAACAGTATCAAGGCACAGCTCCAAGCAGATGAAAGTGCAATTCTTCCCTAATAGCAATATATGGATAGCAGCAATGGAGGGGGGTACTCCTTCTCTCTGTCTTTCTCTAAAGTCTCTTTGTAGAACCTCTGGCATGCAATTGAGGTTCTTTGTTAATTATTCTATCATTTCCCAGCTAAGGGGTGCGGAGTTAAGATATGGCTTTCCAGACCATCTCAAATTGTGAAAGGGCTAGCTTGCAATATTCCCTTCTCACAGCAGCATAGTCTTTTTCTGTTGTAAACTAGCACAATACCTTGCTGATTGACTCAAATGCACGGCCTTGCATATTCTAGACCTTCTGACTTCTTTTCTTTCTGAAGCAGTTTAATGCAGCAATTATTCTTTAGCTTTAGAAGTCTCAGGGGTGAAGATTCTCTGAGCTCAAACCTAGCTCTTAGGAGTAAGCGCATAAAGGTCTTCTCTCTTCCTCGGCTACCACTTGACTGAACATTGACTATCGAGGGCAGACCCAGGTCCATCACTCAGCAACCTAAAGTGGTTATGTTAAGGTTGTTAACCCTGACTTATGCTTACAATGCTATTGGGTATACAAATAAAGTACATCAAAACATTTAACTTATCAATGCAACATTAGAACAGTTTACCCTATTGCAGTGCCCCTGTTCTTGGGTACTGCTCATAAAATCTATTGATTCCTATTTATAGCTATTTTAGGGAGGAATGTTAACCGTACCTTAAAAACAAAAGTGACCGTCTAGCACGAGCACCTCATCAGGGAGCATCACTCATATTCCTCTGCCTGTTTGTGGAGATGGGCCACACCTTCGCCATGTTAGATTACATTACGAGAAACTGCCAAAGAGAGAAAGTGCCATGAACATCAATCATGAAGCTGTTCTGGATACCAGTGTGGCTAGGAGGACAGGAGGGCAATGTACATGAGGTTACGCAGGAGTTGTCCTGACCCAAAATTGACTTGCTGGAAAAGAGCCTGCAAGTGACCAGGCTGCTGTCAGGGTAAGCACGGGCAGTGAGCCCTCATAGAGAGCATTCATGACAATGAGCCCATCAGCAGTACTTCTTACGAGTGCCATATATGTGTGACAGTTTGTGGGAAACCATTCCTGAGAGAATATAAATATATATATATATATATATATATATATATATATATATACACTAGTAACATAGTAACATAGTAACAGTTTATAAGGCCGAAAAAAGACATCTGTCCATCCAGTTCGGCCTGTTATCCTACAAGTTGATCCAGAGGAAGGCAAAAAAACCCTGTGAGGTAGAAGCCAATTTTCCCCACTTTAGGGAAAAAAATTCCTTCCCGACTCCAATCAGGCAATCAGAATTACTCCCTGGATTAACGACCCATCTCTAGTAAGTATAACCTGTAATATTATTACACTCCAGAAATACATCCAGGCCCCTCTTGAACTCTTTTAGTGAACTTACCATCACCAACTCCTCAGGCAGAGAGTTCCATAGTCTTACTGCTCTTACCGTAAAGAATCCTCTTCTATGTTTGTGTACAAACCTTCTTTCCTCCAGACGCAGAGGATGTCCCCTCGTCACAGTCCTGGGGATAAATAGATGATGGGAGAGATCTCTGTACTGACCTCTGATATACTGTTAGGATTTAGCGTCAGGAGAGGTAGGCAAAGCTGGTTCACAACAGTTAGAGAAAGGGATTTCCTGTGTTTTATTTCTAATTTCCAGAACAAATAAAGACATACTTTTATATTTTAGGCAAGGACAGAAAACAAATACCTGCACAGCTGAGCACTAACTACACAAGTACAATGGTCCCTCAAGTTACAATATTAATTGGTTCCAGGACGACCGTTGTATGTTGAAACCATTGTAAGTTGAGTAATTGGTTCCAAAGCCCCAAAATGTCATCCAACATAAGAGAAAATGAAGATTTAAGAAAAATAAGCAGATAACTAAGTCAGATAAAACAAGTCCTTACATATAACAGTCAGGAATAGCTGATAACTAACAACTAATACAGATATTTTACCAGAGAAGTGGCCTCAATTGATTGTATCTGAGTCTGAGACATTGTATGTTGAGTCTAGTTTCAACTTATGAAAAGACCATTGTATGTTGAAAATATTGTATCCTGAGGCCATTGCATCTTGAGTGACCACAGTATAGTCCCTTACTATATCTGGTGCCTTCCTGCCAAGCACTGGAGAGAAGTAACACGGTTATTACTGAATGGCAGTAAGCCAGTCAGACCTATAAGGCTACCTGCGCACGTTGCATATTCATATGTTGAAAAGTCGCATTAAATTTGCACCAAAACCACACATGAATTCGCACTATTTTGGAGCATTTTTGTGCTGTTTCTGTTTCAGTTAACAAACCCACTGAATATGGGGAAAACCACTATATATAAGTTGCAAAATCACACAATCGATATGATGAGAGACAATAACTTTGTATAACTCTTTACATTTAGTAAAGACTCTGGTCTAAAACTGAGTAGCATCAGGAGTTTTCTGTAGTTTAGGAAGGGTAATTACTGTATCATTGCAGATTGATTCTCCTTAGGGAAGGTGTCAGAAGACATTGCCTATTGAAACATATTGCACACATAGTGAGACACTATGGCATCAGATGTTTTAACCCTTTCCAGAAACAGTTTTCTCTGCAAAAAAACAACAACTTGTCCTGCAAAAAATAAGTCCCTACAGTATATGTGAATGGAAAATTGGAAAAGTTATGGCTCTTGGAAGGAGGAAGGGAAAACGATACAAGAACAATAACTTATCTTTGTCCTTAGGGGGTAAAACAAGAAGCCCAGTTTATCAATAGTCTAAATCCAAGAATACCAACATTTTATCATATCCCTAAAATTCCTAAGTCAATATCAAAAACTACCAGTAGGCCTACTGTGTCTGGATTACTGTAGATAGTCTGACAGCCAATCTATCTAAATATGTAGACACTCAGCAGTGGGGATGCGTGGAAACGTTGCCAGACAAAGATACTAAGCATGTGTTTGGAGAGATAAACAACCTACTGGAATGAGACTATTTTTGCACACGGACCTGGTCACATGGTGAATTTTCCAAAGGCAAAATAGTACGCATATTCCATAGCTGAAGCCCTTCCAGTTTCTGCGATGGTTTTTCAGTTTTTTTTTTTAATAGTGTTTATTTTCCACTTTTCAGCAAAGAAAAACAGTAGATACACATTCTACATAAACCAACGACAGTCACATACAATGAAAGTTTACATCACGTTCCATTATTCACTTCGGTCTTACATAAGCATAGAGTTCTGTTCACACCTGTGACTATTGACAGCATAATTGACCCGAGTGCTTAACTGTTCCCAAACACACATCCATTCACTCATGCAGCAACTCCAACGGCGAGCCATGCCCCCCCCAACAATCTAAAGGGCCAATGAGGTGGCGTTCACCCACAGGTTCCATATCTTATCAAACCTATCTGGCACTCCTCTTCTCTCATAGGTCAACTTGTACATAGGTAATGTAGAGTTTATGAGATTAATCCACTGGGATAAAGAAGGATTATTAGGGGGCTTCCAATTAAGTAGAAGAGTCTTCCTTGCGTAAAACATTAATAGTCTATATAACCTTCTACCATATTTAGTGGGGATTATTTCGTTAACCAGTCCCAAAAGACAGACTTCTGGGGAAATAACCGCCAGGAGCCCCAGTTTGGAGTTAATATATTTATGCACGGATTCCCAAAAGCCCTGGATAATTGGACAATTCCATATCATGTGCATCAAAGTACCCCTATCCCTATCACATCTGGTGCAGAGGTTAGTTGACAGCTTCTTCATGTGGACTAAACGTTCAGGTGTCAAGTATACTCTATACATCCATTTGGTCTGAATTAGCTGATCACGCGCACAGATCACCGTAGACCTCCAAGTGTAAATGGTTTTTCAGTTTAAATGCTCTGGACCCACTCGTGGTTTAGCCCCATCAAAAAAAGATAAAAAGTGAGTAATAACCTGTGGTGGTTTCCAGCGACATCCGTCTATACAGAGCACTAAGAAAAGACATGCAGTTGCAGCTACAGTATAAACTGCGGCAGCATGAAGGGCAGGGCAGCCCCCCATTGAAGACAATGGGAGGTAGATTCATTACTCATTATTTTATGTTTTTCTCTAACAGTCATTTTGATACATGGGATGTATAGGTTGTATTTGCCGGGGGCTGGGCTAGAGGCTGTGATGTGGCATGTGGTGACATTTTTTTAATTTTTTTTTGTTTTTTTTATTTATTTATTATTATTATTATTATTATTATTATTATTTACCTTTAGGGGACATTTAACTTTATATTTTTTAATTACTGATTTCTTCTGTAACTATGGTTGACATAGTAGCTTCAGTTACAGGGGAATACATGGAAAACATGGCTGTAAAACCTCAATGCAGAGCTGATTTGGGTCTGCTAAGTCCCAGCAGCTAGTGCAGATACCCTGACCCTGGCAATCACATGACCACTGGGACTGGAGCAGGAAGCAGAATTGTTGCTTCTGATCTCTATAGACAGAGCTCTGTATATAGAGCGATGGTGAAGACAGGGACGGTACAAAAGAAAAACGTTCCTGCCTTTCTGTATGTGGATCCCTACTGTTATTGACAGCATCTCTGCAAGGTTGTTTAGAAATATCTGTGCAGTGATACTGTATGTGTCGACCTCCCTTACATATCATGGGCGGTTGGTCAGCAAGTGGTTAATGATCCTAATATCCTTGTAAAAGCTGGCAAGACTAGAGAGAAAATGACTAAACTACAGTTCTATTTCAATAATATTAAAGAAGTAAAGGATTTTGATAATGATGGCCTATCTTCAGAATAAGCCATCAATATCACGGGAGTCTGACAACCCATACCCCTGCCGATCAGCTGTTTTGTATTAGCTCCTGTGCTGGAAGTCAGCTCTGGAACTATACAGCTCTGTTTATTACGGAGTGGATGGAGCAGAAAAATGCAGCACTGCTCCCGTTTACTTCAACTGTATCAGCTCTGCAGTTTCCAGTTCCAGAGCTTCAATTAAACAGTTGATGGATGGGTGTCAGACGCTTGGCGACCTGATATTCATCAGTATGAAAATCCTGGAAATCCCTTTAAGTAATAATGTACAAGTAATATGGTTTGATTGGATTTGTCCAGTGGTTCCAGGTAAAAGCGAATGTATCATTTATGTTTCCGCAGTTTTGCAATATGAAAAAATCTACAGTATTCATGTAAAAGGAATAAAAGACTAATGTTTTCTGAGTTACGGCAATCTTGATGAGTAGTATATGATTGATATATTGTGAACCCCCCCATTGTTTTGTTTTTTTTTCATTTCTAATACAGAAAGGGGGATAGTGGTAGGTTGAACAGGGGAAAGGATTGGTCTGCATATTCCTATCTCTGTCTACGTACATATACGTACATACATGTATACGGTATACATATATATATATATATATATATATATATATATATAAGGGATCGCTCTCTCTCAGGGGGTCGCAATCACAAATCTTCCGACACACAGGGGGTTTTAATGTTCAAATGGTGCTTTATTTTCGCTCTTTGGCACCAACACACATGAAAACGTTCAAACAAACACCTGCCTGTCTATCTCACCTATAGAGCGCTGTTCACACGGTATTAGATCCGCCTTCCTCAGCTGTATGGTCTAGCAGCCTCCTGGCTGTGACCTCACCAGTACTTTTGGGGGGAGATGGTCCAGTAGTCGTCGTGACTCTGACCGTACGACCGCAAAGCCTTGTGGCCCTTCAGCCCTCCTGGCTGAGACCACACAGAGCCTCTGCAGGCTCCGACCTCTCAGGCTTCCTCAGCCTTTCTCTCCCCCACCCTCATACACAGAAGGTCGTTTTATCTCTCAGTGATTACAATAGTAGGCCTCACCTGCAATCTCCTCAGCTAACCGCAATACCTGTACTGGAAAGGTGTTGACTGGAAGACTCCCACTACCAAACCTTTCTCCCCGTCCAAATGAAATCCAGCCCAGAACAACATCTAGACAAAACTGTCTCAGCAAACTACACTTTGCTGAAACCACTGCAGCTTTCTGAATTTCATTTCTCACCTAGCTGAGGTATCTGGGTGATATACACACCACCTTCCAGCACTTATTCTGTACACATCACCTATATATATATATATATATATATATTGTGGTATCTTATTGAGATTGGAAATAACAATGCTTTGAAAAAAAGTTCTACAACAGATAACAGATGTCTGTTATTTTATTTTATCCCTTTTATTTCACATCTATCTGATGCAAGTCTGAATGACAGCTCATGGCATCTTTATTGTAATGTCTCTGGTAAGCTAGACAGTTCAGTTGTTAATATTCTCACAGAGATGTGCCTTTTTCAACAGAAGTGTTTGATATTTTGAAAAAGAGCTTGATCCACATCGAAGGCAGTACAGAGAGCTTTATTTCCATCTTACTGGAGTCGCCTAATGCCAGAACTAATAGCGAGGTACTAAGATGCAAGCAGCAAGCACTGCTGATTATTACTTGTGTTGCTTACCTCATGGAAGACAGGTAAATTGTGTTTTTTTTTTTTTTTTTTTTTTGTTATTTTAGCTGTGGATCTTCCAATTTCTAGGGATATTGGGGTCTATGGACCCCAATCCAGCGCATCGAAATAGCACCAATCTACCTGCCCCATACTATGAAATCTGGAACGAGAATAGATATGTAGAGGAACCTTACTTTGGGCTCACATCTCTGAATAAGGCCTCATGCACAATCCACAAAACATGGATTACGTTTGTATGATGTCCATCTTTCTGCGGACCCATTCTATACATTGATTGTAATTTTTAGTCTGGCTACCCCCCAATTACAAACTGACCAGTATGCATTTCTTTAAGTGAATCTCCATCTTCATTCCATTGCTAAGACTAAAATTATTTATCACAGTCAGAATTAGTTTTTTCTAATTTTGAGATCCACATCTGGTACATATATATATATATATATATATATATATATATATATATATAAATATATATATAAATATATATATATATATATCTCTACAAAGATGTTTTTTAAACAGTCTTCACAAATATGGCCAATAGATTTAAAACTGAGGGAGCATGGGAGCTTACAGTAACATAGTTTATAAGGCTGAAAAAACACATCTGTCCATCCAGTTCGGCCTGTTTTCCTACAAGTTGATCCAGAGGAAGGGAAAAAAAACCTGTGAGGTAGAAGCCAATTTTCCCCACTTTAGGGGAAGAAAATTCCTTCCCGACTCCAATCAGGCAATCAGAATAACTCCCTGGATCAACGACCCCTCTCTAGTAACTATAACCTGTAATATTATTACCCTCCAGAAATACATCCAGGCCCGTCTTGAACTCTTTTACTGAACTTACCATCACCACCTCCTCAGGCAGAGAGTTCCATAGTCTCACTGCTCTTACCGTAAAGAATCCTCTTCTATGTTTGTGTACAAACCTTCTTTCCTCCAGGCGCAGAGGATGTCCCCTGGGGACAGTCACAGTCCTGGGGATAAATAGATCATGGGAGAGATCTCTGTACTGACCCCTGATACTAACTGAACTTACAGAATCTGCCACCAGGAAATTTATGTTAATTAAACCAGTTACAATACCTTATAGGGCTAGCTCAACTGAATATATTGATGCCTTTCACTTAGTGACCAATTGCTTCACTCTGGAGAAAAAAAGTGCTTTTCATCCATATGCAGATGAGAAGTTAAGTGCCAGGTGAGGTGACTAAGCAAGAATCTAACCTTGTCAATCAAGCAGAGGTTCTGGCAGAAGAAGCAAGAGAAACAAACGTGCACAGAGTGGCTTGGAGCAAGCCTTGTTGCATCTAACTGCTCATTGCATATGGATTAAAAGTTAAGCTCCGGCACGCTATTCTGGCAGGCAAACAGAGAATCGTCTGGACACAAACCGCAGCATGCAGCGGTTTGTGTATGGCCGACTCTCTGCTTGGTCTGCTGGAACAGCGTGCAGATGATAATTTATGGGTCCAGCGGGCATTCTATTTGTATCTGGCAACACCGGGTCTGGAGGATTTCGGCAGGCTGTTCTCTCCTTAACTGTTTGTCTAGCTGTGTGAATTGTACTTTCACTTTGTGCTGGTCGTATAATAACCTTTATCTCTAAATTACTAAATGGTTATAAACGCTTATTTAAGAAACATTTTTATCAGTAGCATAAGAACTGAGCTATAATGCATGTTTATAAGATCAGAGATAAGGAGCCCGTCAGCTGAGCTGCCTGATGGAACAGAGTGAAAATACAGATCCTGTTGCTAGAGAATCTCAGCCCAGTACAGAGAAAAGGTTTTCACATTTTTAATAAAGACCAATTGAAAAAATGATTTTTAGCTCAAAATTAGTACAATGCAATAATGTCCCCAAATGTGTACATAGCCTTTAGTTCTTTCTCCAGTGCCGTTCTCTGTGTTTGCAGTCTGGTCCTCCAGCCACTGCTTGGTTACAAACTGCAGTGATGAGCAGTGGTCAAATAGTATTCTAGGACAGACAATCACCTTAAGCGCTGATTCACACAACCTTGATTGGCCCGGGAAAAAAAAACGATCCGTGTGTCACCTGCATCTCCATCAACCAGCACAGCTCCCCTACTTCAACTGACTGCAACATAGAGATTTGTAGTGCAGTCATTTCCTATCTGATCGCCCTTCTAATGTACTGTACATCACAGTACATCACATGATGATGATGTGAGTACAGTACATTAGACCCACAATCAGATACATAGGAACTGACTGTATCATAAAACACTATGATGACGTTGTGGATGATCCATGAGATGCGGCTGGTGCATTGACAGTGTTTCCTGGACTGAGCATGGCCGTGTAAATCAGCCCCAAGTTGCTTTAAACAGATGAAAGTTGCACCGTGATTGATTGCTATGGGCAACACAAGCAGTTTTTCTTTGCTGATACCGCCATAGATTTCCTGCAGTGGAATTGTGTGCAGGAAACTTGCAGTGTTTACAGTAGAAGTGAGGTGGATGAGATTTTAAAGGGAACCTGTCATCACCTTTATGCTGCCCGTACTAACTGCAGAATAAAGTAGAGACAGGTGAGTTGATTTCAGTGGTCTGTCATTTATAAGTAAAAAGTAAGTGGTTGTCGAGAACCAGCATCACAATCATTGCAGACTGGGCCTGGAAAAGAGTCCCGGCCACCTGAGAAGAGTCATGGTTATTCATGAATTCATGCTCTCCCTGCCCACCTGTTGATGATTGACAACCTTCTACCTGGTTTTCTCTCTTTTTCTCTAGGAGAGAACTGCCAATCATCAGCAGATGGGCGGGAGAGCAGGAGATTATGAATAACCATGACTCTTCTCAGGTATATTTGACTCTTTTCAAGTCCTGGGCTGCAATGATTATGATGCTGGTTCTCAGCAACCACTTACTTTTAGCTCATGAGTGACACACCGCTGAAATCAGCATTTCTGTCACTAATTTATGCTGCCCTCAGTGAGTTTGGCATAAAGTTGATGACAGGTTTCCTTTAAAGTATCTGATCTACATGCTTAGGAAGTATTCCAAGACAATATCTGTAGAAACACTACCTTGATGTGCAGATTTACTACTCCACAACAACATAAATCTACATATATAATTACTATAAAACTAGTAGAAAAAACAGACAAACCAAAATTGCATCAAATTAAATCTCAATCATATTGAAATCCTCTAATATCCATAGAGGCTAGATAGTAAGTATGACCTAAACTGATGTTCACAATAGTTCCTTAACATAGTAGTACAGGAATACAGTAACACTATGTTATAATTCGGGATGACCAAAGCGAGCGTTGGATCCAAGATCCGAAGTTGCTTCGCTCCAAACTTCGTTTTAATGCTGTATGGAGATTCATCTTCAAGGGATTATCCGAGACTAAAAAATGTCCCCCATATGCCTCGGCCCCTCACACTGAATACACTTATCCGGCTCCCCGTGCCACTGCTGGTCCCCGCACCGCCGCTGCTGCATCTCCCTGTGCACGGATGAAAACATCCAGTGTCGGGGGGAGCAGCCAATTGCAGGCGGTGACGGGGGAAAGCCTCCCTAGCATCACCCAGCATATGGGAGACATTTTTTAGTCTGTATGGACTCTGGTGAGGCTAATTTGTTATCACCGAAGTTTCACACGACTTTGGTTCAGGATATCTTCAGGATTTGAACTTGAAAACCATTTTAAAACTTGGCTCCAAAGGTGGCTTTGGTAACGAGGTACCAGTCAGTACCAAAGCTGATACCTTTTTTTTAAATGTCTTTCAAGTTTAATAATCAAATGCTGAAGTTATTCACTAAAGACGGATCTCCGTACAGCATTAAAAGTGTAGAGTGAAGTGACTTCGGATCTAGGATCTGGCCATAACAGAAAAAGCTGGTATAGAGTCTAAGGATATGTTCACATGAGGGATTTAGAAAACGCTCCAATGGAATACTCACGGAATACACACTGATTTTCTGCGCATTTTTCAGCTTCCCATCCATTTTAATGGGAGAATCAGTGCAGATTCTGCTCCAAGATAAAACATGCTGCTTCTTTTTTTCTGCACAGTTTTTTTCAGTATGGAAAAAAGAGCAAGTTCTGCCTCTCACTGAAATTAATGGGAGGCTTTTTAAAGACATTTTTGCCACAGATTCTTAGTGGAAAACGCATGAAAAAGAGTGCCAATAAGAAAGTGTGAACAAAATCAAGTAAAACACATGTAATAACCTCAATCTCATAAGTGTTCTGAACCAGTTAACGAGTAGTCTTTCTTTCATTCATGAAAAATCCTGTGACTGTATTAAACAAATTAGCAGACTACTATATTTTTCATTCCTAAAAAGGTAACATTTTTTTTATAAAACCAGTTGAAAGGTTCCTATCGTATTATAACTGTATAATTAGCTGCTATATAACCTTGCTATTACTGTCGCTTGTTCCCTTTTCATCAAAACCCTTACTATTGAGGAAACTAGAGGGAAAAAGTAGGGCACCTTGAACTTACAAGGAATGCACTGCCAAGGGATTGGCCACCTAATAATATTGAGAGAAATTTCTCCACCTTTATATTGAGCTTGGTCGCCATAAGATTTAGCTCTAGCACTCCCCACTTCAGAATGAGCTGACTGAATATGTTTGGATTCTAAAACCATTCTCCTTGAACTACCAGCTTTAAGCCTGTGTTACACTGGCAGATTTTCTGCCAGATGATTAGTAACAAGCGTTCGTAGTAACGCTCATTAGCGATCATCTGGCAGTCTAATACTGCCGCAGATTACCCTATGCTTGTTCATCTGGCAATCGTGATCTTACAGCATGAAAGTCCTGATTATCAACTGCAGAATCGGCTGGTGTAATACAACCTTTAGACTCAACTGGTTAGCAGTGATGTTGAAGGACCTAGTGATGTGAACAGCAGATAAATGGGATATGTTCACCTCTGTCCAGGACAAGAACCTCTCCACTAGTGTGAGAAGGGATCTAACCAAGCAGCCTATTGTTTGTTGATGCATCATGCAGACATTATACATATATTGCTTGATCTTATCTAGATCAAATTATCATGGATTTGTTAAGCAGTGTGTAGGAGAGCATAGCTGCTCTGACCTGTCTTAGGTTTGAGAACATACAGTATGTCTTCTTTGTGTTCTTGACTGCTTCAAATGCCCAGCCCTGGAGATTCTTCTAGGTGGACCCTCCATACTAGTAGGATGTCTGTATTGCCAACAAGGTCATTCTATCCCTGAGTCGCTTTCATTACCTGAGGGATGAGCAAATCTCAGGAGACAGCGAGCAGTTCTGGTTCCAACTTTTATTTGTAGACATTTTTATGTTAGTTTCTTTGTGCCACAACAACCAGGGATCTGCCTGTGCAGCTGCTGACATGGGGCCTAGAACTTTCATCAGTTTATTATCGGATATGACACTGTGAGCAAAAATTAGCTCTACAATGTGATGATGGGGAAAAATTAAAGGTTAAGTTGAGCGGCTCAAGAAAGAAATCATCACAGAGACACCTCCCTGTAGGTGTGTGCTCCATAAAATGACCTTCCATTTTATTTCAGCATGTGTGTATGTATACCAATAGCATATCATAATGGCTTTATGCCAAAAAGGAGTGAAATTATTACAAAGTTTCTTGCAGGAATGAACACAAGACGTTCGGCCTTTGATTTAGATCATTCAAAATATTATGAAAAACAATGCAAGCATCAGCATGAAAAATAATTAACTGTAAGCATTAACCCTTTCAGTACCGAGCCACTTTTCACCTTAAATCCCAGGCCAATTTTTGCAAATCTGACATGTCATTTTATGTGGTAATAACTTTAGAACGCTTTTAGTTATCCAAGCCATTCTGAGATTGTTTTCCGTGACACATTGTACTTCATGACAGTCAGAAATTTGAGTCAATATATTTCACCTTTATTCATGAAAAAATCCCAAATTTAACAAAAAATGTGAAACATTTTCAAAATTTCAATTTCTCTGCTTTTAAAACAGAAAGTGATACCTCATAAAATATTTATTACTTAACATTGCCCATATGTCTACTTTATGTTGGCATCATTTTGTAAATGTAATTTTATTTTTTTAGGAAGTTAGAGGGCTTAGAAGTTTAGAAGCAATTTTTCAAATTTTCAACAAAATTTTGTTTCATTTTTTTGAGCACCAATTCAGTTATAAAGTGATTTTGTGAGGCTTACCTAATGGAAACCACTAATAAATGACCCCATTTTAGAAACTACACCCCTCAAATTATAAAAAACTGATGTTATAAACTTTATTAACCCTTGAGGTGTTTCACAAGAATTAAAGGAAAATGGAGGTGAAATTTCAAAATTTCAATTTTTTGGTAGATTAGTCATGTTAATAATTTTTTTCTTGCAACACAGCAAGGGTTAACAGGAAACTAAACTTCAATATACATTACTCTGATTTTGCAGTTTACAGAAATACCCCACATGTGGTGGTAAACGTCTCTATGGGTTTGTGGCAGTGGTCAGAAGGAAAGGAGCGCCATACGGATTTTGGAGGAAGATTTTGCTAGAATGGTTTTTAGGCACCATTTTGTAATTGAGAGACCCTGAAGTACCCCTACAGTGGAAACCCTCAAAAAGTGACCAAATTTTGGAAACTACACCCTTCAAAGAATATATTAAGGGGGGTACTGGCCACTTTGACCCCTTAAGCGTTTTACGGTATTTGGAAACACTTGGCTGTGAAAATGAATGTAACAGCGGCTGCTGTGCGCCTCTGTACCCCTGCTTACCGCTGCCGTTTTGGGCGTCTTGTCCAGCGGTGAGCTGCTAGTAACATAGTAACATAGTTTATAAGGCCGAAAAAAAGACATCTGTCCATCCAGTTCGACCTGTTTTCCTACAAGTTGATCCAGAGGAAGGCAAAAAACCCCTGTGCGGTAGAAGCCAATTTTCCTCACTTTAGGGAAAAAATTCCTTCCCGACTCCAATCAGGCAATCAGAATTACTCCCTGGATCAACAACAACCCATATCTAGTAACTATAACCTGTAATATTATTACCCTCCAGAAATACATCCAGGCCCCTCTTGAACTCTTTTAGTGAACTTACCATCACCACCTCCTCAGACAGAGAGTTCCATAGTCTTACTGCTTTTACCGTAAAGAATCCTCTTCTATTTTTGTGAACAAACCTTCTTTCCTCCAGGCGCAGAGGATGTCCCCTCGTCATGGTCACTGTCCTTGGGATAAAGAGATCATGGGAGAGATCTCTGTACTGACCCCTGATATATTTATACATATACATGCTGGTTGTACTTTCCATTCACCGCTGCAGTCCTGAGCTCTGGCTGTGTAGTGCTGTTGCACGATGATCAGCTCCAGAGCTTCCATACTGCCCTGTATTACTCACTCTCTCTGGGCTGAAGCTGGTTCGATCATCTGACCATGCTAGGTCATGTGGGTTGGTCATGTGTCTTGATTGACCAACCCTGGACCTATTTAGTTTGCTCAGCCCTCTACCAAGAAGCCTCAGTGTCAAGGTCCTACCCTGCATTCTGGTTATACCTGTTCCTGCTCGTGTTCTTGTGTTCTGACCCGTGCCTTGTTATTCGACTCCGCTACCCGCCTGATCCTCGCCTGCCTGCATTGACCTTCCCGTTGTCGACCCGGATTGCCTGACTACGTACCTGTGCCGCCTGCCCTGACCCTTGCCTGTCTGACTCTGCTTCTGCTTCATTCCTCGGTCCTGCATTACCTCTCCTGGATTCGACCCGGCCTGTTGACCTCTGCTGTACTACAGGTACCATCGCTGGTATCTCCTGGTCCCCCTGGACCAGCTGCCTCGTGTCCCGACCCTCCTCAGGAGGTAGCGACCTGGTGTTCCCCTCAGAAAGTCTATCCCCACCATCAGGGGTAATTGTGAAGAACGAGGGGTTTCACTTAGACAACGCCCTTAGAGGAGGTAGGGCACGAGGCACAGTGGCTCCACACCTGCTGATTCGTGACAATGAGGCCATGGATCCCGCTGGTCACCCAAAACCTGTCGTACAGGACCTGCTACGTGAAGTCAGTCGTCAGAGTGAACGCCAGGACGTCATGATGCAGTTCATGCAAACTGTCGCTGCTCGTCTGGACGCCATCGCTTCTCCAGCTAGTGCAGGGTCGCCAGTCGCTGCTTCCCCTGCAATGCCCATAACTGCAAATCCGGGCTTGTGTGCCGCTGGCGTGCAACTCCCTCTGCCATCACGCTACGGTGGAGATCCCAAAACCTGTCATGGATTCCTGAACCAGTGCCTAATCCACTTTGAGTTGCATGGGCAGAGGTTTCCTACTGAGCGGTCCAAGGTTGCCTTCATTGTGTCCCTGCTGTCGGATGAGGCCCTTTCCTGGGCAAATCCTATTTGGGAACATGGAGGTCCTGAGACTACTAATCTGCAGACTTTTCTGGCTACCTTCCGGTTGGTCTTTGAGGAGCCCGGCCGCACGTCCTACGCAGCGTCAGCTCTGCTACATCTTAAACAAGGTTCTTTATCTGTGGGGCAATATGCCATCCAGTTTCGTACCCTGGCCGCTGAACTCGCATGGAACAATGAGGCCCAATTGGCAGTGTTCTGGGAGGGCCTTTCTGACCGGATTAAGGATGAATTAGCTGGTCGCGACCGTCCATCTACTCTGAATGACCTAATCACCTTAGCCACAAGGATTGATATACGTTTCAGGGAACGTTTTAAGGAGGTCACAAGCACCAGAAGACCACCTCGTTTAGCTCCATCCTTCCAAAGGCCAGTTCTTCCACTAGTAACCACCCCATCTGAAAAGCCCATGCAAATAGAGCGCCTTCGTTTGTCAGATCAGGAACGGTTACGCCGTAAAGCAGAGAACCTGTGTCTGTATTGTGGAGGCAAGGCTCACTTTGTCCGTAATTGTCCGCAGAAGCCGGGAAACGCCAAAGTCTAGGATCAGTTGGAGAGATGATCCTAGACAAAGAAAAGTCCTCTCCGAAACTCTCTGTTCCAGTGACTCTATCTCACAAGGGAGTCACGCTGTCTGTGTCAGCATTCTTGGATTCTGGGTCAGCCGGTAACTTCATTCAGCAAGCTCTAATCCATCAGTACCAGCTCCCTACGGTTCGTCTTGAACGACCTCTGTCAGTTGCCTCCGTTAATGGACTACCACTTCCTGAACCTGTACTTTTGGTTACTAAGCCCCTTAAGATGCAAATAGGGGTCCTGCACTCTGAGATAATCTCCTTCTATGTGCTGCCGGAGTCTGTGAATCCGATTATCCTTGGCCTACCCTGGCTGCGTTTGCATTCTCCAGTTCTGGACTGGCACTCAGGTCAGATTTTGCGTTGGGGATCATCCTGTCAGTCTGCCTGTTTATCTGTGGTTCGACCTGTTTCCTCGCCTACTGTACCTGGTGACCTGCCTGGACTTCCACAACAATATGCCAGTTTTGTGGATGTCTTCAGTAAGAAAGAGGCAGAGACTCTGCCTCCTCATCGACCTTACGATTGTCCAATTGACCTGCTGCCTGGTGCCACTCCTCCTCGAGGGCGAGTTTACCCACTCTCACTTCCTGAGACTCAAGCGATGTCTGAATACATCAAAGAGAACCTCGAAAGGGGGTTTATCCGAAAATCTACTTTACCAGCCGGTGCCGGATTCTTCTTTGTGCAGAAAAAAGATGGATCCTTACGGCCCTGTATCGATTATCGGGGTCTGAACAAGATCACAGTCAAGAACCGATACCCTCTCCCGCTAATCTCTGAACTCTTTGACGGGATCCAGGGGGCTAAGGTCTTCACCAAACTAGACCTACGCGGTGCATACAATCTTGTCCGCATTCGAAAAGGCGATGAGTGGAAGACTGCTTTCAACACTCGTGATGGTCTCTACGAGTACCTCGTCATGCCCTTCGGTCTATGCAATGCTCCCGCGGTATTCCAAGATTTAGTAAACGACGTCTTCCGGGACCTGCTCTATGTTTGTGTGATTGTGTATCTAGACGATATACTGATCTACTCACCTGATTTGGTCACCCATCGGAAGCATGTACGTTTAGTTTTGCAGCGGTTGAGAGAGAATCGACTCTATGCCAAGCTTGAGAAATGCATCTTTGAAAAATCCTCTTTACTGTTCCTCAGATACATCATATCGGATGCCGGGTTACAGATGGATCCTGAAAAGTTGAATGCGGTATTAGACTGGCCATGCCCACAGGGTCTTTGTGCTATTCAGCGCTTCCTTGGGTTTGCAAACTTCTATCGCCAGTTCATCCCGAACTTTTCTTCACTTACGTTTCCGCCCTTACTAAGAAAGGGGTGAATGCCGAAAGTCTGGACTCCTGAGGCTGAAGCCGCCTTTGTCCAGTTAAAAAAGGCCTTTGCTTCTGCACCTGTTCTGCATCATCCCGATGTCTCCTGACAATTCTTTTTAGAAGTGGATGCCTCCTCCATAGGATATATATAAAGAAATAAGAACGGGATGGCACTACTAATCCACCTTACAGCAGGATCCACTTAAATGCCGGGTGTCGATGACAACAACGGTGGTGCTCAGCTCTCAAACAGCAAGTCCTTTGCAATCCAATAAATCCAGTAAATGAAAAAAAGAGCGGCACTCACCGTAAAAAGTTGAAAGCTTTATTTCATGCCGGCAAATACATACAAGTATGGGGGCGGATGGCAAACACCTCCTGCATGCTGCAAGCGACGGCCGTTTCGCGCACACTGCGCTTCGTCAGGCTCTGCACGTCACATCAGCTGTGACCTCTCACCTTTTTAAACCAACTCCGAACGCCCACACATGCGTAACAGCGTAATCAAAGGGAGATTCATTATACATGCAATTAACAATACAATAAAAACACACATTATTTATAAAAACACACTCAAATCGTTTTTATCATTGAGCCCTAATGCTCCTAAAGCTTCTGATTTCATAATCCACCTAGATTCTTTTCTAAGCAGAAATCTGTGTCTGTCACCCCCCTGTGGTTGTGCAGGTACAGTTTCTAATCCGATAAATTTCAAAACTTCTGGGTTACTATCGTGGTATAGCCTCACATGTTCAATCAAACGCGGACAACCTTTTCCTGTGGTTATTGATGCAAAATGTTCTCTAAACCTTTCCTGAAGGGGCCTAATAGTTTTACCAATGTAAAACCTACCGCAAGTACAATATACCATATATATGACATATTTGGTTTTACATGTGATCAGTTCCCTGATCCTATGCTCACACTACATGTGATCAGTTCCCTGATCCTATGTTCACACTGCAAGTACAATGGCCAATTGAAATATGTTAAAGTAGGTGGGTTAGAGCATAGGATCAGGGAACTGATCACATGTAAAACCAAATATGTCATATATATGGTATATTGTACTTGCGGTAGGTTTTACATTGGTAAAACTATTAGGCCCCTTCAGGAAAGGTTTAGAGAACATTTTGCATCAATAACCACAGGAAAAGGTTGTCCGCGTTTGATTGAACATGTGAGGCTATACCACGATAGTAACCCAGAAGTTTTGAAATTTATCGGATTAGAAACTGTACCTGCACAACCACAGGGGGGTGACAGACACAGATTTCTGCTTAGAAAAGAATCTAGGTGGATTATGAAATCAGAAGCTTTAGGAGCATTAGGGCTCAATGATAAAAACGATTTGAGTGTGTTTTTATAAATAATGTGTGTTTTTATTGTATTGTTAATTGCATGTATAATGAATCTCCCTTTGATTACGCTGTTACGCATGTGTGGGCGTTCGGAGTTGGTTTAAAAAGGTGAGAGGTCACAGCTGATGTGACGTGCAGAGCCTGACGAAGCGCAGTGTGCGCGAAACGGCCGTCGCTTGCAGCATGCAGGAGGTGTTTGCCATCCGCCCCCATACTTGTATGTAATTGCCGGCATGAAATAAAGCTTTCAACTTTTTACGGTGAGTGCCGCTCTTTTTTTCATTTACTGGATTTATTGGATTGCCTCCTCCATAGGAGCCGGTGCTGTTTTACTACAGAAAGCTTCCAAGGGCAAGATGTCTACTTGTGGATTTTTCTCCAAGCTCTTCTCCCCTGCTGAGAGGAATTACTGTATTGGGGATAGAGAACTTCTGGCCATTAAACTTGCCTTGGAAGAATGGCGTTATCTATTGGAAGGGACTCAACATCCTGTGATAATCTACACTGACCACAAGAACCTTACGTATCTGCAGACTGCTCAGCGTCTGAATCCTCGCCAAGCCAGATGGGCACTCTTCTTCTCCCGCTTTGATTTTGAGCTGCACTTTCGCCTGGCCGAGAAGAACATCAAAGCTGATGCGCTGTCTCGGTCATTTGACTTCTTTGACCAGCAGGAGGAGCCCCAGTATATACTCGATTCTGCCCACTTGATCACAGTGGCTCCTGTCCTGGTAAAAGACATTCCTCCTGGGAAAACTTTTGTGCCATCTGCTAAGAGAAAACGTGTATTGCTTGGGGACACTCCTCCAAGCTGGCTGGTCATCCTGGGATACGCAAACTCGCCACTACTGGTGGCCCACATTGTCTAAAGATGTGCGTGATTACGTGTCTGCCTGCACAATCTGTGCTCAAAATAAAGTCTCCAGAACCAAACCACCCGGGCTGTTGTTACCTCTTCCTGATCCTGACGCCCCGTGGCAACACATTGCCATGGACTTTATTACAGATCTGCCCTCTTCTGCCGGATGTACAGTCATCTGGGTGGTAGTGGACCGGTTCTCCAAGATGGCGCACTTCGTTCCTTTGTCTGGTCTGCCTTCAGCTGCTGAACTTGCCAAATTGTTCATGAAACACATATTCCGCTTGCACGGTTTACCTTGCCATATTGTTTCCGATCGCAGAGTCCAGTTCACTTCTAAGCTCTGGAGAGCCCTGTGCCATTTACTCGAAATAGAGCTGGACTTCTCTTCAGGTTATCATCCACAGACCAATGGACAAGTTGAGCGAGTCAATCAAATACTGGAGCTTTGGCATTTTGGCATTTGGCATTTTGTTTCTGGTCAACACGACAACTGGGTTCAATTGCTTCCATGGGCTGAATTCTCCTATAACAACCACTCTAGTGAATCTACCGGATCCTCTCCGTTCTTTGTCGTGTTTGGACAACACCCTCGTACTCCTCTTCCTGTTCCAGCATCTTCTGGGGTACCTGCTGCAGATTCTCCATTTAGAGATTTCTTGAGGATTTGGCGTGACACCAAGGTCTGCATCAATAAAGCGGTGACTCGCATGAAGATTAATGCAGACAAAAGAAGACGGAAACCGCCTCACTTCTCGTCAGGAGATAAGGTGTGGCTCTCTTCAAAAAATATTCGCCTAAAGGTTCCCAGTTTCAAGTTTGCTCCTAGGTTCCTTGGACCCTTTGAAGTTTTGAGGAGGATCAATGAAGTGACATACAAGTTAAGTCTGCCCTCTCTGCGCATTCCTAATGCCTTCCATGTTTCCATACTTAAGCCGGTGGTTCTTAATCGCTTCTCGACGGCCCCTTCTACTCGTACTCCGGTGTCCGGAGATTCTGACGAGGTCTTTGAGGTCAAGGACATCCTGGACATCAAGAAGCGCGGCAAGAAGACTTATTATCTTGTGGACTGGAAGGGCTTTGGTCCTGAAGAAAGATTGTGGGAACCAGAGGAGAACATTCATGCTCCCAATCTGATAAAAAGGTTTTTGTCTCGCTGTGGCCTCAAGAAGAGGGGGTGTAAGGGGGGGGGGTACTGTAACAGCGGCTGCTGTGCGCCGCTGTACCCCTGCTTACCGCTGCCGTTTTGGGCGTCGTGTCCAGCGGTGAGCTGCTGGTTGTACTTTCCATTCACCGCTGCAGTCCTGAGCTCTGGCTGTGTAGTGCTGTTGCACGATGATCAGCTTCAGAGCTTCCATACTGCCCTGTATTACTCACTCTCTCTGGGCTGAAGCTGGTTCGATCGTGTGACCATGCTAGGTCATGTGGGTTGGTCATGTGTCCTGACCTATTTAGTTTGCTCAGCCCTCTCCCAAGATGCCTCAGTGTCAAGGTCCTACCCTGCATTCTGGTTATACCTGTTCCTGTGTTCTGACCCGTGCCTTGTTATTCGACTCCGCTACCCGCCTGATCCTCGCCTGCCTGGATTGCCTGACTACGTACCTGTGCCGCCTGCCCTGACCCTTGCCTGTCTGACTCTGCTTCTGCCTCATTCCTCGGTCCTGCATTACCTCTCCTGGATTCGACCCGGCCTGTTGACCTCCGCTGTACTACAGGTACCATCGCTGGTATCTCCTGGTCCCCCTGGACCAGCTGCCTCGTGTCCCGACCCTCCTCAGGAGGTAGCGACCTGGTGTTCCCCTCGGAAAGTCTATCCCCACCATCAGGGGTAATTGTGAAGAACGAGGGGTTTCACTTAGACAACGCCCTTAGAGGAGGTAGGGCACGAGGCACAGTGGGTCCACACCTGCTGATTCGTGACAATGAAGTTTCATTTCTTCCAATTAAATGTTGCTTTAGCCCCAAATTTTTCATTTTCACAAGGGCTAACAGGAGAAAAGCACCCCATAATTTGTTTCCCATTTTCTCCTAAATACGGCAACACCTCATATGTGGTGGTAAACTGCTGCGGGGGAACATGGCAGGACTCAGAACAGAAGGCCATTGATTTTTATTTTTTTGAGTTATTGTCTTATGTGGGGTCTCATTTTTTGCAGAATGAGATGACGGTTTCATTGGTACCATTTTGGGGTAAATACGCCTTTTTGATCGCTTGGTATTACACTTTTTGTGAGTCAAGGTTAAAAAAAATAGCTGTTTTGGCATAGTTTTTTTTTTTGTTTTGTTTTTTACAGGGTTTTCACCGATGCCAGTGCATACAGCAGGGGTCCGGCTATCGGCCACTGCTGGACCCCTGTATCTGATCGGGCGGGCGCAGCTCCTGCGCCCGCCCGATCAGAGTACCGTACATGTACGGCGCTGGGATTTTTGTCCTGGCTTCCAGCGCCGGACATGTATCCTAAGGGTTAAGGAGGGGAAGAGCCCACCGTGTAAAGAGAGGAACAAAATAGAGTAGGTATGGTTTCCCTCACAACACTGACAACTGACTTCCACTATAATTCTCTTGTCTTGAGGCAGATTGTCATTTCCCGAAGTCTGTGATTTACCATAGGAGCATTTAGGGCCTTTTCACACGACCGTATGCCCTCCGAGACAATGATGCTGTGCACGCCGGGTCGCCCGTGGGGCTATTGTCCCGCACTCATAAGATCATATTTGTGCGGGAAAATAGTCCCGCAGGCGGCCTGATGTGCACAGCATCATTGTAATCAATGATGCTGTGCATTCCCGTGCGCACGATCGATGCTGCTCCAGGACATAAGGCCCGCTCACGGACCGTATGTCTCGGAGAGCATACGGTCGTGTGAAAGGGCCCTTATTCTTGAAGAAATTGAATCTGAATTCCTACCAACTTATTGTCCAGCCTAACTCCAGGAGTAACTGACCATGAATTGAAGTTGGTTCTGCCTATTCTGTTATAGGCACTTTTATAAACCAGTTGTTAGAGATTTTCTGGGAATTAATTTTGGTGTCCTGTCACCAGGATAGGTTGTCAGTAACTGATTGGTGGTGGCCTGACTTCGGAAGCCTCCATGATCAGCTAAGATAAGCGATGTGGCCTTTTTACAGTAAACCAAACATGGCACCATGTATTGTATAGCTTCTTTGCTTGATATTGCTGTTCAATCAGTGGGATTGAGTTATACAAAGACAATGTGATTGATGAACTTACAGGCTGGGGTAAAGGCCTCTGCATTTATGTGAGCAACGTGACCCCTTCCAACAGTTGATCTGCGGGATGCCAGGATTTTGACTCCAACCATTCAGATATTGAGTAGCGACAAAGGCTAAAGAGGTCCCAAAGGAAGCAGCTGTGAACTGCACGTGTCTGAAAAAACACTTATGCTTCACCACTATGCATAGATACTTCCTGTGATGTGAGAATATAGTGATAAACAGATATTTACAATGGATACCACCGCTCTGATTGTTGCTGTCGCCATCCTGCATCTTTTCATCCTGGATGCATCAATTAAAGGCCCAGTAATCCCAGAATCCAAACACAAAAAATTAACAATGGTTAAAATCATCATAATTGTGATACTGAGTACTAGGTCCAAAGAAATCACATACCCTACAACAAGATGAGTCATATAACCACAGGTGGGATACAAGAAGTGTTCCAACAGGATAATATCACTGAACAGGAGCTCCCATATGGTCCAGGACATCCCAATAGTACCTACCATAGATATCTGACCAGGATCCACAATAAATAATAATCTACATATATCCTACAAGTGTAACCCACCTAAACACCTGATCAGAGGTTATGATCCAAGGGACCAGTAGATACTTTGACTCACGTTTCCCTCACACCAGCTTCGTCAAGAGGTAATTAATGGTCAAAAACCACCACATTATAAAGGGAAAAAGGCGCCAAATGCACTCACCCTCAGGTATTGTACAAGCAGCGCATTTAACTCATTGATGCGCTCCGCGTCATAATGGGATGTGCCCGTTACATCAGAAGCACTGACACTGCCCGCAGCCTGGCTTGCCTACTGATGCGTAAATCGGCGCTCCCACATGACACCGCCCTGCAGTGACACGCACAACAACCCTGATAGGGGTTCCAACGTGCTATAACTGGGACTCAAATGGGTCCGCATGGCATCCACCCCAGAGTTCTTAAAGAACTCCGATCTGTGATTGTTGGCCCCCTGACTGATCTGTATAATCAGTCCCTTCTTACAGGAGATGTTCCTGATGATTGGAGAATGGCTAATGTTGTACATTGTTGTCCATTCACAAGAAGGGTAGTAGAGAAGAAGCTAGTAACTATAGGCCAGTCAGCTTGACATCTGTAGAGGTAAAAATGATGGAGACTCTACTAAAAAAGAAGATAATTTACCATCTAACAACAAACAACTTGATGGATCCAAACCAGCATGGCTTTACTGAGGGTGCCGATCATGTCAGACTAATCTCATTGATTTCTTTGACTATGCAACTAAAGTGCTGGATGAAGGTGGTGTTGTAGATATCGCCTACCTGGATTTCAGTAAAGCTTTCGATATGGTTCCCCATAAAGAGCTGATAGCGACGTTATCAAAAATTGGACTTAACCCCTGGATAGTTCAGTGATCTGCAGTTGGCTGAAGGACAGATACCAGAGGGTTGTTGTTAATGGAGTGTATTCTGAGGAGAGGCTGGTAACAAGTGGGGTGCCACAAGGATCTGTTTTGGGTCCTGTTCTGTTTTACATGTTTGTAAGTGACATAAGGGACTGCTTGGTAGGGAAGGTTTGCTTGTTTGCTGATGACACAAAAGTGTGTAATAGGGTTGATGTTCCAGGAGGTGTCGGTAATATGGAGAATGATTTAACTTTATTAGATAAGTGGTCAAAACAATGGAAACTGCAGTTCAATGTTTCCAAATGTAAAATAATGCACTTGGGGAGAAGAAACCCTCTATCTGAGTATCGTATTGGCAGTTCTGTGCTAACAAAGACCTCAGAAGAGAAGGATTTGGGGGTAGTCATCTCTGACAGCCTCAAAATGAGTAACCAATGCAGCCAGGCGGTAGGGAAAACAAATCGTATGCTTGGCTGCATAGCTAGAGGTATAACAAGCAGAAAGAGGGAGATTGTGATCCCTCAGTATAGAGCTCTAGTGAGACCACATCTGGAATACTGTGTTCAATTCTGGAGACCTCACCTGCAAAAGGATATTGCTAAAATAGAATGGGTCCAAAGAAGAGCTACAAAAATGGTGGAAGGTCTAAAGCATATAACTTATCAAGAAAGACTCAGAGTTCTTAATATGTATAGTCTGGAGGAAAGAAGAGGAAGGGGGGACATGATTGAAACCTTTAAATATGTTAAAGGACTGAATAAAGTTCAGGATGGAAGGGTTATTAATAAGAAACTGAACACAAGAACAAGGGGGCACAATCTGAGGTTAGTTGGGGGAAAAATCAAGAACAACATTAGAAAATATTATTTCACTGAAAGAGTAGTAGAAGCTTGGAACAAACTTCCAGCAGAGGTGGTTGATACATCCACAGTAACTGAATTTAAACATGCCTGGGATAAACATGTATCTATCCTAAGATAACAATAAAAGGATAATACAAGGGCAGACTAGATGGACCAGGTGGTCTTTTTCTGCCGTCAATCTTCTATGTTTCTATGGTTCTTCTAACTAAATGTACCCTGAAAAATATTTGCAAAATGGTGATATAGCAGTAGGACGGGAGACAGTGCATAACATACAACAAATGTCTATTAACATATAACTTGATGTCATGTCGTGAGTTAGATTTAATTCAAATATTATAAATACAAAGGCTGACCATCTGTGGACTGGGAAAAAAACACCTAGATCATTTTACAAAAGAGCATATAAAGTGACTTAAAAAAAAACCTGTAAAGCGACAGTACCCTATGTCAATTCATAAAAACTAAAAATAAATTGAGTACAGACACTACATATGACTACACCATAAAAATATGTATAGTGCAAAGTGTAATAGCTCTTTTGTGTTAATTACTGTACACAGTTTAGTGTCATTTGCAAAAATTGATATTTTACTGTGCAAGCCTTCTACCAGATCATTAATAAATATATTGAAGAGAATAGGGCCCAATACTGACCCCTGTGTTACCCCACTAGTGACAGTGACCCAATCTGAGTGTGTACCATTAATAACCACCCTGTCACGACAGGGAAACAAGGGATAGTGTGCCCTGTCTGAACCCCACCTCTCTCCCTGCCTACTTACAGTAGATGCCCTAGGCGGCAAAACCGTAACTTGGAGACAGTCCCTATGCTGAGTACGTGCACAGGGAAGGGAAGGAAACACAGGGAAAGACGAACACAGACAGAACAAACACAATAGCAGAATAGTCAGCAAGCCAAGTCAAGAACAGGAGGTCACATCAAATACCGAGGGGAATTGCAAAAGCGTAGTCTAAGTCCGAAGCCAAAATCCAGTATACCAATAATCAACAGCAAGGTCCAACACACAGCACTGATCTCAGAAGACTAATCACAGGCATCTGAGTGAGGCAGTTGCCATCTTTAAATAGCCCGCCCAGGATCATGTGATGTGGCCAGCATCACATGACCTGAGGCGGAGCAAGCTGTCCAAACAATATGTAAAGTAGCCATGTGGTGTGATCAGCACCACATGGCTAAACCCAAACAGAGAATTAACTCATGAAGTGCTGGCTGACAAGACCAGCACTTCAATTCCCTATTGCTCGTCTCTAGGGGGGCGGAGAGGTCCGGCGATGTCGTGCAGAGGGAGCGCGACGCCGACCTCGCGTGACAGTACCCCCCCCCTTCACAAGGGGCCACCGGACCCTTACCAGCGGGAGCAGGCTTATCGGGATGCTGCAGATGGAACTTTCGGATAAGCGAGTCTGCATGCATCCTGGTCAACGGTACCCAAGACCTGTCCTCAGGCCCGAACCCCTTCCAATGTACGAGGTACTGGAAGGAATTCCGGACCCTTCTCACATCCACAATTCTGGCAATCTCATGCTCCATTTGTCCTGCTACCTCAACCAGAGGATGAGACTGTTCCTCAGGACCAACGGGAGCAACATAACGTTTGAGCAAAGACACATGAAAAACATTATGAACACGAAGGGAGTCGGGTAAACATAACCTAAAAGAAACCGGATTGATCACCTTGGTGATCCTGTAAGGACCAATGAAGCGAGGTGCAAACTTGTAGGATGGTACCCTCATGTTGAGATTTTTAGTCGATAACCATACCTTATCCCCAACCTTAAAATTCACACCCTTAGAACGTTTTCTATCATCCTTAGCTTTTTGAACTCCTTGGGCCTTTTCCAGGTTCGACTGAACCTGTGCCCAAACTGTGCACAGTTCTTGAGAAAAATCATTGACCTCTGGGACAACCGACGCAGATGGGGAACAGGAGCCAAAGCGTGGATGAAAACCCATATTGCAGAAAAACGGCGACATCCCAGAGGATGAATTAACACGATTATTAATTGCAAATTCAGCCAGAGACAGGAATCTGGCCCACACATGCTGGTTATCAGAAACATAACATCTGAGATATTGCTCAACGGATTGGTTAAGACGTTCAGTCTGACCGTTGGTCTCCGGATGAAAGGCTGATGAAAAGGACAAAGAGATACCAATCTTATTACAGAACGCCCTCCAGAACCTAGACACAAACTGTACTCCCCTATCAGAAACGATATTCTCAGGAACACCATGCAGTTTGACAATATTATCAATGAACACGGACGCCAAGTCCTTCGCAGAGGGTAATTTACACAAAGGAATAAAGTGACACATTTTGCTGAATCTGTCAACCACCACAAATATCACGGTTTTACCCTCAGAGCACGGCAAATCTGTGATAAAGTCCATGGACAGATGTGACCAAGGTCTACTAGGTATGGGTAAAGGATGTAACTCACCCATAGGTCGTGTCTTGGAATTCTTGGACCTGGCACAAGTGTTACACGCAGTTACAAAAGCCTGAACATCTCTGGAGATTGACGGCCACCAATACTGCCTAGAGACCAACTCCTTGGTGGCATTGATGCCAGGATGTCCACACAAAACAGAATTATGGCACTCACCCAGCAGTCGCAACCGCAAGTGAGCCGGCACAAACAATTTGTCATTGGGGGTACCAATAGGAGCAAGATGTTGTCCTGCCGAGATTTCAGAAGCGAGGTCAGATGAGGTAGCGGCTACGATGATATCAGCTGGCAGGATGGGCTCAGGAGGGACGTCAGGAGGCTGATACGCCTGGAAACTTCGGGATAAGGCATCAGCCTTAACATTCTTGCTCCCGGGTCTGAAGGTAACACAAAAATCAAAACGAGTAAAGAACAAAGCCCACCTCGCCTGTCTAGGATTCAATCGCTTAGCCGATTCTAGAAACATTAAATTCTTATGATCCGTGAGGACCGTAATGCGGTGAAATGCCCCTTCTAAAAAATGACGCCATTCCTAAAATGCCCACTTGATTGCAAGTAACTCCCTATTCCCAATATCATAATTCCTCTCGGCAGGAGAGAACTTGCGGGAGAAGAAGGCGCATGGCATAAGATTAGTTAAGGTGGAAGACCCCCGGGACAGTACAGCCCCTACACCATCCTCAGACGCATCCACCTCAACTACAAAAGGCTTACTTTGATCAGGCTGGACCAACATAGGAGCATTAATAAAACACTGCTTTAACCTTTCAAAGGCCTCAATAGCTGCAGGGGGCCAATTGACCAGATCAGCCCCCTTGCGAGTCAAATCCGTAATGGGTTTGGCTACCACAGAAAATTTTTTGACAAATTTACGATAAAAATTAGCAAACCCCAGAAATCGCTGGAGCGCCTTCAAAGAGGAAGGTCGCACCCAATCCACAATGGCCTGTACTTTAACTGGGTCCATTTTGAAAGAAAAAGGGGTGAGAATGTATCCCAAAAAGGCCACTTCCTGAACACCAAAGGTACACTTTTCCCCTTTAACGAACAACTTGTTTTCACGCAACACCTCCAGCACTTGCCTGGTGTGAGATACGTGACTCTCCCAGTCTGCAGAAAAAATCAGGATGTCATCAATATAGACAATTACAAATTTCCCAATAAATGGTCTAAAAATGTCATTGACAAAGTTTTGGAAAATTGCCGGAGCGTTACTTAAAGGGGTTGTCCGGGTTCAGAGAAGAACCCGGACAAACCTGCAATTTCACCCAGGCAGCCCGCCTGAATAGGACATCGGAGCATCTCATGCTCCGATGCCCCCCCCCCCTGCCCTGCGCTAGATCGCGCAGGGCAAGGTCTCTTTTGTTTGTAAATACTCGCTGCCGGGCGGGTACTTCCGCCCGGCAGTGAGTTCGGTGACGTCACCGGCCTTAATGGGCCGGCTTTAGCACTGCCCTAGCCGTTTTACTGGCTAGGGCAGCGCTAAAGCCCGTCCATCAGCGCCGATGACGTCACCGGCTCACTGCCGGGCGGAAGCCTCTGCCCGGCAGGGACCGGTACGTCACCGGAACCGGGCTAAATTCCTTTGCCCTGCGCTAATTAGCGCAGGGCAAAGGAGGGCATCGGAGCATAGGATGCTCCGATGCCCTCTTCAGGCGGGCTGCCTGGGTGAATTGAAAGGTATGTCCGGGTTCTTCTCTGAACCCGGACAACCCCTTTAACCCAAAAGGCATTACCAAGTACTCATAATGACCCTCCGGGGTATTAAAAGCAGTTTTCCATTCGTCCCCCTCACGAATCCTGATTAGGTTGTATGCCCCCTTCAAATCCAGCTTGGTGAACCAACAGGCCCCCTGGACCTGATTCAGCAAGTCAGGAATAAGGGGCAACGGGTATCTGTTTTTAACAGTGATTTTATTGAGCTCCCTGTAATCGATACAGGGCCTCAATCCTCCATCCCTTTTACCAACAAAGAAAAAACCTTCCCCCATGGGAGAAACTGAAGGCCGGATGTGACCCTTGGCCAGACTCTCTTTGAGATAATCCCTCATGGACTGACGTTCAGGAGTAGAGAGATTATAAATGCGACCTTTGGGATATTTGGATCCCTCAATAAGGTCGATGGCGCAATCATATTGCCGGTGAGGAGGGAGGAACTCAGTCTCGGACATGGAAAAAACGTCCGAAAAATCGCCGATATACTTGGGCAAGGAAAGAGACTCAGTGGTACCTCCAAACAGCAATACTGATCTACAATATTTGTCACAATTCATTCCCCATTTTTCCAATTCACCTACCGACCAGTTGATCACAGGGTTGTGGTCCTGTAACCATGGCAGACCTAAAACAAGGTCGGCAGGTAAATCCTTTAATACAAGGAAGGAACAAGTCTCGGTATGGGTAATTCCTACAGTTAATACAACCTCAGGAGTACAAAACTCCACTCCCATTATTCAATGGAGTGGAATCCAGTGCGATAATTTGAATTACCTCCCTTAAAGGAATTATAGGCACACCCACAGATTGCACAAAATCATAATCAATAAAATTAGCAGCAGAACCTGAATCCACAAATGCTTCACCGGACCTCTTGAATTGATTATAAGAAATGGAAATAGGTAACAAGATTTTCTTTCTTACCACCGCAGGGGGTACCTTACTTCCAGGAACAGACCTTTTTGAGAGCAGAAGTCTCGGACACTGCTGGTGCCAGTGGTTCATCTCACCGCAGTAAAAACAGGCCCCTCTCAGGCGTCTCTGATCCCTCATAGTAACTCCCAACTGCATAGGCTCCTCCTGGACCTTGATAGAAGACGGGCTCTGAAGAGGAACTTCGGACAACACGGCAACTTGAGGGGCAACAGAACGTTCCTTTTGTCTCTCCCTAAACCGTCGGTCAAGTTTGATAACTAAGGTCATAGTCGCCTCTAAGGTGTCAGGAGTAGGATAACTAACTAGTAAATCCTTCAGATGGTCAGACAGTCCCACCCTAAACTGGCGTCTCAAAGCAGGGTCATTCCATTTAGAGGACACACACCATTTTCTGAACTCAGCACAGTAATCCTCAACTGCACGGTTACCCTGCCGAATGTCTCTGAGCTGAGTTTCAGCTACAGCGGCCAAGTCAGGTTCTTCATATAAAAGACCTAGGGCCCGGAAAAAAGCCTCCATAGACAATAGACAAGGGGAGTCAGGTGGCAATGAGAAAGCCCACTCCTGCGGATCACCTTGCAGCAAGGAAATAATTATTCCTACCCGCTGCTGCTCAGAACCCGAGGAGTGTGAGTGTAAACGGAAATATAATTTACAACTTTCCTTAAAGGAACGGAAAGTCCTTCGGTCCCCAGAAAACCGATCGGGCAATTTTACATGGGGTTCAATATTGGGGTTTGGCATGGAGGGAACGACTGCGGGTGCTGTCCGCAGCTACTCCTGATGTTGGAGTCTCTCGGCCAAATCCTGGATCATCTGAGCCATGTTACTCATCTGGTCCGTGAGTACTCGCAACGGCTCCATAGGTACGGCCTGTGATTCTGTCATGACAGGGAAACAAGGGATAGTGTGCCCTGTCTGAACCCCACCTCTCTCCCTGCCTACTTACAGTAGATGCCCTAGGCGGCAAAACCGTAACTTGGAGACAGTCCCTATGCTGAGTACGTGCACAGGGAAGGGAAGGGAAGGGAACACAGGGAAAGACGAACACAGACAGAACAAACACAATAGCAGAATAGTCAGCAAGCCAAGTCAAGAACAGGAGGTCACATCAAATACCGAGGGGAATTGCAAAAGCGTAGTCTAAGTCCGAAGCCAAAATCCAGTATACCAATAATCAACAGCAAGGTCCAACACACAGCACTGATCTCAGAAGACTAATCACAGGCATCTGAGTGAGGCAGTTGCCATCTTTAAATAGCCCGCCCAGGATCATGTGATGTGGCCAGCATCACATGACCTGAGGCGGAGCAAGCTGTCCAAGCAATATGTAAAGTAGCCATGTGGTGTGATCAGCACCACATGGCTAAACCCAAACAGAGAATTAACTCATGAAGTGCTGGCTGACAAGACCAGCACTTCAATTCCCTATTGCTCGTCTCTAGGGGGGCGGAGAGGTCCGGCGATGTCGTGCAGAGGGAGCGCGACGCCGACCTCGCGTGACACACCCTCTGTTTTCTATCACTGAGCCAGTCGGTTTATTGTGGCATTGTGTGTATTTTATATAACTAATATGCTGCCTCATCGCCTCACATTGTTTATGAATTGATAAATCTCCAGTAATACAGAATAGCTAGCTTGATTTGGTACCTGGGGCCTGGTAAAGCAGAGTACGAATCTTGATAAAACATCCTTCATGCTGTAGCATCGCTGGTAACGCATTATGTGAAACTATAATAGGGCCTGCTAAATACTAAGTCTACCTAAATAAATTCTTCTTCTCACTCCCAGCTAGTGCCATACCTAGGCAGAATTGCCTCTCAGGGTCATGGGAAAGCTGTGGAACTGTTATAGACTGCAGAATACAAAATCTACCAAGATAAATCTCACTCCCATTCCTAAATAGTGCCATAGCGGGCAGCGGAGTTGGATGCACGCATGTGAGTTCTGTTGAGGATCGCTTGAAAGCGGGCACTCGTAGCAATAAATACAGAACAGAGGTGGTTAAAGTAGGGAGAGACAAACTCCAGGTCACCCCTGGACCTCTAAAAGCCAGTTCTGGACATGGGGTCATCGATAAATTTGTCAAGAAAGCTGGGCCCCTGCCTCCAAGGCAAGATGGCATCCGGCAAGTCTGCAGATGAAGAAAGAGATAGCGATATGGTGGAAACTGCAGAGGCTGAGGATCTCCCTGTCTCTAGATCTTTTATGAGGGAGATACTAGCTGAAGCTAAAGATCCACTAGTAAAAAAATATTAAAGATGAGATAGGATCTCAGTCGACTCGATGAACAAGTAGAAACTCTGGAAGTTAACCAAGCAGCGCTTGTGGAGTTCGACACCAGGGTCACCCATAACTTGGATTCAGCACAAGCTCATAAAAATTCCTCTTTATAACATGATGGAGGATCTAGACATCCAAAGCCGCAGAAATAAGTTCAGTTTAAAGGAATTTCTTGAATCAATCCCAGCAGAGTTGTTGACTGAGTTTTTCTACCTTTTACTGATAAGCTCGGACTCTAAAGCTGATTTTACAATGGATCAAGCACACATGGCATTAAAGCCTCTGTCTGAACAGAACGAGACACCCAGAGAGATAATATGTCACCAGAGCAGCTTTCATACTAAAGAGAAATTCCTTAAAAGGGTTGTCCCACGAAAAATATTCTACAGTTTTTAAACCAGCACCTGAATCTGAATACTTTTGTAATTGCATGTATTTAAACATTTTGTATAGCTACCGAGTTATTCAATAAAATGTATCTGTATAGGGTCACTTAATTTGTTATTTCTTTGGCCTGCTCACTGCGAAAGCCGCACATGCTCAGTTTAATCTTTCAATTGCCTCCTGAGCTGTGATAGGGACAGCTGAGACACACCCCCTAAGCTGCCAGCTTGATATAAATCTAGCAGAGCAAGGAATAGGGAGATCTCTGGGTCCATGTGAGGTACAGGGTTCTAGTTTTGTTAGAAAGAGATTGTCATTTACTATATGATGTCCGATTTTCATTTTTTACATTATTCATGGGATAACCCCTTTAAAGTGGCTTCCGCAGCTCTCCAGCTCCTGTTTCCATCTCTCCTCTGACCCTTCAGAAAAGATGCAAACTGTGGCCCTTGCTAGAGATCCTGAAGGAAAGGAAGATTATTTACCATTGGCTTCACCCCTTCGGTCTTCTCATTAACCTTCCCAACATGAGTTGGGTTATCAGAGGACATGTTGATCTACATTGAGTATACACAGCCCTGGATGTTGCGGCCTTGCAAATTGAGGATTGTAATCAAGCCAGCAATCTCTTCTCCTTATCGTTGCTTCCTGTGGTCGACTCCTGGACCCCCTCTGGATCTGGATGATCATTGAGACATAAGAGGAAACTGGGGAAGCTGACTTCCCAGCGTTTCCATGTGAATCCAGATTAAATTGCTGCATGAATTGTTTATGAGGCTTTCCCATTGTTCCTATGTTGGAGCCACCATCCACTAATAATCTCTCCCTATAGAGAGATCCTTTTCCAACACGGTTGAGACTACCAGAATATCCTTAATAAACTTAAGTTTTAAGTACTATTTTTATGTTCTGGAGACTGCCTTCTTTTTTGTTATCCTAGGGCAGTCTTAACCTCTATGTCATTTTTTGCCCTAAGAATAACATGCTAGGGTCCACTATCTGACAGCTTACACCCATTGGCTGTCCTTTGATGTTATGACTGTTTGGGACTTTGGGCATATGTTTGCTTGCCTTCATTTTTCTGCACATTGCAGATGCTGTTATTATGGGTTATCTCACCTTCAGCCCCTCCATTCCCTTCCCTTTAGGCAGACCACCCTTTGCTTGCAGTGTTACAAGGTGTACAAAAGAGTTTTCTTTTTTGTCATAGCTCACTTAGGGATTACAGTTACTGCAAATGGCTTCCATTAAATTATGTTCACTTAATGTCAGGGGGCTGAACACACCATCCAAGAGGTCTCAAATCTGCAAAATTAAAAAAAAAAAAAAAAAAAAGCATGTTGACATAATATTCTTACAAGAAACTAGAGATGAGCTAACCGGTCAAGATTTGTTTTGGGTCCAGTTTGGCGAATTTTTCTGGCCTAACCAGAGTTGCTCCTATTGACCTGAAAGTTGGTATATAACCCCTTCTAGCCTCCTAGGACTCATAATTTTTAGGAAAACTTGTTTGTTATTTTTTATGAATTTTTTCCCCCTCCACAAGCTCTGTAAATGGGGATAAAGTCTTGAGATTCATGTTTTCACAGATCAAGAAATGTAAGGCCAATTCTTCTATTCACACCACCAAATCTGACTCTGCCCACCCCATGTACTGTACTAGACATATTGCGCAGTGTTTCCAGGATTACTACCGGCAATTATATAACATTAGGATGCAGAACCCTCCGTGAGATGTAGGTCTGAGTTCCCGAGACATAGACATATAATGTCAGATCAAGCATCTTTGTTGTTGAAACCATTTATGTTAGTTGAGCTGACAACCGCTCTAAAATATACCTTTGCGTAAAAGCCCAGGCTTTATTCTACTTTTAAGGAGATCTTATTGCCCACTCTGCTAGAGATGTATAATGCTACATCGTTGGGGATGCCTTTGCCTCCACATATGCAGATGGCCCAAATCACCGTCATCCCTAGAAAAGAGAAAGACCCCACCCTATTTGCCAGCTATCATCCAATATCTTTATTACACTGTGACTTAAAACTGATAACTAAAATGATTGCTATACAGTTGCAGTCTTTGTTTCCTGACTTAATCCACATCCACTAAGTAGGCTTTGTGACAGGGAGAAAAAGTCTTATGAACAATGCCCGGTTATTCCATTATGCCTATCGCACCTCCACATCTTTAGTCCTTCTCAGCACTAATGCCATGAAAGCATTTGATCATATAGCCTGAGTCAGAGAAAACCGCGCTGCTCTCAATAAGCGGGAACAGGCCAAACCAGTCCGAGATTCATAAAAAGTTTAAGATTTTTCTCTGGAGTAGTCAATCACTGCTCTGCACAATGTAGACTTCAATCAAATCTCCTTTCCTAATTTCCCTGTATTAATGACAGAAAGGAGCAGAGAATAGTGAAGTACCACAACCACCATTAAGCGTCCAGCATTTATTATACTGACAGAATTGATAAAATCACAATGTAACAAAGATTAAAAGACAGCTTCATGTCATGTGCCCAACCCATATTTTACCTCAGCTTTGTGAGGAGCATATGCATGATCATATAATGATCAATGATACGCTTTCCTCTGCCTTTCCCATCCGCAATGGCACTAGACAGGGGTGCCCCTTATCCCCTTTATTGTTTGTGCTTACTATAGAACCCCTCCTACAAGCATTTAATTTAGATGATAGAATCTAAGGTATCACTGTTCAAAAGAGGCACCATCAGCTAGTAGCCTTTGCCGACGACCTATTGTTGATGGTCACGAACCCCACTGTAGCATTCCCAGCTATCACCAACATCTTGGACCACTACAGTATCCTGTCAAACCTTAAAATGAACTTAACCAAATCTCAAGTCTTGAGATTTGGTCTTTATAATTTAAATATGCCTTTCTTGTGATCAAAAGGGCCTTTCTTGTCCTGGTTTGGGGGCAGATCTTTGATTAAAACAATGATTCTCCCTAAAATATTGTACTATATACAAACTCTCCCCATGCAACTCCCAAGATCCTACTCTACTCAGATTAGAAGAGTTGTTTCTAAGTTTCTGTGGTATAATGGTTGCCCTTGTCGTCCAGCCGTATGCTATAGGGGGTTTGGAACTCTCAGATTTCCATAGCTATTATAAAGCAGTACAAGGGATGCATTGTCTAGGATGGCTTAGGGAATCTTCAGATAGATTAGACATCCAGGCGGAAGGCATTTCTCTTATTCCCTAAAGTTGCTTTTACTGAGGTCTTCAATGTACTGAGGAGGCGGTGGAGTCATTCTAGGCCACCTTACGCAGGCGGCTGTTAAAGTGTAGCTTTCACCTATATTATTGTCATCCCACATCTCTCCTTTGATACAAGTTAGAGATATATTGTGGAACTTGCCGGTTCAGTTTAGAGCGACTCTCCCTGAAAATAGTATACCGGTAAATATCAAGACCTGTGTAGTAGATATTTATACTTGGGGCCAGGTTACAGTTGAGGTGCTTAAAGGGGTTGTTCCACAAAAAATATTCTACAGTTTTCATACCAGCACCTGGATCTGAATTCTTTTGTAACTGCATGTAATTAAAAAAGTATTATAGCTACTGAGTTTTTTAATAAAATGTGTCTGTATAGCACCACCTGTTTTTTATTATTATTATTTCTGTGTCCTGTGCACTGAGAAGGCCGCACATGCTCAGTTTCATCCTTAACTGCCTCCTGAGCTGTGAAAGGGAGAGCAGAGACACGCCCCCTTAGCTGCAGCAGAAAATACACTCCCCTTGAGCTGCCAGCTTGATATAAATCTAGCAGAGCAATGAATGGAGAGATCTCCAGATCCATGTCAGGTACAGGGCTGGTTCTAGCTTTGTTAGAAAGAGATTGTCATTTACTATATGATGTCTGATTTTCCTTTAAGGAGTGTGCAACATTAAGTTCCCTCACCTTCTCACAGGGCTCCTTCCAAGAAGATCTCATGTATTTACTCAGTGTAAATGGGTCGAGCCTCTCCTTCAGAATATACATTCCTTAGTCAGTGGGAACAGGATCTTGGGTGTCCTTTACTCAAAGTGAAAAGAATTCGCTCAAACGTCAGGGTTTCCAGATGTGTGAGACTTCAAGAGAATACGTATACGTTAAATGGCTGCCTCCGATAGATGTCATATGGTGGCATCCGTCACCATACTGTTCATTTAAAAAAAACAAATATTTTTACATTAGCATATATATTTATTGACTGGGCTCTTGAGGATGGAAAAGTGCAGTGTACTACACTTTTGCATCCCTCCCCCCCCAACGTATATGTTAAACCTGGGAATAAATGTGTTGTCAGCAGCCCCTACCCCTAATGGGTATAGCTAGAGAAGCGCTCTGTGGGTTTTGAGATCCAGTATGGAAAGAAGGTCAGTGTAACATGGAGATTTTACTGATATCTGATGTGTTTAGTGTGACTAAGGCTACTTTCACATTAGCGTATTTTGCGGTTTCCGTTACAATACAACCGCATGCATCTCCAGTTGTATTATGTCTTATATAGCCATGACGGATCCGTCATGAACTCCTTTGAAAGTCAATGGAGGACGGAACAGTTTTCTATTGTGGCAGATTGTGTCACAGAAAACGGAGCCGTCCTCACTGACTTACATTGTGTGTCAGGACGTATCCATTTTGCTCCACGCGACATCACAGACAGAAAAATGGAGACATAACTGTGTATGCACTATGGATTAAATGCATTTATGTTTAGTGTCCCTTTAACCCTTAGAGGACATTGCAATTTTTGGCTCTTGAGTTTTCATTTTCACTCCCTGTCTTCCCAGAGCCATAACTTTTACATTTTTCTGTTCACATAACCATATGAAGTCTTGTGTTTTGCGGACAAGATGTTCTTTCTAATGGCACCATTTTATATTGCATATGATGCAGTGGGGAGCCATATTGCTATATTCTGACCCATATAAATTTTTTGTAGTTATGTATGTGTATGGAGCTGTGTGAGGGCTTTTTTTGCGGGGTGATCTGTAATTTTCAGGGATACCATTTTGAAATATGAGTGTGTTTTTTTATCACTTTTCATAAAAAATTTGGGGGAGCTGAAGTGACAAAAATGGCGAATTGACCATTTTGTTTTTTTTTTGTTACGCCATTCACCGTATGGGATAAATATTTGTTGTATTTTAATAGTGCTGACGTTTTCAGACTTGCAAATTATGTTTTATTTTAATTGTTTATTTTTATTTTAAAGGGGTTGTGTCACTTCAGCAAATGGCATTTATCATGTAGAGAAAGTTAATACAAGACACCTACTAATGTATTGTGATTATCCCTATTGCCTTCTTTGCTCGCTGGATTCATTTTTCCATCACATTATACACTGCTCATTTCCATGGTTACGACCACCCTGGAATCCAGCCAAGGTGGCCATGCTTTCACACTATAGAAAAGAATGCTGAACTATGCACATTCCCACAGTCCCAGCCACCAGAGTGGCCAGCACTTTTTCCTATAGTGTGAAAGCATGACCACTGCTGCTGGATTACAAGGTGGTCGTAACCATGGAAATGAGCAGTGTATAATGTGATGTGAGTCCAGCCAGCAAAGGAGGCAATATGGGCAATCACAACACATTAGTAAGTGCCTCGTATTAACTTTCTCTACAGTCACGGCCAAAAGTTTTGAGAATGATACAAATAGTAATTTTTACAAAGTCTACTGCTTCAGTTTTTATAATAGCAATTTGCATATACTCCAGAATGTTATAAAGAGTGATCAGCTTAACAGCAATTACTTGCAAAGTCAATATTTGCCTAGAAAATGAACTTTATCCCCCAAAACACATTTCAACATCATTGCAGCCCTGCCTTAAAAGGACCAGCTAACATCGTTTCAGTGATTGCTCCATTAACACAGGTGTGGGTGTTGATGAGGACAGGGCTGGAGATCAATCTGTCATGATTAAGTAAGAATGACACCACTGGACACTTTAAAAGGAGGCTGGTGCTTGGCATCATTGTTTCTCTTCTGTTAACCATGGTTATCTCTAAAGAAACACATGCAGTCATCATTGCACTGCACAAAAATGGCCTAACAGGGAAGAGTATCGCAGCTAGAAAGATTGCACCTCAGTCAACAATCTATCGCATCATCAAGAACTTCAGGGAGAGAGGTTCCATTGTTGCCAAAAAGGCTCCAGGGCGCCCAAGAAAGACCAGCAAGCGCCAGGACCGTCTCTTAAAAGTGTTTCAGCTGCGGGATCGGGCTACCAGCAGTGCAGAGCTTGCTCAGGAATGGCAGCAGGCAGGTTTGAGTGCATCTGCACGCACTGTGAGGCGGAGACTCTTGGAGCAAGGTCTGGTCTCAAGGAGGGCAGCAAAGAAGCCACTTCTCTCCAGAAAAAACATCAGGGACAGACTGATATTCTTCAAAAGGTACAGGGAGTGGACTGCTGAGGACTGGGGGAAAGTCATTTTCTCTGATGAATCCCCTTTTCGATTGTTTGGGACATCTGGAAAACAGCTTATTTGGAGAAGATGAGGTGAGCGCTACCACCAGTCTTGTCTCATGCCAACTGTAAAGCATCCTGAAACCATTCATGTGTGGGGTTGCTTCTCAGCCAAGGGAATCGGCTCTCTCACAGTCTTGCCTAAAAACACAGCCATGAATAAAGAATGGTACCAGAATGTCCTCCGAGAGCAACTTCTCACGACCGTCCAAGAGCAGTTTGGCGATCAACAATGCCTTTTCCAGCATGATGGAGCACCTTGCCATAAAGCAAAGGTGATAAATAAATGGCTCAGGGAACAAAACAGAGATTTTGGGTCCATGGCCTGGAAACTCCCCAGATCTTAATCCCATTGAGAACTTGTGGCCAATCATCAAGAGACGGGTGGACAAACAAAAACCTACAAATTCTGACAAAATGCAAGCTTTGATTGTGCAAGAATGGACTGCTGTCAGTCAGGATTTGGTCCAGAAGTTGATTGAGAGCATGCCAGGGAGAATTGCAGAGGTCCTGAAGAAGAAGGGTCAACACTGCAAATATTGACTTGCTGCATTAACTCATTCTAACTGTCAATATAAGCTTTTGTTACTCATAATATGATTGCAATTATATTTCTGTATGTGATAAAAACATCTGACAAACACACATAAAAAACAGAGGGAGGCAGATCATGTGAAAATATAATATTTGTGTCATTCTCAAAACTTTTGGCCATGACTGTACATGGTAAATGCCATTTACTAAAGTGAAATAACCCCTTTACTTTTGGGGAAATGGGGATGATTTTAACCTTTTTTTATATTATTGTTTTTTAAAATATTTTTAACTATTTAAAAAAAAATTAAGTCACCCTGGGTGATTATAGCAATCATTAGATTGACGATTGTATTCTGTGATGGGTATTTTAACCATTACAGAAAACACAAATCACTGTATACTAATTCAGTGCTGCCACCTTAAGGCCTGTATTGGTATATACCAGTGACTGCTTGAGGCTCCTAACCATCACAGGCATATTACAGCTTTCCTGATCTCAGCTGATGAATGCTCTCAAGGGTGTGGGATCATGTGTATTCTGTGTCTTGACTGCTCAGATGCCGTGATTATGGCTGATCACAGACATTCGTCCCGGGTCTTTGCTGTTTGAAACAGCAGAAACCCCGTGGCTATGGTACATGCTGAACTTGCAAGCAAGCGCCATCTTTAAAATGGCGGAGGACACAAAGAGATACCTTTATCAGTTATCCAAAGGTTTTGATATGGGAATCACAGTATAATATATGCCAGAACCTATTCTGGGTGTGTAAACTTTATCTAGAATCTGCATCTGAAAGAGTTCTAGTGCAGAATTTCTAGAACATCCTGATTTCTTGGACATTTATTTTTAGGATTTATAGGCATTTGAAAGAATTAAAGGCAACTGGCTACAGCAGGGGCAGCAACCTCTGGCACTCCAAGTGTTGTGAAACTACATCTTCCATAATGCTCACTTGCTTGGCTGTTCTCTGAACTCCCACAGGAGTGAAAGGAGCATGCTGGGAGTTGTAATTTCAGAAAAGCTGGAGTGCCAAAAGTTACTGATCCCTGGCCTACGGGGATCTTTTTGGGGCTTCTGGCATCAAAACTCTGGCTTCTTACATCTATCAAAGCCTATGCTTAGGTGCCTACTTCCCCTCTCTAAATGTTATCTACGTTGGAATTCAGGTCAGTAGACCTGGTACATCTGAGGCAACCTACCCTGTTTGGAGGATTTGATTCTGCTTCAAGGAGAGGACTAAGGACTTACCTTTTTTGTCAAAATGATTTTACAGGTTATCTAACTCTGAACCTACCTGGCTCACACTCCATTCCACATGTAAATAATTTTGGAGAATTTGTGCACCATCCACGGTGGAAAGGGCCATAGTTTTGGGGTGCAGCCACGTGTAGTGGGTCCAGTATGGCTTTTGCAATAGCATTACTCCCGGAATCACAGTGGGACACATACAGGAGCAACAATCGACATGCTGTGGATTGAAAAACCACAGAGCAAGTCAGTTTATACTGCTGGTTTTCTCCACAGTGTGGGGATGAGTTTTCTAAAATCTCACTCGTTTGCATTGCTCTGGATGTTGCACATGAAATACAGCTGCAGAGAATCAGTTGCATTTACGCCACATGTGGCAGTAACCTACGAACAGCTTAATTTGCTGAGTACTGGAACCTGATAAGAATTCAGAGGTCAAATTTATGTGTATAAAAAGGTTTTCCGAGATTTTAATACCAATGACCTATCTGTACATACAGTGCCTTGCGAAAGTATTCGGCCCCCTGGAACTTTTCAACCTTTTGCCACATTTCAGGCTTCAAACAAAAAGATATAACATTTTAAATTTTTGGTGAAGAATCAACAACAAATTGGTCACAATTGTGAAGTGGAACGAAATTTATTGGATCATTTAAACTTTTCTTGTAATAATAAAACTGAAAAGTTGGGTGTGCAAAATTATTCGCCCCATTTACTTTCAGTTCAGAAAACTGACTCCAGAAGTTCATTGAGGATCTCTGAATGATCCAATGTTGTCCTAAATGACTGATGAAGATAAATAGAATCCACCTATGTGTAATCAAGTCTCCGTATAAATGCACCTGCTCTGTGATAGTCTCAGGGTTCTGCATCATGAAGACCAAGGAACACACCAGGCAGGTCCGTGATACTGTTGTTGAGAAGTTTAATGCTGGATTTAGATACCAAAATATTTCCCAAGCTTTAAACATCCCAAGGAGCACTGTGCAAGCGATCATATTGAAACAGAAGGAGTATCAGACCACAACAAATCTACCAAGACCCGGCCGTCCCTCTAAACTTTCATCTCAAACAAGGAGAAGACTGATCAGAGATGCAGCCAAGAGGCCCATGATCACTCTGGATGAACTGCAGAGATCTACAGCTGAGGTGGGAGAGTCTGTCCATAGGACAACAATCAGTCGAACACTTTATGGAAGAGTGGCAAGAAGAAAGCCATTTCTCAAAGATATCCATAAAAAGTCTTGTTTACAGTTTGCCACAAGCCACCTGGGAGACACACCAAACATGTGGAAGAAGGTGCTCTGGTCAGATGAAACCAAAATCCAACTTTTTGGAAACAATGAAAAACGATATGTTTGGCGTAACAGCAACACAGCTCATCACCCTGAACACACCATCCCCACTGTCAAACATGGTGGTGGCAGCATCATGGTTTGGGTCTGCTTTTCATCAGCAGGGACAGGGAAGATGGTTAAAATTGATGGGAAGATGGATGGAGCCAAATGCAGGACCATTCTGGATGAAAACCTGTTGGAGTCTGCAAAAGACCTGAGACTAGCACGGAGATTTATCCTCCAACAAGACAATGATCCCAAACATAAAGCAAAATCTACAATGGAATGGTTCAGAAATAAACGTATCCAGGTCTTAGAATGGCCAAGTCAAAGTCCAGACCTGAATCCAATTGATAATATGTGGAAAGAGCTGAAAACTGCTGTTCACAAACGCTCTCCATCCAACCTCAAAGAGCTCCAGCTGTTTTGTCTCTAGATGTGCAAAACTGATAGAGACATACCCCAAGCGACTTGCAGCTGTAATCACAGCAAAAGGTGGCGCAACAAAGTATTAATGCAAGGGGGCCGAATCATTTTGCACGCCCCATTTTTCAGTCATTGAAGCTGAATGCAGCCAGCCCGCATGTCCTGTGCTCGGCATCACGATCCCACTTCAAGGCAGAGGAGAGCGATTCTTCTCTGTACTGCTGCCCTGTATGTTGAGCTGATTGGTGGTGAGCACAATGGAGCCTGCTGCTCCACCGCCTCCACCAATCAGTTTAGTCAGTTGCCGGACGCTCGCTGTAAGAGGAAGGAAGGAAGGAGTATTACTGAACCTCTGACACTCCGAGTCAGCACTGCTTTTCCCTGGGACTACTGGACTGTCGCCACCTGAGACTTGGTGAGTGACAGCCTGAATATGAAGAAGGGGAGCTCAATGGCCGACTTGGACAAATATGTATTACATATGGCTATAACCTCTCCTCGTCTATAGGAATACACCCATGTACTGCAGTATATGGGTGCATTCTTAAGGATGAGGGGGGTTATAGTCACATTTAATATAAACACTGTCCAGGGATTGTACCACAATTGACCTGTGTATATTAACCCTTACAATCCCAGCGCCATACATGTACGGCACTGGAAGCCGGGACACAAATCCCAGCACTGTACTGGTACGGCACTCTGATCGGTCAGGCGCAGGAGCTGCGCTTTGCCCGATCAACTGCAGGGGTCCGGCAGTGGCCGATAGCCGGACCCCTGCTATATGCACCAGCATCGGTGAAAACGCCGATGCATTAACCCTCGCACTGCTGCGGTCAGCGCTGATTACGGCATGTGCGATGTCTGCACTGGGAGGGAGATCCCATCGGGTCCCTGCGCTGCTGTGACGGGGACCCGATGGCAGGGAAGGCAGCCCGATGCCTACGGAAGCATGTGAGATCCAGCCCCCTGGATCTCACAGGCAGCAGGCTATAAGTGTATTACACTGTGTAATACACTTACAGCCAATGCATCACAATACAGAAGTATTGTAATGCATTGTGCAGAGGATCAGATCCCCAGACTGGGACAAAAAATAAGTAAAAAGAGAAGTTAAAAAAATAAAGTTTTAACAAAAAAAAAATAAAAGTTTCAAGTGAAAAAACAGATATTTTCCCAAAATAAAGTTAAAAAAATTGTAAAAAATAAGGAAAAAAAGAAAAGTAGGCATATTAGGTATTGCCGCGTCCGTATCGACAGGATCTATAAAAATATCACATGACCCACCCCGCTAGGTAAACGCCGTAAAAAATAAAAACAGTGCAAAAAAAGCCATTTTCTGATCACCTTGCCTCACAAAAAGTGTAATACCAAGCGATCAAAAAGACTTACTAATCCCAAAATGGTACCAATCAAACCGTCATCTCATCCCGCAAAAAATGAGACCCTACCTAAGACAATTGCCTAAAAAATAAAATGACAACACAAAAAAAAAAGATTTTATTCTTTTCAAAAATGCATCTAATGTGTAAAACTTAACAAAAATAAAAATGTTTGACATATTGGGTATCACCGCGTCCGTAACAACCTGCTTTATAAAAATATCACATGATTTGCCCCTTCGGGTGAATGCTGTAAAAATAAAATAAAAAAAAAACTATGTCAAAACAGCTATTTTTTTCACCTTGACTCACAAAAAGTGTACACATAAGACAATAACTCAAAAAAATAAAAATCAATGGCTCCCGCAAACCAGTCCATCAAAATCTGTGCTGCAAAATTCATATGGCGCTCCTTCTGTTTTGAGTCCTGCCATGTGCCTCCACAGCAGTTTATCACCACATATGGGATGTTGCTGTATTCAGGAGAAAATGGGGAACAAATTATGGGGTGCTTTTTTCCTGTTACAGCTTGTGAAAATGAAAAATTTGGGGCTAAAGCAACATTTTATTGGAAGAAATTAAACTTTTTATTTTCACAGCCAAGTGTTTCCAAATTCCGTAAAACGCTTAGGGGGTCAAAGTGGCCAGTACCCCCTTAATATATTCTTTGAAGGGTGTAGTTTCCAAAATGGGATCACTTTTTGAGGGTTTCCACTGTAGGGGTACGTCAGGGTCTCTCAATTACAAAATGGTGCCTAAAAACCATTCTAGCAAAATCTGCCTCAAAAATCCATATGGCGCTCCTTTCCTTCTGACCACTGCCACAAACCCATAGAGACGTTTACCACCACATATGGGGTATTTCTGTAAACTGCAGAATCAGAGTAATGTTTGTTGAGGTTTAGTTTGCTGTTAACCCTTGCTGTTTTGCAAGAAACGTGAATAATCTACCAAAAAATTGAAATTTTGAAATTTCACCTCTATTTTCCTTTAATTCTTGTGGAACACCTCAAGGGTTAACAAAGTTTGTAACATCAGTTTTTCATAATTTGAGGGGGTAGTTTCTAAAATGCGGTCATTTTTTAGTGGTTTCCATTAGTTAAGTCTCACAAAATCACTTTATATCTGAATTAGTGCTCAAAAAAAGGTTTTGGAAATTGAAAATTTGAAAAATTGCTTTTAAACTTCTAAGCCCTCTAACTTCCTAAAAAAATAAAATGACATTTACAAAATGATGCCAACATAAAGTAGACATATGGGGAATGTTATGTAATAAATATTTTATGAGGTATCTCTTTCTGTTTTAAAAGCAGAGAAATTGAAATTTTGAAAATTGAAAATTTTTCAAAATTTTTGGTAAATTTGGGATTTTTTCATAAATAATGTGAAATATAATGACTCAAATTTATGACTGTCATGAAGTACAATGTGTCTCGAGAAAACAATCTCAGAATGGCCTGGATAAGTAAAAGCGTTCTAAAGTTATTACCACATAAAGTAACACATGTCAGATTTGCAAAAAATCGGCCTGGGATTTAAGCTGAAAAGTGGCTCGGTACTGAATGGGTTAAATGTGGCCATAAACCCCCTCATCTGTAGGAACACACCCAAATAATGCAGTAATGGGTGCAATCCTATGGATGAGGGGGGTTATAACATTTAGGTCAATTATGGTACACTGGACAGTGTTTATATTATATGACTATTACCCCCCTCATCCATAGGTATACACCCATGTACTGCACATATTTTAGCCCACCTTTTGGTTGAAAATATTTTTTTTGTCATTCTCCTCCTTTAAAACCCTGGGGTGCGTCTTATAAAGGGAAAAATACGGTATATTGGAAAGATTTGCTCCTGTTCTTTGTTTTTGACCCGCATCTGGTTGTGGCTCACAATCATTGATGAAAATCACTGACTGTGTGAAAGCAGCCTTAAGGGTCCATTCACACGTCCGCAAAATGGGTCCGAATCGCGGAACGGGTGCGGACCCATTAATTTTCAATGGGGCCGCAAAAGATTCGGACAGCACACTGTGTGCCCCGCAAAAAATAGAACATGGCCCCACAAAAAATAAAACATGTCCTAGTCTTGTCCGCATCCACGGACAAGAAAAGGCATTTCTATTATAGTGCCGGCCACAAAATGTGGACCCCACATGGCCGGCGTCCATGTCTTGCGGATCTGCAATTTGCAAAACTGTTGCGGACGTGTGAATGGACCCTGAGGAGGACCTTTCACTGGCCCTGATGTTACAATATTAGTACCTGGAAGTGTAGTCGGGGTGCTTTTTTTTCCACATGCGCTGCCCTGTTCCCCTACTGTGTTTCCCGTTCACTTTTTCTGCCCGGTATGCTAATTAGTAGCATTGGTACTGGGAGGAGGAGACAGCCGTGTTTCTCAAGGGGCATCTCCTTCTTCCTGTTCAAGCTCACCTCCCTGTAGACATTACTAATGTATTATGATTGTAAAGATTGCCTCCTTTGCTTGCTTAGTTCACTTTTTAGTCGCATTATACATGATAAATGTCATTTGCTTAAGGCCTCTTTCACACAACAGTATTTTTCACATGAAAAATGTGGACCCATTAATTTCTATGGGGCCGCAAAAAATGCGGACAGCACACCGTGTGCTGTCCACATCCATTGCTCCGTTCCGTAGGCCGCAAAAAAAATAGAGCATGTCCTATTCTTGTCCGTATTACGGACAAGAATAGTACTGTTCTATTAGGGGCCAGCTGTTCCATTCCGCAAAATACGGAATGCACATGGATGCCATCTGTTGTTTTTGCGGATCCGCAATTTGCGGACCGCAAAACACAACATTCGTGTGAAAGAAGCCTAAGTGAGACAACCACTTTAACAAGAGCAGTAGCATAGTAGCTGTGTGATAAAGTAGTATAACTTAAATTGTCTTTATTTATAGATTTATATCAGCGACTGATTTATGGTGGACAGTTCAAAGTTTCCTTCATTCTTTGCATAGCCATGGAGATCAAGTTCCTTTATATGTAGTTAGAGCTGCACTTTATCTTTTGGCACGTAGTCAAGACAAATGTGAGGCTTTGAATCAGGTAAGCTTCTTATAATAAGATATGTGCTTGACAAATATTATGGCTTAACGTGAATAACTTGAGCTGTGTTTTAACCCCTTTTAGCAAAAGGACAACACTGCATGTGAACATTTCAATGGGTTTACCACTTTTCAACAAATAGTAATGTTATGTAAATAGTGCAGGTTCAGGAGCTAGGCCTGTATTATCCACAGTGAGAGCCAGCTGTAGTACACAGTCTGACTCCTGCCACAACAGGAGATAACTCATTGAAACCTATGGCAGCCAGAGGCTTAAAGAGGCTCTGTCACCACTTTGTAACCTATGTAATTACATACATAGGCACAAAGGTATATTAATCCGCTCCCCTGACATACCTTTATATCAGAGAATCCATCAGCTATTAGCCCAGAAAAGTGACTTTTATAAATATGCAAATTAGTCTTCAGAGCACCGGGAGCGTGCTCTTTTCATCCGAGCACCGCATCTGCCACTGCCTCCCGGCTCCTAAACACGTCCTTCATCCATTAAACACACCCCCCTGTCTCTTGATGGACAGCGCTAGACCCTCCGGTCTAGCGCTGAAATGCCGCGCCTGTGCCCTCATCCAGAGTACGGCGCATGCGCACTACGTTTGCAGCGCCGAACACTGAACCCGGAAGTGACGGCGCGTGCGCACTACATCGAAAGCGATTGCAGTGTTCGGCGCTGCAAGCGTAGTGCGCACGCACCGTGCCCTGGATGAGGGTGCAGGCACGGCATTTCAGCGCTAGACCGGAGGGTCTTGCGCTGTCCATCAAGAGACAGGGGGGCGTGTTTAATGGATGAAGGACGTGTTTAGGAGCCGGGAGGCCGTGGCAGATGCGGTGCTCGGATGAAAAGTGCACGCCTCCCGATGCTCCGAAGACTAATTTGCATATTTATAAAAGTCACTTTTCTGGGCTAATGGCTGATGGATTCTCTGATATAAAGGTATGTCAAGGGGAGCGGATTAATATACCTTTGTGCCTATGTATGTAATTACATAGGTTACAAAGTGGTGACAGAGCCTCTTTAAAAGGGTTGTCCGAGATTTTAATACTGATGACCTATCCTCTGGATAGGTCCACATTCGTCCACATCTGTATGTCCGTTACGCAGTCTTACAAAAAACATGGAACATGTCCTGTTCTTGTTCTTTTTGTGGACAAGAATAAAGATTGTTACAGTAGGTCTGCAAAAAAAAAAAAAAATATGCTACATCTGCTGTTTGCATACCGCAAAATACATATGGTCGTGTGAATGCATTCTAATTGAGGATATTCTGTTGCTTATATAGACAAAGGCAAATTGGAGCTCAGAACATAAGAAACTGTATGTATAACTTTCAATCAAACAGGTTTCACATGTGATCTCCACTTCTTATTGAATGACATACTTTTTAAATGGTCTAAAATAGAAAAGATGAAAAATCTGAATTTAGTTGTTAAAAAAAATGCATGTACACACCAGGCAGCTGCCATTCCTGAACTGGTGGTGACCCCATCCCATAGCAGAATCGTTTTTTAGGAGATGGTCCTGGCACTTGCTGGACTTCTCTGGGTGTCCTGAAGCCTTCTTCACAGCAATTTAACTTCTCTCCTAGAAGTTTTTTAAGATCTGATAAATGGTTGATTTAAGTGCAGCTTTACAAGTGTCAATGTTCTTTCCTTTGAAGCCCTCTCGATGCAGAGCATTGATGACTACACTTGTTTCCTTGGAGGTAACCATGGTTAACAGAAGAAGGCAATGATTTCAAGCACCTTTCTCCTCCATCTTTTAAATTAACCAGGCTGCTCTTCTAATTCTATGAACACTTTGTAACATATACCGGGGGCAGTGAGTGTGCTTCCCCACATGCAGCGCCACCGGCATTTGGTTTCCCTAGTAACCAGGCCAGGTTTCCAAAAGTAAGAGCACTGGCCAATGAGAGACATCGTTGGCAAAATTAAGTCATGGGTCACATGATGCCGGACGTGCCACGTGATCAAGAAGCATGGCCTATTTAAACATGAAACTACTGGCCACAGTTGCCTGTGATTGGTTTCTACACCACACTACCCTGTTCTCTCTCCTGCATTGATTCTGTATTTCTTAACCCCTCCTTGTTTACAACCATGACTCTTCTCCCTGATATTGACTTATGGCTTCGTATGAATTACAACTTTTGATTTCTGATTTATTTCTGTCTGGATTCTCCTGGTATTGATCTTGGCTTGGTAACATTCTTGATTATTGTCTTTTGATTTGGTTTGGTCTCTCCTGGTCTGACCCGGCCTTTCTAATTTCCGTTTTATTTATTGTTATTTTATCATGCCCATCTACCACTAGTTTATTATTTTTTTCCCCCGCCTCCACAACGGCATTAACATGACGGCATTAACATGGAGGAGGTTACTCCGCCTCCTTAAGGGGCAGGAAACAACTTGAATGATGCAATATAATGCCTCCTCCAGCATCCATCCTATGCGTATTGGTGCAATTCGCCCAGCCTTTTAGGTTTGTTCCCCCAGTGTATCTGGAGGGCTGGTGCAGGGAGCAGGACGCTGGGGCCTACCTGTGGTTGCCTTCCCTGCTCCTTGGCGTAAGTCCGGCGAATGCTGGCTGCCCCGGGCTTCTGCTGGCTTCCGGTGGTGGTTTTGGAAGTCTTCAGCGTGAGGGCGGTGGATCGCGGCCGTGAACACGGGAAGCAGGTCGCGCCGGAGGTGACGTCACGAGTGAGCGTCACGTGACCGACGCCAGCCGGCCGGCTTCTTAAGTAAGTGGATAGCTTCTAGCAGACGCGGTTTTGTTCTGCCTCAGCGTCTGTGGTGTTTGCCTAGAGAATCCACTCAGAGGAGAAGCAGCATGTCGGTGGTCACGGAGGGAGACGTAGGACGGAAGTCTGTAGAACCTTCCAGGCCCTCTAGCCCGGTAAGCCTCCTCCAGGAGGACCTATTTGGAGTTGTTTGCCTCTCAGCCTGACTTCTTGCACAGGGTGTCCTGGTGGTAGCCTCCTTTCTTTTAAGTTTAAGGGGCTGATTATTTCTCTTTTGCTTTGATAGGGCAAAGAGATTCCCAGGTCTGGTGGTCAGCAGTCTCATAAGAAAAAGTGCCCGGTGTGCAAGAAGTCTATGCCGACTACTTCTAAAAAGTGGCTTTGTCTATCCTGCACGGATAAGGTGGTGGCTGAAGAGTCGCCCTCTTTATTGGAGAGCATGAGATCCATTATAAAGGAGGAAGTGGGAGCAGTGGTGGATGCGAAAATTGCCGCGGCCCTGCCTGGTCCATCTAAGCCTAAGCCCGTGCTTCATACAGCGGTCCCTTCAGATTCTGATGAAGGGGAGATTTCTTCAGACCGATATTGGAGAGGTGGCAGGACGTCCGCTCTGTTCAATTGAAGAAACCGAGTCACTCTTAAAAAATATAAGAGCTACCATGAATTTAGAGGAAGAGAAACAACCGCTCTCGGTCCAGGACCAGTTATTTCTGGGCTTAGGAGATAAAAAGCGAAGGGTTTTTCCAGTCCACAATAATATTAAGTGCATTATTTCCAATGAATGGAAAGACCTAGAAAAGAGACAATTAGTTTCTAAAATGTTTAAAAGGAAGTATCCTTTTTCAGAAGAAGAGTCTGCCCTGTGGGATAAGGCTCCAAAATCGGATGCGCCCGTAGCTAAAATCTCCAAGAAGTCATCGTTGCCGTTTGAGGACCTTGGGTTATTAAAAGACCCAATGGAAAAAAGTGTGAGTCTTTCCTAAAAAAAGCCTGTGAGACGTCCGCAGCTACCTTTAGGCCAAGTATTGCGGCCACTTGTACAGCCCGTTCCCTCAATCTTTGGCTAACTAAATTAGAGGAGCACCTGGAGTCAGGAACATCTAGAGAAGATATTCTGGCCTCCATACCGGTATTGAAGCAAGCGTCCAGTTTTTTGGCTGATGCCTCGGCGGACATAGTGAAATTATCGGCCAGGTCTGCAGCCTTAGTAAATGCATCCTGCAGGGCAGTATGGCTGAAAACCTGGTCAGGAGACACGGCTTCCAAAAACAGGCTGTGTTCTGTCCCCTGTGAAGGTGATAGAGTATTTGGCTCTGCCCTGGACGATATCTTAGAAAAAGCTTCTGATAAAAAACAGGGCTTCCCAACTGAATCTAAGTTTTTTCATCAAAGAAAAAGGTTTAGTAACCAAGGGAAAAATAGATTTCAGCAGAAAAAAAGGGGAAACCAAAATTGGCAATCGTCTAGAGACAAAAGTAAGGGCTTCATCTTCAACCCCGACAAAAACCCCAAGCAGTCGAAATGACGCCAGATCTCCGGTGGGAGGAAGACTAGAAGGTTTTTCCTCGGCCTAGGAGAAAATACAAGCCTCTCCCTGGGTCAGATCCGTAATCCTACAAGGCTACCTTCTAGAATTTGTAAATGTTCCTACCCACAGATTTTTCATAAACAAGAGACTGTCAGGGGAAGATCAGTTAGCCATGGAGGCCCAAATTGCCCTTCTCCTGGAGAAAGAGGCAATAATCCCAGTACCAAAAGACCAAGAAAACCAGGGATTTTATTCTCCGATATTCTTAATAAAAAAACCGAACGGATCGTACAGGACGATCATAAATTTGAAGGACCTCAATCGTCATCTTTGTTACAAAAAATTCAAGATGGAGACTATAAAATCCACAACAAATCTGCTTCAAAAAAACTGTTTTATGATCACTCTGGACCTCATGGATGCGTATTACCACATCAAGATACACCCGAGCCATCAGAAGTTCCTGAGGTTAGCAGTCTGGATAGGAGAGAAGATAATGCACTTCCAGTTCCAAGTGCTCCCATTCGGTCTCTGCTCGGCCCCCAGGGTCTTCACAAAAATTATGGCAGATGTTACAAGCTTTCTCCATCGGGCAGAAATTGTGATTATCCCTTACCTGGACGATCTGCTGATAGTAGCCCCTTCTGCCCAGAGATTAAACTCAAATATCCAACTGACCCTAGAAGTCCTATCCGACTTGGGATGGATAGTAAACTTCCAAAAATCAAATCTAGTTCCAAGTCAGGAGAGGGTTTTTCTGGGAATCTTATTAAACTCAAAGCTAATGTCTTCTTTCCTTCCTCCAACAAAGCAGGAGGAGCTGATCCAGAAAATATCGCACTTCTGTCTCCAGGAGAGATCGTCGATCAGGAGTATTATGAAGATCTTAGGACTTCTGACCTCCACTATCCCGGCAATAAAATGGGCCCAGGCGCACTCGAGAGGTCTGCAGGCTTTCCTCTTGAGCAAGTGGAAGAAGAAGCAAGCTTCCTTGAATCAGGTACTAACTGTTCCACTATCAATCAGATATTTACTAAAGTGGTGGTTGTCCCTGGTAAATCTCTCTTGGGGAGTGGAGTGGCGTCAGGAAGATCAGCTGGTCCTTACCACGGATGCGAGCAGTCTAGGCTGGGGGGCTCACCTAGAACAGCAGACGAGACAGGGTTTATGGAGTCCAATGATGGCACAGGCATCCTCCAACAAGAGAGAATTGTCGGCGGTTTGGGAAGCCCTAAAAACATTCTCCCCTTCCCTGTCAGGCAGGCACGTAAAAATTATGTCGGACAATATGACAACCGTTGCTTATCTAAACAAGCAGGGAGGCACAAGGAGTCGATCCTTGTCAGTGATTACAACAAGGATTTTCAGATGGGCGGAGCAAAACATAAAGTCCCTGTCAGCGGTGCACATAAAAGGGGAACAAAACTAACTAGCGGACTTCCTGAGCAGGAAAGTCCTAAAAAAAGGCGAATGGAGCCTGAAGCAAGAAGTCTTCGAGGCCATTTGTCAGAGATGGGGTCATCCGGACATAGACTTATTCGCCACAAGAGAGAACAGGAAGACTCTAAAGTTCTACTCACTGTCCCTGGAGGGATCTCCCAACACAGTTAGACACCCTGTCAGCCCCGTGGCCTCGGTCTCTACTATACGCTTTCCCTCCATTCTCGCTTATTCCCCGAATACTCTCGAAACTCAGGAAGGAGGCGGCGGAATTAATTCTGATCGCTCCATTCTGGCCCAGAAGGGCTTGGTTTCCGGCCTTAAAAACCCTGGCAAAACAAAATTATTGGCATCTCCCCAGGATCCCGGACCTTCTTCATCAGGGGCCAGTAATTCACCCGGACGTCCCTCTCCTGAATTTGACGGCCTGGAGGTTGAGCGGCAAATCCTGAAGAACAGGGTTCTGTCAGACGATGTAATCCGAACCTTGATGCACAGCAGGAAAGAGGTAACGTCAAAAATCTATCTTCGTACCTGGAAGGCTTTTCTCTCTTTCGTCTCCAAAGTCTGGGACTCCTCTATGGCCCCTGATTTGTTGGTAATCCTAAATTTCCTGCAAGCTGGTCTCAACAAAGGGCTCAGAGTCAGTACTCTCAAGGTACAGACTGCGGCCTTGAGTGCTTTCATGGGCACTAAGCTGGCAGAAATGGATTTAATAAAGAGGTTCTTCAAGGGGGCTAGCAGGCTCCATCCTTCTGTAAAATCTGTAGTCCCTCCGTGGGATTTGAACTTGGTTTTAAATAGTTTGACGACATCTCCTTTCGAACCTCTGGAGAGTATTCCGATTAAGTTTCTCTCTCTTAAGTCGGCCATAACCACAGCCAAAAGAGTGGGGGAGATCCAGGCTTTCTCTATCTCGCACCCTTATCTTAGGATTCTGGAAGATAGAATAATCTTAAAGCATTCACCGAAGTTTCTGCCTAAAGTATTCTCAAAATTCCATTATCAAAAAGAGGTGTCACTTCCATCCTTCTGCCCCCAGGCTTCTTCACAAAGAGAGAGGGAATTTGCGAATCTTGATGCCAGGAGATGCCTGCTACAATATTTTCAATCTACAGAGGGCTTCCGGAAGACTGACCAGTTGCTGATACAGTATCAAGGGCAAAATAAAGGCAGAGCAGCGAGTAAATCCACTATCGCTCGCTGGATCAAGCAATGCATCTGTTATTGCTATAAAGAACAGGGTCTACAACCCCCTATCAATATCAAAGCTCATTCAACCAGAGCGGTGTCCACTTCCTGGGCTGAGCATGCCCAGGCATCTTTAGAAGACATTTGCCAGGCAGCTACCTGGTCGACCCCCTCAACCTTTTTTAAACATTACAAGTTGGACGGGGGGGCCAACAAAGAATTGTCTTTTGGGAGAAAAGTGCTGTCCGCAGTAGTCCCTCCCTAAAAATGTTATTTTTCTCTGTTAATCCTCCATATTAATGCCGTTGTGGAGGCGGGGGGAAAAAAAACAAATTACTCTTACCGGTAATTCTCTTTTCCCTTTAGCCTCCACAACGGCATGGAGTTTCCCACCCTAGTTTTTTCTGTTGCTGATGCTTGTTTTGATGGTGTTTTTTTCTGTTGGATGTATAATGTGTTATTTTTTGTGAAATAAATGTGTTGCATACACTTTGAGTCCTAGGTTATTAACTGAGGATGGATGCTGGAGGAGGCATTATATTGCATCATTCAAGTTGTTTCCTGCCCCTTGCGGAGGCGGAGTAACCTCCTCCATGTTAATGCCGTCATGTTAATGCCGTTGTGGAGGCTAAAGGGAAAAGAGAATTACCGGTAAGAGTAATTTGTATTTTTCCCTTATTTTTTTCTCTTCCTTCCTTGGCCCTTTAATTTTTTGAGGAAGGGATTTTCATCCAGTTGTGGCCCGCTGTCTAGGGTGGATCATGGAAGTAGGTAGGGACCATGGTATGGGTGGAAGTTACTGTAGGACTCACGGCTCCCTACTGTGACACAAAACATCTGATCAATCTTCATTAATTAATGCAAGAATTAGTTAATGCAGAATGGCACTATAAAGACTGCAACTATAAAATGGCACTATAAAAAACAAAATTTGTGTCAGTCTCAAAACTTTTGGCCACAACTGTAGACTATAAGTTGGGGAATAAATATTTATTTAGTATTAAAAACCCCTTCACGCCCAGTGCCGTACATGTACGGCGCTGGGGCGATGCGGGCACATGGCGCCCGCTCGCAAGGGCGGCGGGCGTCATGGCCGGCAAGTCTCTGCTGTTTCTAACAGCAGAGACTTGCTGCTACTTACTAGATCGGCTGCGTCTTCCAGGGCGTTTAGATGCCGTGATCACATGTGATCATGGCATCTAGTTGCGTCTGAACCCGGAAGCGTTCGCTTCCGGGTGGTGTACAGACACCCCGTGTGGCCAATCGGGGTGTCTGTACACCATATGAAAACTGTAATCCTCGCTGGTGAGGATTACAGTTTTCAAAGTGCAATTCTTATTCTGGCCACTAGATGGCAGGCCAGGATAAGAAATGAGCAATTCTTGGATTTCTGAGTCTAGAAAATCCCTGATTGCTCATAAAGAAAAAAAAAAAGCCACAATATATCAGCCCATATTTGAGCTTTCAAATAGTAAAAAAAAAAAAAAAAAGTTAAAAAATATATAAAAAATAAAAAAGATATAAAAGTTCAAATCACCCCCCTTTCCGTATAATTAAAAAAGAAATACCTAAATAACAATAAATATAGACATCATGGGTATCATCGTGACCGAAAACGCCTGTACTTTTAAAATATAAAAAAAAAAATTCAATACGGCGAATTGTGTGGCGGAAAAAAGCGTCCAAATGGCGATTTGCCGTTTTTTGTCTATTTTTTTTTCTAAAAAAAATTAAATAAAAAGTGATCAAAAAGTCATACACACCCCAGAATGGTATCAATAAAAACTTCAGATCGTCCCGCAAAAAATGAGCCCCCATACAGCTCTGTACACATAAATACCAAAAAGTTATAGGGGTCAAGATATGACAAGGAAAAAAAAGGGCAACTTTCTAATTATTTTATCACTATGAAAACGCAGGAAAAACTATACATATTAGGTATTGCCGGATTCGTACTGACCAGTAGAATGAAAGCAACGGATCAGTTTTAATGCACATCGAACGCTGTAAATAAGAAACCCGTAGAACTGTAGCGGAATAGCGTTTTTTTTGCAATTTCACCCGATTTGGAATTTTTTTCCCGCTTCCCACTACACCATATGCAATATTAAATGGTGGCGTTGGAAAGTACAACTTGTCCTGCAAAAAATAAGCCCTCATACAGCTATGTGAACAGAAAAATAAAAGAGTTATGGCTGTTTGAAGGCAGGGAGCGCAAAACGAAAATGCATAACCGAAAAAACCTCCGGGAGTGAAAGGGTTAAAGTTAAAGGGGATGTGCAGTGATAGGATATTGATGACCTATCCTCAGGATAGGTTATCAATATCAGATTGGCAGGGGTCCAACTCCAACCATTGCTGATCAGCTGTTTGAAGAAGCTCATGTGAGCTCTGCATCCTCTTTAGTGTTTACCTGTATGTCTCCCATGTAATGTAGGGGCGGTGTAGTTATTCTTCTCCCATTCACTTAAATGGAAGGGGAATTTGTAATTACAGTGCACTGCAGCCACAAGGAAGACACATACAGGTAAACACTGAAGACAATGCAGAGCTTGCTTGAGGGCCGCGCCCTCTTCAACCAGGTAACTAACTGGATGTTGGACCCCTGCCGATCTGATATTAATGACTTATCCTGAGGATAGGTCATCAATATCCTAAAACTTAACAACACCTTTAATGTAATATCATTTTATTAATAACAGAAAGTAGAGTAAAATTTATTTCATGCCTTTATGTGACAGCAAATAGAGATGTGCAAAGACCACTTTGTTTTCTTACTAATTCATCAATCCACCACTTGTTTTTGTGAGAGATTCTAATTTTTGTAATGTAATTCAGGTTTTGCCTATATTGTCTACACAAAGTTTAAAGGAAATTTAAAATAAGGGCAAAATATAACGTACTAATTATATTTTAGGCCCTTCTTTAACCCATTCACTACCAGCGGCATACATGTACGGTGCTGGTGCGATAGGCAAACATGGCGCCCACTCATGCATGCAGCGGGCACAATGGCTGGCGGGTCTCTGCTGTTTCAAACATCAATGCCGATCGCGGTCGTTAAAGCCTGTAGATGCCGTGATTCTTGTCGGCCTCCTCTGTGGCTAATAATTGATTTCAATATGCTAGGTCTCTCTGAAGACAGACAGGCCAACATAAGAAATTCTGTACCAATATGGTTATATAATAAACATAATGGTACAGAATAAAAAAAATACTCAAACACGAGCTACAAAACCATAAAAAAGTGAAAAAAATGAAATAGTATCTTAATTTAAAATCTAAATATTATCATGTGCTTGTTTAAACGTCTCACTCTTCAATGTAGCTAATTGTTATAACATAACTATGTAACAATTCTTTATTAACAGTTTTGGTGATGATATTTTTGTGGGGAGACAGTGGCAGTTTGACAAAAACAATGTTGCTATGATTTTATAAAACAGAATATGATTATTGCCCAAAAGAAAGGTCTAAAAAAAACTATCTTTAATTTTGTACAGATTTCAGTCAATATGATCTGCAAAATGCTAGAGAATGTCCCAGAAATCCAGATGGTCTACTTCCATCATCCCCTTTTCCTTAAGCTTTTCTTCAACTATCCCCAATTGATGGAAAAATATGGTTGTCTAGTCATGAAATGTTGGATTCAAGAAGACTGTCATGAAGAGGAGGCCAAGGCAAGCCTTGTCACCAAGCTTCATCCTACTGTCCAGTGGTCCTCAATGTCGCTAATAAGTATCCTGCATGATTGTCCGAATGCAATCCTTACTTTGCTGGTATGTTCTTTAGTAAAAGTTATAGTAAAAAGTTTGGACCAACGATATATATATATATATATATATATATATATATATTTTTTTTTTTTTCATAAGTGCATATCCATAAAGCAGAACTATGGGTATATAAAGGTATGGTTGCACAACATATAATAAACAATAAGAGTAGAAATAAATTTAAATATATGTGGCGCTATGCCGACTAAAGATAAAAAAGGAAGTCCTTAGTTACACAGATTTGCAAATGCGTGATCATGCCCACTCACCAATACGTCACGGTAACTTCCTGTGGAGTGGGTCCCTACACTCGTCTATGCCTCTGTTCAGACTACATCCAAGTCTCCATTGTTCAGGGCGTGTGAAACCAGCTAAATAGGTATCCTATCAGGAAGTCCTAGGTGAATGGGCGTCGTCAGGTCCAAAAGGAGCATGCGAGGCTCAGTATATAACAATAAAAATTATAGTAAAAAGTTTGGACCAACGATATATATATATATATATATTTTTTCATAAGTGCATATCCATAAAGCAGAACTATGGGTATATAAAGGTATGGTTGCACAACATATAATAAACAATAAGAGTAGAAATAAATTTAAATATATGTGGCGCTATGCCGACTAAAGATAAAAAAGGAAGTCCTTAGTTACACAGATTTGCAAATGCGTGATCGTGCCCACTCACCATACGTCACGGTAACTTCCTGTGGAGTGGGTCCCTACACTCGTCTATGCCTCTTTTCAGACTACATCCAAGTCTCCATTATTCAGGGCGTGTGAAAGTTAGGCCCCTTTCACACAAAAGAGTTTTCCCGCATAGGTGCAATGCGTGACGAGAACACATAGCACCCGCACTGAATCCTGACCCATTCATTTCAATGGGTCTGTGTACATGAGCGTTTTTTTCACGCGTCAGTTCTGCATTGCGTGAAAAACGCAGCATGTTCTATATTCTGCGTTTTTTACGCAGCGCTGACCCGATAGAACTGAATGGGGCTTCAGTGAAAAACGCATTGCATCCTGAAGCAAGTGCGGATGCAATGAGTTTTTCACTGATGGTTGCTAAGAGATGTTGTTTGTAAACCTTCAGTTTTTTATCACGTGCGTGAAAAACGCATTAAAACGCATCGCACCCGCGCGGAAAAAACTGAACAACTGAACCCAATCGCAGACAAAACTGACTGAACTTGCTTGCAAAATGGCGTGAGTTTTCCTGAACGCATCCGGACCTAATCCGTCACGTTCGTGTGAAAGAGGCCTTAGTGTTTTGAGCTGTCTCCATTCACCTAAATGTTTTAACCAGTTACACGTGCGGTTGTAAATGAACACACCATATCCATATGGGAATGAGACAAGCCAATAACAGTATGTTCTAATATCCATTAGAGCATACTGTTATTATCTTGTATACTACATGGGTACACTTTTTCAATATTTTTCTTCTGGTAATTCTGTCCAGACTGAGGGTACAATATCAAAGTGACTGCCGTAATTTGCAGTGAGTCTGTGTAGGACACCACTTTTGTTAGAGAATAGTGGGGAGAATTAATAATGAGAAGAATATCCAAAGTCATTTTTTTCTTGAGCCTGCATTATATTTTGTCAATTTTCTCAAAAGCTGCATGCTGTTTGATAAATGTAGCGCTTCTTTGAACATACCACTTTTGTTTACAGATTTTTTTTTTTACTTCATCCCTTTAAAGGAGGTAGATTGGGTCCTGTTCTGACTTTTTAAAAATCCAGTTGATAAATCTGGCGTACAAAACCATATCCACTAATTAAAAGTGGTAAGAGCAGCGTACAATGACCAAAAAGTAGCAAAAATAGTGTGTGTCAAAATTTGTAACTTTTTTTTATGCCAGAATCCTGGTGCAAATGGAATGATAAATTCCCCCTAATATCTATAGCTTCTGACAGTCTGAAGCATGTATAGCCAGGTGAACCAAAAACTGCATTATGTTCTTAGAGCCAGTTCACACGACTGATTGTACAAAACACACTTAAAATCAATGCAGAATATGTGAGGTTTTTTATTCAGCACAAAAACACATGGTTTTTGCATATTTTGATGTGTTTTTTTACTCGTCTTTTTTTTAACCATTGGATGTTCACTTCATTACAAAGCTGAATTTTCTACTTAGATGCAGATCAAAAAATGCATGGACTGATTTGGAGCAGTTTTTTCCAGCTTCCTATTCATTTCAATGGGAAATTCTGCACTGATTCCGCACCAAGACACAGCATGCTGCTTGTTTTTTCCACACTTCTTTTTTTACATGTGTAAAAAAAAGTGCTTCTTCGCATGGAAATCAAAGAGAAGCTGTTTTGAGGTGTTTTTGCAGCAGATTTTGGGGAAGAAACGCTCAAAAATCAGCGCCAAAAAACTCCATGTGAACTGACAACCACTTTCCTTTTTCTCATTTGTTTGACTTTATATTCTTGTTATACCTCATTCACACATCAGTGTTTTGGTCAGTGATTTCCATCAGTGATTGTGAGCTAAAACCAGGATTGGAGCCTCCACAGACATAAGGTATAAGGCCTCTTTCACACGACAGTATTTTTTGCAGGCTCCGATCCGCATTTTTCACATGAAAAATGCGGACCCATTCATTTCTATGTTTCATTTTTCATGCGTTGCTCCGTTACGTAGCCCGCAAAAAAAATAGAGCATGTCCTATTCTTGTCCGTATTACGGACAAGAATAGTACTGTTCTATTAGGGGCCAGCTGTTCCGTTCCGCAAAATACGGAATGCACACGGATGCCATCCGTTGTTTTTGCGGCTCCGCAATTTGCGGACCGCAAAACACAACATTCGTGTGAAAGAGGCCTAAGGGAAAGATCTGCACCTGTTCTGTGTTTAGAGCCGCACCTGGATTTGGGCTCAAAATCACTGATTGAAATCACTGACACACTGAAACACTAATGCCCCTTTTACACGAGCGGGAGACTCGCATGTCTCCCGCAACGCATCTACAGGGCTGGACTCGGCACTGACAGGGATCGCATAGCATTATATGCGATCCCTGTCCGTGCGGAGTCCAGCCCTGTAGATGCGTTGCGGGAGACATGCGAGTCTCCCTCTCGTGTGAAAGGGGCATAAAGCCTCATTCACACGTCAGTGTTTCACGGACGTGTGCTGTCCGTGTTCTCCATGGACAGCACACGTCCCCATTCATTTTAGACCTCTTTCACACGAACGTTGTTTTTGCGGGCTCCGATCCGCATTTTTCACATGAAAAATGCAGACCCATTCATTTCTATAAGCCCGCAAAAAATGCAGACAGCCCACCGTGAGCTGTCCGCATCCGTTGCTCCGTTCTGTAGCCCTCAAAAAAAATAGAGCATGTCCTATTCTTGTCCTTATTACGGACAAGAATAGTACTATTCTATTAGGGGCCAGCTGTTCCGTTCCGCAAAATACGGAATGCACACGGATGCCATCCGTTGTTTTTGCGGCTCCGCAATTTGTGGACCGCAAAACACAACATTCGTGTGAAAGAGGCCTTAATGTGAGTATTCAGACATTAGTGTTTCATCACGGTCCATAGTGTTCCCGGATACCTCACGCCCATTATAGTCAATGAGTCCGTGAAAACCACGTATGCCATCATTAAGAAGAGATGCTTTGAAAATTATTTTTCAGCTGTTCAGTGTCAGTGAAACACGGACGAAACACGGACGGCAAAACACGGATCCTTCACGGACAGCTTCACGGATGCCTCACTGACCACCTGCTCACGGATTTGAGCACGGACGTGTGAATAAAGCCTAACGTGTGGATGAGGCTTTAATTTGTTCTGTCTTCCTCAGACATCCTTATGATTATTAGAACCTAAACTATACTAATAAATGCTTCATAATTTTGGGGTTACATAAATGAAAAAAAAATTAAATTAGTTCTAAAGTTTGACATACAGTACACTAGATATGCCGTTGCTAATCCATGTATGTAACCTGATAACTGATATAAAAACAATTTTGTTCACCCCAGGATTTGATGAATAGTGGCTCAGTAGAAGTAGCTGGTAAAGTGCTTGGGATCTTAAAATTGTTTTTACATGGACTGGACAGTTTTGAAACTTCAGATTTAATTTTAAGCAAACTTCTGCAAATATTACAAGATACCATGATTTCCTCAGACTTTCAAGGTAATGATAATGATGATAATAGTACGCTTTTACGTATGAAGCAATATTATGTTTATTGTTTTGCTGTTTTTATATTTTTACGTGATGAATGGGAAAAAGTTTTTTACGTTTTAATATTTGGGTTTTTTTTTTATATTTCTCTACATTTTATTTTTATTCTTACTGGTGGACTTTACCACCTGATTAATCCTGTGATTGTTTGTACAATATACTGGAGTACTTCTGTATTTCATTGTGTTGTGCCAGTCATGCCCCAGGCTGCCATGACAGCTGCTTGGATCGGAGATGGATTGGGTGACAGTACCCTCCCTGTTTCTAACAGTGATCATTATTGACACAGCTGACACACTCCTGCAGCGGATTAAGTTATTACACTCCTGTAGCTACTTTCACATGAACGTTGTGTTTTGCGGTCCGCAAATTGCAGATCCTCAAAAAAAACTAATGCCATCCATATGACATCCGTTTTTTTTGCGGATCTACTGTAACAATGCCTATCCATGTCCGCAAAATGGACAAGAATAGGACATGTTCTATTTTTTTTTGCGGGGCTACGGAACAGACATACGGATGCGGACAGCACACAGTGTGCTGTCAGCATTTTTTGCGGCCCCATAGAAATGAATGGGTCCGCATCTTATCAGCAAAAAATACGGCTCGGAGCCTGCAAAATATACTGTCGTGTGAAAGAAGCCTTACACTGTGTTGGTGACTGAGAGGGTTACGATTCAGCTTTATCTGCAGAGCTGAGAGAGTAGAACTCTGGAAATGACCTCACACCCAAAACACATATTACTGACAGCACAGTCACTTCCCACCTAAAGTCATTGTTTCCACAGTCACTTTCTTTTTTTTTTTTTTAATGTTTTATTTAATTTACTTTTTTGTTTAATTTACTTTTTTAACACCAATAACCGACAATCAGAATTGTCACAGTATAACATAACAAATCAACAGACAATAGTACAGGAGATTTGGTGTACCAGAGAGTCTTTCAAAGCTAGAGCTTGAATAAACAGTTCTTTGCCATGTTGAAGTCCACACATACTTTTAGTACTCTCGTGTGTTTGACACCAAGTTCCATTCTGAGTAAGAGGGGGGGATCGGAGGCATAAAAGAGAAAACACTTAAAAAGGTCTAGGCCTTAATGGTGGCTGTAGATCCCTTTCCTCCCCTCCCAGCAAAGATCAACACGGATCGCGGTACACCTTCAGTGAAAAGCCGAACAATTCACAAAACAATAAACATGAACAAGAAGAATAGATGCTCTGGACCTCTTGGGACCCCCCCACCGCCTCACGCCAGAGAAATAGGTTCGTCACCTACTAGAATCTGTTCCTGATACCACGTGGTCGACGAAAAACAGTCGTGTATAGCTGTTCTGATGTGTAGAGGTAAAATATTGATAAAGCTTTCCCACACCTGAAAGAATTGTTGAACTTTTTGTTCCTTCCGTTGCAACGCCTCCACCCAATTCATCCTCATGATGTAAGAAACTTTTTCCAGGAAAAGCTTGAGGGGAGGCGGCACAGGATCTATCCAGACCTGTAAGATAGCCTTGACCCCGGCCGCTGCCACAAAGTGGAGCAGTTTCCTACTTCCTGGAGTACAGTTGTATTTGTGCTTATCCAAGTATCCAAAAATAGCCCTTAATGGGTCCAGCGGGGTAAAATTCGTCAAATGTTTATTAGTAAAGGTGATTACTCTGTACCAGAACTCCCTAATTCTCGGACAGTCCCACAGGCAATGATACAGACCCGCCTCCAGAGCCTCACACTTGAAACAGAGGTATCATATATACCCATGTAAAATCCCCTCCTGGGGGTTAGGTAAGATCTATGGCAAATCTGCAAGACCATTTCCGTGTATCGTGCGGAGGGTAGGAGTCTATATGATAACTCCAGTGCTCTGAGGATCACCGATGGGGTATCCCGAGGTATTTCCTCTTTCCATCTGGTCATGGAGGCCTTAGAGCCAGCATAATCAAACGGAACATGTAAAAACCTATAATTAACAGGGATTTGTTTATCTGCCCGCATTAGTGCTCCAGAACCACTTCCTATAATAAGGATTCCATTCTGTATCTCGCAAAAGTGGGAGTATTTTTGTTATGTAGCTCTTGGCCTGTAGGTAATGAAAAAACGGAAAGACCACTGTCGGGAATTCCGTCTGTAGTTCCACTATCGATTTGATCGATTTTCCACAGTCACTTTCATCATCTTCTACACTGAAATCCCGGCTCCCATGGCACAGGACACTAAAGTTTCTCTGCTGGGTGCTCGGCAAGACAATCAGCAGCAGGCTTTGCAAGCACTGCTAATGCTGATTGACCAGCACAGCCCCCAGCAGCGAGACAACATAGAGCACTAGTCGAGACTCCAGCGGGTGCAGTGCTAGCCACTGATGATGTGCTGAGTAAAGGGGGGCCCCGAGGGCAGGACAGAGGAAGCGGGGAGCTGGAAAGCAGAGCTGTCAGGTCTGGTCATCAGAGAACATAGGTTCTATGTTTTGCTTGGTTTTCTGAGTTTTTGTGTGTTTCTGTTTAGTGCCTACGCCTTGCCTTGAACCACGTTCACACTGTGGGTTGTTTTGGAGCCAACGCCCAGCTTCTTGTTTGGTTTGTCTACTCAGGGTTAATACTCAGGTGCTGGCTGAGTGGCTTCTCTGAATCTGGTCCATTCAGAACCTGGGGGTGGGATTTCTTCCTGCATATATACCTACCTTCCTCTCTGCTCCTTGCTGGTTTTTGCAATTCCTTGCTATTCCTGCTTGCGTTGTTTTGTGTATCCTGACTGCTGATTTGACCCTTGGCTTGTATCTGACTTCTCTACCGTCTTCCGATTTTGTACTTTGTTATTCCTGGTTTTGACGCGGCTTCCTGACGATCCATTTGGTGTTTTGTCTGTCTTGTTTGTTGTTCCCTGTTCCCTGCACCTTATACAGTGTATTTCGCAGTCCTCGTGGTTGTCGCCCCACCGTTTAGCGTGGGTGAGGCAATAGGCAGGGACAGAGGTTTGGGTAAGCTCAGGGCACACGCTCCTCTGTTGTCTGTTTATCCCAACCTTGACAAGAGCCTGAGCCCCAGACAGGGAGTCAAGACAGGAGCAAGAATTAAGTGTAATTAGGAAGTGGGGCCTTTTTTCCAAGACTCGTCCACCTTACTCCAGGGGCCCCATGGCAGCTGCGTGGTCTGCCTCCATTGGAGGTACACTGCTGACTGTACTTCTTAATTTTTTACCTTTTTATTTTCAGTACAATCTGTATAAGGTTGTATAAGGCCCCATGCACACAACCATATCTGTTTTGTGGTCTGCAAATCATGGATCCGCAAAAAATATGGATGTGATCCATGTTACATGCACATTTTTTGCGGACCCATTAATTTCAGTGGGTATGTGGTCCAGAGATAGTTTCTGTCAATACAAAACTTCCCCCTATCCACAGAATATCTGATCACGAGAACTGGATCCTGTATCCCCTTATGAATGAAGTGGCAAGTGGAGCAGGCACATAGCTACTCTTTTACTCTCTATGGGATTGCTGGAGATAGCCCGACAACAATGCTCAGCTATTTCCAGAAGTCTCGTAGTCATTGAATGAATCAGAAGGAGCATGGTTGACCTACCATTCCATTTCTTTGCGGACACAGGATCCCCATTCTCATGATCATGGGGGCCCAGCAGTTCCCGCCGATCACATACTTATCCCCTATCCTGTAGGTAGGGGATACAAAAATAAGCTGAGCTGAAAAACCAAGAAAGACCATCACTATCTGATCAGCAGGGGCCCGACACCCTGCACCCCTATCCAGTTGACTATGAAGATTCAGAAAGAGGCTCAGAGACACCACTACTTAATATACACTGACTTCTTTATTAACTGTAAGGTATCAAATGTACAGTAGATGTGCTCATTAGAAGTCAGGGCACTGGTCTTAAATGTGGCCCTGTTGATGATGGGCTTTTGACTCATGAAGAGTCGGGCCTTCAGCACTCAGGAGAGGAAAAACCCCCAGTGGAGGAAACCTCTAGGGAACCAAGGCTGAAGGACTGCCCTTCCCATAGGCAGTGGAGGAAAATGATGGCACGTGACAAGCGTAGACAGTAGATTTTTCCTTGAATCAATGGTGAATGTCAAGTACATTGTCTTCTGCAGAGACCAAGCCTGGCATCTGCCTTTGAATGCAGCAGGAAGCTCATTTGTTCGGTGAATACATCTGACTGCGGAAAGTCCAGTGAATGAAAAGTCCAGTGGTGAATGCAGAGACCGAGCCCGGAATCTGCCTCTTAATGCAGCAGGAAACTCACTTCTTTGGTGAATGCATCTGTCTGCGGAAAGTCCGGTGAACGTCAAGTCCAGTGGTTATTGCAGAGACCAAGCCTGAATCTGCCTTTGATGCAGCAGGAAACTCACTTCTTTAGTTAATACTTCTGACTGCAGAAAGTCCGGTGGGTGAGTGCAGAGACCGAGCCCGGAATCTGCCTCTTGCTGAAGCGCAGGTCATCTGATCCTAACATGGTGGCCACCATGTCGTTGACTTGTGGTAAAGTCATCACCTTCAGCTGTATCCCATATTCATTGCAGGGACACAGTGAGACCCCCACTCTGGTACAGTGATCTGCAGATGCACAAAAATATAACTAATTAGGACTGGACATGGAACAGTGGAAAATTACATGTAAGTGACGCACAATTTACTCCCGGTCACTGTAGGTCATTGTAATCCCTTTAATTGTATATAATTGTATAACTTGGGCCCATGTTTCTAACAGCGATACCAATGCTTATCATTGTCATTGACTGTAATAGCTGTTATTCTTGTTCTTGGACCCACTGCTGTATCCAACATAAACAGAATGCACCTTATAACCGTGGGCTGATTTATTTTTATATATCTTTATAGGGTTGGAGCTCGGTTTTCCTGATACAAATGGCCAAAACCCCGCTTTCTTACACACTTCCATAGCTAAAATTCTGGGAGCCATTGCTCAAGGTGATCTACATATCAAAGTCAATGGAAGCTCCCCCTAGTGGTGACTGCAAGCAGTTAGAATTTTATTATACTTATACGCTATGTATTAGGCGATTTAGATGAGTTTCCACTAATGGTCACTGCTCTGCTCATCTTCGTGGATAATCTAAACCCTAAGTTATTCTTTGTCATCACTCTGGTGTCTACAGAACTTGGCATCATGTCTTCTATTATTATGAGCTCCTGTCATAAATCACATTACATTTTATGACTCCTGTAACAAGGATCTTACCCTAATTAGGGCTTAGGTTCGTAGCAGGGGTCACTGATGAAGATGAGCCCTAATTAGGGCTTAGGTTCGTAGCAGGGGTCACTGATGAAGATGAGGAGATGGTTTATTCTGATCCTCTGATGATCCGATCTGCTGCAATTGCCTTCTTAACCCCAGGCTGTTTTTATTTCCAGTGGTGACCAGTGGATACTGCCCTGTCCAAATTATACAGAAGACACCATAAATATCAAGAAGCAGAAAAATTACAAATCATCAATATACCCAATGAAGATACAAGGTCTTCTCATGGATGTGGTCCCTATCATCTGATAGTCTAACACATGTTCCCGGGGATACCACTGCCTGATAATCAGGTCTTCAGAATAATAAATTAGGATACCCCCCTCATTAGTAGGTATAACTATAGACACAGCAAAGTTATGGAGCCCATTGGCTAAAAGGCCAATGTTTGTGGGGTGTGATTATCCTGAACCTTTTTATGGTTTTTCTAAGTACTTACTATATATATATATATATATATATATAATATATATATATATATACTGTATATATATATATATATATATATATATATAATATCACACGAGAAGACATTATTACAATCCGTACATGGAGATGATCAAAACTTAGAAAACTCACTGGTAAGACCTGCATCATGGGTCAGCAGTTGTAATCTGGGGTTGGGTAGGGACTGCAGCTTTGGTGACCTAGAGGATCCAGATCTGTTTTGGTAATATCAGGCTTCTGGTCGGGGCGATCTCTTGGCCCCATCATAGACTCAACATCTCATTGACTTTTTTGGAAAGCCTGTGATCCTGCCATTCTGCAGTCAGGATATTAGATGGTCTCTCATCACGTTGTGCTGGAAGATCGCCGTGGGTTTACCTTCATCTGCCAAAAACTCAAAGGCAAATACTATGGCGAACACCCCACAGTATTTGCTGATCCACATTGAGATATTTTAGATGTTTCAGGGTTCATTGACCACCACACTATAGATGTTATTAATCTGCTCGCAAAACAGATAGAGGCAAATTGCTGTTCTTGATGCTGTCGGCCGCTAAAATGTCACCATTTTTGAAGCAGGTGGTCAGCCAGTGCATCCTGTCATCGTCGTAGTGGATTTGTACGGCCTTCATTAGCACACTGTACCCTGGAAAGAGAATAGCAGCGGCGGGCTGCAAGCCATCAAAGTCTCCAAACTGATTCTGCAGGAGACCCTGGGCCTGGTTAATGATGTCATTGTCCAGCATGCCGTCCTGACTGCTGCTCTTCAGGATGGATAAGTGCTTTCGAGAAAAGTTGTTCTGTGCTCTCCGGGTATCTGTGCTCTTGTGGTGTTCCCACCTGCGGGCTTCCTACATCTTTGGTAGATGGAGCGGACGTGTTTTCTGATGCTGCTCTTTTGGCTGGTGGAAATGTCCCGGATTGACTGTCATTGGAGGTTGGTGCTTTCCTTTTAATACCGGCTTTGGAAGCTTCACTAGATGCCTTAAAAGGTCTTCAGCAGACTCAGCCATTTTCTTGTCCCAATGTTTTAAGGGTCTCAAAATTTAAAGAGACATCATCCTTCACTGCTGTGTCTTGTTTTTGACAAGTCTTTCTATTAAATCGTCACTTATAACTCTTTGGTGTTTTTTTTAGCAGGTGGTGCAAGGAATGGCTCCACAGCATCAGTGTCCCGGGGTCTTTTTTGTGGGGGTTCTCCACTTTCTGTTTTTTCTCCCAGGGACATGCTTTGTGATTTTCCCCTCATCAGCGTGGAGTAGGAATCTGGCTAGTGGGAGCTCTCTTGATGGTGTCTCTGTGGTGATGATGGTTGATCTCCCTGAGGTCAGTCATCTTTTCTTAAATAATCTTTTACTAGGCATTGCTCCCACTAGCCAGATTCCTACTCCACACTGATGAGGGGCAAATACCCCGAAACAGCTGTCTGTGGATGGATACCATGCTTTGGCATAGGTGGTTTCCTTTTGGAGACTGCCCTTCCCTTGGTTGTTCCTTCCCGGTGAAAGGCCTGGCTAGTTTGACCGTTGTTGAGACACGTGATGGTGTCTCCGTGGTTTTCTTTTGATTTGCATATTGCTTTCCCAGGGAGCCTTGTTTTAGATTCACAAACGTTGAGACTTGTGATGGTGTCTCTGTGCTGATGATGGTTGATCTCCCTGAGGTCGATCATCTTTTCTTAAATAATCATTTGCATTTTTACAGGCATTTAACCCCTTAAGGCTTTGACGTACATGTACGTCATAGTTGGCCGTGATTTAAGGACCAGTGACATACATGTACGTCAAGCTGATTGGGCGGGTGCAGGATCTGCGCCCGCCTGATCAACGGCAGGGGTCCAGCAGTCACAGATAGCCGGAGCCCTGATGCATATGCCGGCATTGGTGAAAACACTGATGCCGGCGTGTTAACCCCCTGTATGTTTCTGCATCTCCATCGGGTCCCCACGTTGCAGTGACGGGGACCCGATGTCACAGAAGGCAGCCCAATGCCTTCCATCTCACTAAAAGTACAACACCAAGCGATCAAAAAGGCATACGCACCCCAAAATAGTACCAATCTAACCGTCACCTCATCCCGCAAAAAATGAGCCCCTACCTGAGACAATTGCCCAAAAAATAAAAAAAAACTATGGCTCTCAGACTATGGAGACACTAAAACATGATTTTTTTTGTTTCTAAAATGATATTATGGTGTAAAACTTAAGTAAATAAAAAAATACATACATGTTATATATATATACATGTTAGGTATCCATGGTATACATGTTAGGTATCGACACGTCCGTAACAACCTTCTCTACAAAAATATCACAAGAGCTAACCCCTCAGGTGAACACAGTAAAAAAAAATAATAAAAACATTGTCAAAAAAGCCATTTTTGTCACCCTATTTCACAAAAAGTGTAATACAAAGTGATCAAAAAGTCATATGCACCCCAAAAGTACCAATCAAACCATGATCTTACCCTGCAAAAAAAGAGACCCTACCTAAGACAATAGCCCCCCAAAAAAACAAAAAAAACTATGGCTCTCAGACTATGTATGGAGACACTAAAACATGATTTTTTTTTTGTTTCAAAATATTATTGTGTAAAACTTAAATAAAAAAAGTATACATATTGCCATGTCCGTAACGACTTGCTCTATAAAAATAGCACATGATCTAACCTGTCAGATGAACAATGTAAAATAACAAAAAATAAAAACGGTGCCAAAACAGCTATTTTTTGTTACCTTGCCTCACAAAAAGTGTAATATAGAGCAACCAAAAATCATATGTACCCTAAAATAGTACCAAGAAAACTGCCAACCTTATCCTGTAGTTTCCAAAATGGGGTCACTTTTTTGGAGTTTGTACCCTAGGGGTGCATCAGGGGGTCTTCAAATGTGACATAACAACTTAAAATTTTCCCAGTGAAATCTGCCCTCCAAAAACCATATGGCGCTCCTTTCCTTCTGCTCCCTGCCGTGTGCCCGTACAGCAGTTTACAAACACAAATGGGGTGTTTCTGTAAACTACAGAATCAGGGTAATAAATATTGAGTTTTGTTTGGCTGTTAACCCTTGCTTTGGAAAATCTGCCCAAAAAGTGAAATTCTGAAATTTCATCTACATTTTCCTTTAATTCTTGTGGAACACCTAAATGGTTAATAACATTTGTAAAATCAGTTTTGAATACCTTGAGGGGTGACTTCAAAGTAACAAAGTGACTTCAGACCTTAACTGGTCCTTAAAAAGTGGGTTTTGGAAATTTTCTGAAAAATTTCAAGATTTGCTTCTAAACTTCTAAGCCTTTTTAACGTCCCAAAAAAATAAAATTTCATTTTCAAAATGATCCAAACATAAAGTAGACATATGGGGAATGTAAAGTAATAAGTATTTTTGTATTTTAAAAGTCAAGAAATTGAATTTTGGAAATTTGCAAATGTTTCAAAATTTTTGGTAAATTTGGTATTTTTTCATAAATAAAAACAAATTTACCACTGTCATGAAGTACAATATGTAACGAGAAAACAATCTCAGAATGGCCTGGATTAGTAAAAGCGTTTTAAAGTTATCACCACATAAAGTGACACATGTCAGAATTGCTAAAAATGGCCTGGTCCTTAAAGGGGTTCTCCAAGTTAAATTTATTGATGACCTATCCTCAGAATAGGTCATCAATATCCGATCAGCGGGGGTTTGACACAAGTCTATGGGAACGATCCTTCCCATTTAAATGAATGGGGTGGTTAGGTGTAATTACACTTACTCACCGCTACCCGTGTTACGGCTAGCGTGTAAACAATGAAGAGGAGGCCGTACCAGCGCGTGCCTCCTCATCAACCAGCTGATCGGCAGGGGTGTCGGACCCCCACCGATCTGATATTGGTGACCTATCCGGAGAATAGGTTATCAATAAATTTAACTTGGAGAACCCCTTTAAGTTGAAAAATGGGAGGGTCCTGAAGGGGTTAAAGAGAATTTGTCACCACTAAATGCATGGCAATTTGCAGGCAGCATGTTGTAGAGCAGGAGGAGCTGAGCAAATTGATGTATAGTTTTATGGAAAAAAATTCTGTGAATCTTATAAATGTATACATTTAAATCTCAGTTTTTTCTGACTTCAGTTTTACACAGGTGTTATCAGTGATTGATAGCATTCCCTGTTAAAACTGGAAAACCACTTTAACCCCTTCCTGACTGCCCACTGGATATATACGTCCTATCTGCACATACCCCATGCAGATAGCACATATATAGATGGTCAGGCAGTGCTTTAATCTTGCAGGAGCAGGTCGGTCCCTGAGTGTTAGACACAGCGGGGACCCTGGGGAGAAGACAGGAGCAGTTTATTACCGCTCTTGCCTTCTCCTGTGCCAGCAGCAGAGTGGTACCTGAGCGCAGAGGGGAGAGCAGGAAGCAGCCGAGCCGCTTCTTCTGTTAGGGCTCATGCACACGAGTGTGCCGCCAGTGCCCGTGCTGTGTACCGCAATTTGCGGTCCACATTGCACGGGCAGTGACCGTGGGGCCGCCGCATTCGGATCGCAGACCCATTCGCTTTAATGGGGTCCGCGATCCGCATACCACGGTCCGCACCGCATGCCGTGGGGTTCCGATCCGTGCCTCCGGGATTGCGGACCCATTCAAGTAATTGGGCCCGTGATGCGGGGTGCACACAGCCGATGGGGCCGCAATACTGCCACGGCCGGGCAATGGACGTGTGCATGAGCCCTTTGTCTGTGGGTGTCTGGGGCAGGAGCAGAGCTGCAGCATCTAAGAAGACCCCGATCAGCTCTGCCTGTGTGTAATGCCCCAGTTACAGTGAAAACAGTGAAAGAAAAAAGGAAAGAAAAAAAAGTCACAACGGACATTATGAACCAAAAATAAATTAAAATATAAGTAAAAAAAAAAATTAATAAAAAATACAAATAAAAGTAAAAAAAAAATAAAATGCAAAATGTCGTCACTAACAGAAATTGTCACCATAGTTGCCCAGTTCACTCAAACCTATACATTTTATATATTAAAACGATCATCACACAATAGGGAACCCATTGCAATAATTACTTTTTGTGTTTTAATATATAAGAAATAAAAAGCTATAATTTAAAAAAAAAACTTTTTAATAAGAATTTGTTGTTTTTCCCCAAATTAAACCTAAAAAAAAGGAAATAAATATTTTTTCTTTAATAATATAATAATATAATTGTCTTTTATCTTAAGGTTGGGGCAGACACCTAAATCATTGTTTCCCAGTAGCGGATTGTGCCGTCTAAACAACACTCTGCTGCCAGCAATTATTGGCAACCCATTGATCCATTGACGAGCAGGCAATTGTTGGGAAGGAACGCCTACTTCCTGACAATTATTTGGTCAATTGAGCAGTGTAAATGGACCTTTGCTGTGTTTAGAGCCATAGCTTTCCGTTACTGATTACTGTTCACAGGGGTGGTCTGAAGTAGTGGCGTAGTGTAGTTGCCAGCACCCGGGGCAAGCCAAAAATTGTACCCATCCCCCCTGGCGGTGCGGAGTCACGGACAGAAACACAGCGGAAGCACTTCATAGTGCTTCCGTGGGGTTCTGATCCGTGCCTCTTTTCTGCACCGCGTCTGTGGGATAGCGGACCCATTCACTTGAATCCGGGGTGCGGGGTGCACACGGCCGGTGCCTGTGTATTGCGGTCCCACCGTATACGGGCCACAATACGGCCACGGCCGTGTGAACAAGCCCTTACATTGTGTGTCATACCGGATCCGTCTTCCTCCGCATCCCATGCCATCCGTGGAATGGGAACGCAACCAAATGGAACTTAATGCATTCTGGTGCATTCTGTTCAGTTTTGTCCCCATTGACAATGAATTGGGACAAAACTGAAACGCTTTCCTTCGGTATTGAGATCCTATGATGGATCTCAATACCGGAAAGGAAAAACGCACATGTGAAAGTAGCCAAAATCATGTTTTTATGCTAACATTTTTTTTTACATTTTTCAATGTCACTATAATTTTACAAAATGTATATAATTCTGCAATTTTCACACTGACCACTAGGCCTGATTTCCTGTTTTGTAAAGGTAACTTTTCAGTAGCCATTATAATAATCACCAGAGGGAGAATTAAATTTACAAGTAACAGTTCCATATACTATACTATGTGGACAAAATTGTTGGTACCCTTCTGTTAAAGAAAGAAAAACCCACAATGGTCTCTGAAATAACTTGAAACTGACAGCAGTCATAATAAGTAAAGATTTAATAAAAAATCAGCTACTTAAAATCTGAAATTGCTTTTGTATTGTGGTTTAATGGGATATTTTATTTGTGACGGAGGCTTTCCCTGAGTTTCATTCTGAGAGAGATAATTTCATCAGACAGTTTCTGAGTGGGGTGTATTTTATTCTGGGAGTCTATCACTTTTATGCGGGACATTAGAGTATTGTTTTGTTCTTCCTTTTGTTTCTTATCTCTATGGCTTATTTTGATAAATATACCTCTTATATAAGCTTTATGTGCTAGCCAAACAATAGATGGGTTGGTTACCGATGGAGCATTGAGCTGGAAGTATTCATCCAGGACCTGTGTTATTTTTGGTTGGTATCTGGAGTCTGCTAATAAAAACTCGTTCATCTTCCAAAGTTGGTTTGGGGTTGGAGAAATTTCCTCCAATCTCTATTACAGTTGGGGCGTGGTCTGACCATGTAATTGTGCCAATTGTGGACTCCCTAACGGTCAGTAAAGTCTGGTTATCTACTAATAGGTCAATTCGTGAATAGGAGTGATGGGATGGTGAAAAGTATGTAAAATCTTTTTCTGAGGCGTGTTGGATACGCCAGACATCATATAGGGGGTTATTCAGGATTGAGTGAGCTAATGAAGGAGAGGTTTGTCTTGTAGGAGTAGTGGTGTCTAATGTGGTGTCAGGGACGAGATTGAAGTCTCCACAGATAATCAATTTACCTTTCTGGCGTGAGTTGACTTTTCTAAATAACTTGTTCAGGGACATGTTGTGGCCTCAACGTTAGGAGCATATAAGCCTACTAAGGTGTATAGTACATTGTAAAGTAACATATATGTATTATGTATCGGCCTCCTGGGTCAATAGTAGTGGAGACTTCAGAGTGCGCTACAGTGTTCCGGATAGCTATGAGGACTCCTCTCTTTTTCTTGACACTATTAGCCTGGATTAATACAGGAAAACATATGTGTTTGAGGCGTTCCGCATCTTGTGCTATAATGTGCGTTTCTTGGGCACAAAAAATATCACATTTCAAAGATGTGGCTTCCTTCCACATCATACGCCTTTTGTACGGGCTATTTAGGCCTCTAACATTCAATGAGCCTATACGGATTACCATTTCTAAAGATTAAATGCTAAATAATACAGGCGTGTTTTTGATCTGAGAGGAAGCGGACAATCCTCACAATGCAAACATACAATCTTGCAGACATGAGTGATGGAGATTCTACCAAAGGAAATGCAGGGAGTAACAATACAGTAGAACAAAAGTAAACAAGATATTAACAAAGAAAATATTAATGCCCTCTCAAAAGGGCTAGGGAAGAGAAATTGAGAAGGCGGTAATGTTATGCCTTCCATATGTAAATGGGGAAAGTTCAGACAAGAGCATCATTCTGGGTTATACTCATCGGCTCCTGAAGTGATGGTAATATCTGATAGTCCATTCCCCCCTCATCATTGCTTTTTCTTTCACCGGTTTTCCACTAGTTGCCAGTCGTGGTCTGTGTTGATGCGTGAAGTGGTTCCTGAAGAGCCTATATTTTCAGTAGAGATGTTCCAGATGTCCAAGGTTGCTTTCCCTTCTTCCACTGTACGAATGATTACAAAGGATCCATTTTTTTGGACAAGAAGCTTTAACGGGTATCCCCAGCGGTATGCTATAAAGTTTTCTCTCAAAGCTGTAGTTATTGGAGCTAATTCCCGGCGAAGTTGCAGGGTGGCCGCTGAAAGGTCCGCAAATAATTTTACAGACTGGTAAGGAGCAGGCAATTCTTTCAGTTTCCTGGCGGCCATGAGGACTTTTTCTTTGGTTTGGAAGAAGTGGATTCTCGCCAGTACGTCTCTGGGGACCTCCGCTGATACATGTTTTGGCTTGACTATTCTGTGGGCTCTGTCTATGGTAACATCTAGGTCAGTACATGATGGGACAAGTGATTTTATCATCATTTTGATATAGTCTGAGAGGTCTGCCTACGTAGCCTAAGATTGTTACAGCGAGACCTATCCTCCAGATCCGCCATTTTTGCTTTTAGCTGAGATACCTCTTCCAAGAGGAGATCATGGGAGTCTATGAGGTTATTATGGGATTGTGCGAATTCTCAAATTTTGACTTCAACATGCTGCATTCTGTCAGCCAGCTCAGAGACAGTGGTTTGTATCGGTGATAGAAATTGTGATAATTGTGAAGTCATGGATTGATTAAACGCAATAAACATATCTTTCACCAATGTACCTGAGGCTGTATTATCTGTGGTAGGAATTTGCTGAAGCACCTCTGTGAGAGAGGCACTGTCGATTTGAGGCAGAGTGGTATTGCTGTTTTCTCCCTTCTCAAGCTGTTCTTGCATGCGTGGCCTCTGCTTTGCTGGGCTGTTGGAAGGCGACAGCTGCTGGTTTCGCGCCATTGTGGTAGGCCGAGATTCCTTTTCAGCTTCTCGGGCTCGGGTGTACTGTTTTAACGTGAAGTCTTGGGACTTTTGGGTAAGTATGGTAGGGTCCTTACATCTATGGTCCACGTCCCTTTCACTGCCTGGAGAGCAGGAGCTGTGTGAAGAGGTCGGGCTGGATTCGGATGCGGTGAGAGCTCCTCCGCTTTCGGCACCATCTTTGTCCCGATCTTGGCCGAAGTAAAACTCAAGTTTTCCTTGGGATCTCATGTTTTTTCTTACCCCTAGTCATCATGAGGGGAGTTACAGACGTCAGATGAGATCTTTTGGTCGTGGAAAAGTAGCTTTAGAGGGGTTTGCAGGGTTGAAACGCTTCATATGGAGCCAGAGCACAGTTTCAAGCTGTCATCACGCTCTGCTGCATAGCTACGCCCCCGTTAACGGAATATTTTAAAACAAACTAATGAAACTGGCCTGGACAAAAATGATGGTACCCTTAACTTAATATTTTGTTGCACGTCCTTTTGAGGCTATCACTGTAATCAAGTGATTCCTGTAACTCTCAATGAGACATCTGCACCTGTCCACAGGTATTTTAGCCACTCCTCCTGAGCAAACTGCGTCAGCTGTTTCAGGTTTGAAGGGTGCCTTCTCCAGACCGCATGTTTCAGCTCCTTCCACAGACATAGAAGCCACTTCAGAATAGTTCACAATGTTTTGCTCTTAGACATTCTTGGATGCTTTTATCTGTCTGTTTTGGGTCATTAACCTGTTGAAGGACAAATGATCTGTGAGCGAGACCAAGCTTTCTAACAATGGGCAGTACATTTCATTCTAAAATGCTTTGATAGTCTTGATATGTCATTGTACCTTGCACAGATTCAACACACCCTGTGCCAGATGTGGTAAAGCAGCCCCAAAACATAACCGAGCCTTCTCCATGTTTCACAGTAGGTACAATAGGGGTCATTAATATTAAGCTGAGATCCACGTATATTAGGCATATTTCAAGCACAGATTGCGGCGTAATATTTAGTTGTTCCGCATTATGCGACTTTCCCCCGCACACGCCAGGTCTAAAATTGTGGGTGGGGGAGGGCACGTTTCAGGTTGGAAGCTGTCTTCCATTTAGAACTAGCGGAGGAGCTTAGTGTCCTAATGTCTTTTCTTTGTCTGTTTCATTTTTGCCTGTGTGAACATACTGTAGAGCTGATGTGACTTGCCAAAATGCTCAGTTTTTGTCTCATCTGTCCAAGGGGCTTTCTCCCAGAAGCTCTGTGGTTTGTCACTATGCATTTTAGCAAATTCCAGTCTCGCTTTTATATGATTTGCTTTAAACAACGGTTTACTCCTTGGTCATGTTCCATTAAGTCCACTTTGGCTAAGAAAGTGACAGACGGTGTGATCTGACACTGACCATGGGGTTCACCTCTAATCTCTTTGGAAGTAGTTCTTGGTTCTTTGGTTATTTGTGTTATCCGTCTCTTCAATGTGTCATTAATTTTCCTGTTGCGGCTACGTCCAGTGAGGTTGGCTAGAGTCCCATAGACCTTCTGAATATTATGTGCAACTGTAGTAACGGGAACAACAAGCTGTTTGGAGATGGTCTTGTAGAGACATTTCTCTCCTTAGCTTTTTTTGGTCCATGTTCAGTGTTGTAACACATCATGATACCAAACAGCACAGTGACTACTTTTCACCCTTTAACTAGGCAGACTGACTGATTACAGTTTGAGGACATCTATGATAACTAATTACAGAACACATCATAGTTTAACCTGTAGAGGACCTTCGCTGTTCATGTATGACGCTGGTGGACGTGACCTAAGGACCAGCGCCGTACATGTACTGTGGGCTGATCGGGTGGGTGCGGATCAGCGTCACGGACCTGGGCAGTCACTGACAGACGGGTCCCTGCTGCATACACCGGCATCTATGAAAACACAGATGCCAGTGTATTAACCCCATTTATGCCACGGTCAAAGGTACCCGCAGTATGCAGGGGGTTTGCGAAGGGTACGGGTTCCCTCCACATCCCCATCGGGTCCCCGCACTGCAGTGACAAGACCTGATGGCAGAGAAAGCTGCCTAATACCTTTCCATAAGCATCGGGGCTTGCCTTCTACGGAAACCTGTGAGATCCAGCCCTTTAGGCTGGGTCTTACAGGCAGGCTGTCACTGTAGAGGCTGACATGCAGTGCATTACAATACAGATGTATTGTAATTAGAGATGAGCAACTTGCTCGTTACGAGCACTGTAGCGCTCAGCTCCCCTGCGCAATGCCCGCAGGCATTGCAGATCCGTCCTCAGCTGCATGTAAGTCAACGGGGACAGAATCCATTTGGTATGACACTCATACCAAACGGATCCGTCCCTCCTCACTCGACTGAAAGTCAGTGGGATGAATCCGTTTGGTATGAGCTTCATACCAAATGGATCCCGTCCCCATTGACTTACATGCAGCTGAGGAACGGATCCGCAATGCCTGCGGGCATTCGTTCGCAGGGGACCCGAGCGCTACAGTGCTCGTAACGAGCACGTTCGCTCATCTCTAATTGTAATGCATTGCAGAAGGGATCAGACACCCAGAATTTGAAAGTCCCAGAGTGGGACAAAAATAAAAAGTTTTTCATAATAGAAAATAAATAAAGTTTCAAGTAAAAAGCTCCATTCCCATAATAAAACACATAAAAAGTAGAAAAAAAAGGAAAAACAGACGTATAGTGTATTGCCGCGTCTGTAACAACGGCTCTATAAAAATATCACATTATCCACACCGTCACCTGAATGCTGTAAATAAAAATAATAATTAAAAAAACTGTGCCTAAAAAAGCCATTTTTGGTTGCCTTACATCACAAAAAAGTGCAACACCAAGCAATCAAAAAGGTTTATGCCCCCCAAAATAGTACCAATCAAACCATCACTCATCCCGCAAAAAATGCCCCTACATAAGACAATTGGCCCAAAAATAAAAATAAAAAATGGCTCTCAGAATATGGAGACACTAAAACATGATTTTTTTTGTTTCAAAAATGTTTTTATTGTGTTAAAGTGAAATAACTTAAAAAAGTAGACATATAGTCGCGTCCATAACAACTAGCTCTATAAAAATATCACATGATCTAACCCTCAGTTGAACACTGTAAAAAAATAAAAACTGTGCCAAAAAAACCTTTTTTGTTCACCTTATATCATAAAAAGTGTAATACCAAATGAGCCCCAAGTGTAAAAATGAGCCCCTACATAAGACAATCGCCCAAAAAATATAAAAAAAACTATGGCTCTCAGACTATGGAGACACTAAAAAATAATTTTTTAAAACTGCCGTGTCCGTAACAACCTACTCTATAAAAATAGCACATGATCTAAACCTGTAAGATGAACATTGTAAAAAGCAAAAAATAAAAACGGTGCTAGAACAGCCATTTTTTGTTACTTACCTCACAAAAAAAAAGCGTTATATACAGAAATAAAAAATCATATGTACCCCAAAATATTACCAGGCCAAAACTGCCACCCTTTATCCCCGTAGTTTTCCAAAATGAGGTCACTTTTTTGGAGTTTGTACTCTAGGGGTGTATCAGGGGGTCCTCAAATGTGAGATAGCAACTTTAAAATTATCCCAGTGATATCTTACCTCCAAAAACCATATATTGCTCCTTCTCTTCAGTTTATGATCACATATGGGGTGTTTCTGTAAACTGCAGAATCAGGGTAATAAAATATTGAGTTTTGTATGGCTGTTAACTAGAGATGGACGAATTTCATATTTAGAAATTTGTTTCCGCTTCGTTTAGTGGTGAAAGCAGAATTGCGTTATGGATTCCGTTACCACGGACCATAATGCAATTCTATAACGGAATTGCCTTTTAGAGGCATTCTGTTATTCATTCCGTCATAATACAACTCTATGGGGCATTCCGTTATAGAATTTGCGTTTATGGTCCTTGGTAACAGAATCCATAACGCAATTCTGCTTTTACCACTAAACGAAAGCCAGAAACTAATTTTCTAAATATGACATTCACTCATCTCTACAGTTAACCATTGCTCTGTTACAGGAAAAAAATTATTAAATGGAAAATCTGCCAAAAAAGGTGAAATTATGAAACTTCATCTACATTTTCCTTTAATTCTTGTGAAACACCCAAAGGGTTAACAGAGTTTGTGAAATCAGTTTGAATACCCTTGAGCGGTTGTAGTTCTAAAATGGGGCCATTTTCTATTATGTAAGCCCAACAGTGACTTCATAACTGAACCGGTCCTTAAAATAGTGGGTTTTGGGAAATTTTCTCAAAAATTTTAAGATTTCCTTTTTAAAAGTCTAAGCCTTTTTAACATCCCCAAAAAAATAAAATGGCATTTACAAAATGATAAAGTAAAGTAGACATATTGAAATTTGGAAAGTTGCAATTTTTTCCAATTTTTTGGAATTTTTATAAATACAAATGAAATATATTGACTCAAATTTACCACTAACATGAAGTACAATGTGTCACGAGAAAACAATCTCAGAAAGGCTAGGATAAGTAAAAACATTCCAAAGGTAAAGTGACACGTCAAATTTCCAAAAAACGGCCTGGTCCTTAAGATGAAACATGGCGTCCTGAAAGGGTTAATATGTCTCTATGCGTCAAATTATTTTCAATATTTTCTAAGATTACTATCAATTGTGTCCTGGCCAGTTTCATTAGTTTTTTTTTTCAATGTTTCTGTTGAACAACAATTTAAAAGGAGTGTCTGATTTTTATTAGTTGATTTTCAGTAGGTTTTTATTTATTATTGCTTTTGTCGGTTTTCAAATTTATTTAGTGATCATTGTAGGTTTTTATTTCTTTAACCCAAGGGTACCAACAATTTTGTGGAATAGATGCACAGAATCCAGCATTCAAAATAGGTGATATCACAGCTTATCTACCCTCTCCTGACCTCTGCCACAGATCACAGAGCATACCTAGATAACTCTCATATACAAGTCAGTGGGGTTTCAGGTCCTGTTCATTGTGTCTATGGCCCAAGTACTGTAACTGCTCTCAAAAAGCAGGAAGTCTTAACGTATTTTAGACATAGTGGCCAATGGGAAAATTGCTGAATATATACATATTTATATAGATAGTAAACATGGCAAATTAAGAAAATGTACCCAAAAAATCTTATATTTAACATAAAAAAATTATTTTTATAAAGGTCATTTTCTGATGACACATTCCCTTTAAGGGTCTTAGAAGGCAGGGAAGGAAAAAACAAAACTGCAAAAATAAAAATTGTCCTCGATCCTTAACGGTAGAGATGAGCGAACTTTTGATTTAATCGTTAAGCGCAGGTCTATACCGGACCGCAATTAAGCTTTAGGAGAAGAATGTATCTAGGTGTACATCACTGGAGCAGCACAGCAACATGCATAGCTAGTGGTCTCTGGTAGGGAAACTGTTATTATGTGTCTGAATGACAGGTCACATATATGGATGCACGCATGATCGTGCAACCACCAGCACTCCTAGCTAACCCTAGCTAAAAACATATATATATATATATATATATATATATATATATATATATATACAGCATCCATCAGTAAAGAAAAAAAACACAAAAAAAAAAAACTGTGCGCCCCTGCAAGTATCCCAATGACTCTTTAGTGAAAAAAAAACAAGGACATGGAGGCAGCACCAATAAAGCAGTGGAGAAAAAAAGTTCTTTTAATTCATGTTATGGCAGTGCAACCACATGCGTTTGAATCCATTCTGTTGGATGTAGAATGTGTGTCACTATAAGGCTTAGTTTACACTTCATTTCTTGTCTGGTCAGTTATTGTCAGCCCAAAGCAGGTGCAGATCAAACCCACAGAACAGGTGCACATCTATTCATGATGCCTCATCCAAGAGTAGGCTTGGCTCCGAATGTGCATCACAATAAGTGATGGCAATAACTGACCAAATAACAGAAATGTGAACTCCGCCTTGCAGGTCAATGTTAGCGTCAGATCTAATTTATTGGCGTGAACCGTGCAGTGGCCCAAAATTCAAGTTGTGGTCCCATGACAGTGGGGAGGGTGTCAGCAGTACGGCTATGTTGACATCACTGTTTATTTTTCCGTTCTTCTGATCCAACAAAAGAAGCGGATCCCGTACTTTGAGCATCTGCCTTCACACCGTCAGTATTTGGTTAGCATTTGATCAGTTTTGGTAAGGCAAAAACAGGAGTGGATCCAAAACAGAGATAACATGCAATGTAAATATTTGCATGTCTTCTGTGTTTTGTACCCACTCCTGCTTTTGGCTTCCAAATCATGATCAAATCCTGATGCAAAATACTGACCGTGTGATAGAGGCCTCATACTCAGTTTGCATGAGTTTTGGCCATTTGCCTCTGAAATCGGCTTTAGGGTTCATTCAGATGACCTTATCAGTTTGGAAATTGAGGATCCGCAAAACACAGATACCGGCTGTGTGCTTTCCGCATTTTGCGGAATGGAATGGCTAGCCCTATGATATTTATGCCTAGGACATGTTCTATCTTTTTTGCAGGGCTGCGGAACGGAAGTATGGACAGAACATGTTGTGCTGTCTGCATCTTTTGTGGCCCCGTTGAAATGAATGAAAATTGTGGAATGGATGCAGACACAAACATATGGTCATCTGAATGAGCCCTTGTTCAGATGCAAAAGAAGTCCTGTATGCAGGACTTTGATGGCCTTTATCACATGGTCAGTATTTGGTCAGTTTTTTGCATCAGTATTTGATTAGTATTGGTAAGGCGTGGGTCCAAAACATAAATACCATGTGATGTAAATATTTGCATGTCTTCTGTGTTTTGGACTCACTCCTGCTTTTGGCTTCCAAATCCTGATCGAATCCTGATGCGACCGTTCAGACGGCCATGGTATTGTGGACCAGCAAAAATGCGGATCCGCAATACCACGGATGCTGACCAGCGTGTGTTCCACAGTTTGCAGAACACATGGCCGGGCGCCCCATTTAAAATGCCTATTCTTGTCCACTATTGCAGACAAGAATAGGACATGTTCTATATTTTCTTACGGAGCCACGGCTTGGCAAGATCCTGTGCCGGCCATTGAAGTGAACAGGGCCGCATCTATTCCGCAAAATTGCGGAATAGATGCGGATCTGTTCACACAGTCGTGTGAATGGGCCCTAAGTATGAATGCCACAGCAGTGGAACAAGATGCACAGGGCGATTACACAGAGCCTGCACTGTCCCTGCAGTCTCGCTTTGCTCTCCCTGCAGTGTCAGAAAACTCTCCCTAACACTGTCCATGCACTGACCCTATCTAATATTCTACAATGAAAAGATTTCTAAAACACTGTCCCTAGCACTTGTCACGTCTCTCCCTATGTTCAGTTCACAGTAAAATGGCTGTGACTGTGCGGGATTATGCTTTTTATAGGGCTGTGACATCACAGGGAATGGCTTATTGACTGGATGCACGGCATTATGGGTCATATCTCCTTTCCAGGATTCTTACTTTCACTTTATAACATTTGTAGCAGCCACTTTAGGAAAAAAAATGATTCGTTATTACAAACTGAGAGGAAATTCGGATTTGTGGCGAATAGAGGTTTTCCTGAAATTTGGATCAAAGTCAATTCATTTCACTTCGCTCAACAATACTTAAGGGATTAAGGAGATTTAAGTGGGCTGCCCTTGACTTCAAGACACAGGGAGTTTCGCCAGAGTTTAGAAGAGGCGCCGGCCTCTACATAACTTTGGCGGATCCTCCGCCAGTTCTAAATCTAAGACAGCTTCCTAGCTGTCGTACATTTAGACCATTTCTACGCCTAGAACAGGTGTAGAAATGGCCCGTCTCCATCCCTGCCATTCCAACTTTTTTAGACCTGGTGTGAGTGGGTAGAAGTCGTTAATATAGGCGTATTTCAGCATCATAAATGACCCCCATAGTGTTCACAATGAGCATTATATTTATGAAGCACTTGTGTCTTGGTTTTCCATCAAAGAAGTCGAGTGACTTGGTTTTCCTCCACAAAAAGGTAAATTAGTTAGAAATTGCACTGGGCGCTTATACTAAATTTTCTTTGAGATCTGTGTACTTCCCTGCATGGGAAGGGGACGTGATTAAAGATGAGTCGTTTTGTGTCAGAATTGTGTCACAAGATTTTGTTGCAAAGTCAGCCAACTGGTGGTATAATGTTAGACTAGACCAGGGATCAGCAACCTTCGGCACTCCAGCTGTTGTGAAGCTACTATTTCCAGCATGCTCCATTAATTTCTATGGATGTTCTGAGAAGAACAGAGCAAGTATGCATACTGGGAGTTGTAGTTCCACAACAGCTGGAGTGCTGGAGGTTGCCTACACCTGGACTAGACAGTCTTAAAGGGGTTTTCTGGGAGTTTTACACTGATGACCTATGGTCTGGTCTGACACTTGGGACCCCCGTCGATCAGCTGTTTGAGAAGACAGCCTTGTGCGCAGTAGCGGCCTTCTCTTAGCTATCTCTATGCCAGTGATGGCGAACCTTTTACAGAGTGCCCAAACTGCAACCCAAAAGCCACTTATTTATCGTAAAGTGCAAACACGGCAATTTACCCTGAATACTACAGTCCTATATAGTATATCTTCCATGTACTTTATCATTTAGCTATAATAGCCTGCCTACATTAACCCTTTCAGTACCGGGCCACTTTTCACCTCAAATCCCGGGCCGTTTTTTGCAAATATGTGTCACTTTATGTGGTAATAACTTTGGAACTCTTTTACTTATCCAGGCCATTCTAAGATTGTTTTCTCGTCACATATTGTGCTTCACAATAGCAGTAAATTTGTGGCAAAATATTTCATTTTTATTTATAAAAAAAATACCAAATTTAGCAAAAATTTGCAAATTTCAAAATTTCAATTTCTCTGCTTTCAAAATACATAGTAATACCTCCAAAAATAGTTATTATTTTACATTCCCCATATGTCTACTTTATGTTGGCATCATTTTATAAAATGTCATTTTACTTTTTTGGATGTTAGAGG
>ONZH01018145.1:0-195069 GCA_900303285.1 Rhinella marina
GAATAGCATGCCGCTGCAAGATGCTGTGGTAGCCATGCTGGTTCAGTATGCCTTCAATTTTGAATAAATCCCCAACAGTGTCACCAGCAAAGCACCCCCACACCATCACACCTCCTCCTCCATGCTTCATGGTGGGAACCAGGCATGTAGAGTCCATCCGTTCACCTTTTCTGCGTCGCACAAAGACACGGTGGTTGGAACCAAAGATCTCAAATTTGGACTCATCAGACCAAAGCACAGATTTCCACTGGTCTAATGTCCATTGCTTGTGTTCTTTAGCCCAAACAAGTCTATTCTGCTTGTTGCCTGTCCTTAGCAGTGGTTTCCTAGCAGCTATTTTACCATGAAGGCCTGCTGCACACAGTCTACTCTTAACAGTTGTTGTAGAGATGTGTCTGCTGCTAGAACTCTGTGTAGCATTGACCTGGTCTCTAATCTGAGCTGTTGTTAAGCTGCGATTTCTGAGGCTGGTGATTCGGATGAACTTATCCTCCGCAGCAGAGGTGACTCTTGGTCTTCCTTTCCTGGGGCGGTCCTCGTGTGAGCCAGTGTCTTTGTAGCGCTTGATGGTTTTTGCGACTGCACTTGGGGACACTTTCAAAGTTTTCCCAATTTTTCGGACTGACTGACCTTAATTTCTTAAAGTAATGATGGCCACTCGTTTTTGTTTACTTAGCTGCTTTTTTCTTGCCATAATACAAATTCTAACAGTCTATTCAGTAGGACTATCAGCTGTGTATCCACCTGACTTCTGCCCAACACAACTCACGGTCCCAACCCCATTTATAAGGAAAGAAGTCCCACTTATTAAACCTGACAGGGCACACCTGTGAAGTGAAAACCATTTCAGGTGACTACCTCTTGAAGCTCATCAAGAGAATGCCAAGAGTGTGCAAACCAGTAATCAAAGCAAAAGGTGGCTACTTTGAAGAACCTAGAATATAAGACATATTTTCAGTTGTTTCACACTTTTTTGTTAAGTATATAATTCCACATGTGTTAATTCATAGTTTTGATGCCTTCAGTGTGAATTTACAATTTTCATAGTCATGAAAATACAGAAAACTCTTTGAATGAGAAGGTGTGTCCAAACTTTTGGTCTGTATTGTATATGGTGTATTTATGTGTATGTGTGTTGCATATATATGGTATATATATACATATATATATATATATATATATGTAAACATGTGTCGTGATGCCGCGTGGCTGCCGTTGAGTAGGGAACCTGTTAAAAATTTGAATCCCACCCCTGGATGAGTGACTCTATTAGAGCATCACACATTACACTGATAAATCCAATGCTCTTCTGTGGTCACCTTTATCTGGTCCTATCAAGCACTGTCATAATCTCAAATTCTATTAATATACTATTTTGGTAGCAGATAACATGTTCCCCTAACAGCAGCAGTAAATTGACAATGGGTTACCTATCAATATAGGAGTTTTATCTTTCTGTACTGACCGCTACAGAAGCACAGTAATTTTGTATTTCATTTTCAATGGCATAGTACTGTTCAAATGAGAAAGAGCAACAGCTAAAATTCTTAAAAATTTTGTATGAATATTTAAAAAAAAAAAAAACAAAGAACAAAAAAACATATGCAGGTGCACGTAGCTATGTGTGTTTGTTTATATGTATGTATATGTGTTTGTGTGTAGCCTGTAGCAAGCAAATGGATGAGGTAAGTATGATTTTTTTTTTCACTATTTCAGGGAAAATCAATTCACTACCGCGAAGCATGAGGAAATTAGGATTTGCAGCGAATTGAATTTTCCCAGAAATTTGTATTGAAGAACACTTTGTGGCCTTCGATTCGTTCAACACTAATCACAGCCTCTTCAAACAGCTGATTTGCGGGGTTGCCAGGGATTGGTCCACCACCTATCACATGTTGATGAGCTATCCTGAAAATAGGCCATCAATACTGAACTCTTGAAAAAACACTTTTAATACGTATTATCTCAATTGCTCTGAAGTCGTTATGAAGGGTTAGATAGGTGCTATCATAAATGCCACAGATTTATTTGGTCATAAATTCACTGAAATTAATGCCAGGGCTAATTTGATGACAACTTTGATGGAGGTCCCAGCTGGCAGTTGCCTACCAATGTGATCTTTACACTATGTTTAAATGACCTGTCATTGCATTCTATGACAGAAACCCATTTAACTCAGTTTGGTGCAGAGTAAACAGCAATTAGCTTAACTCCTTAGTGACTGGCCGCCACACAACTGGTGGTGCAGGTACTGAGTCTGTAGCAATGTCTTTTGGTGTAGCTGCAGAAATGATTCTGCTCCAGCAATCTAGCTTCTCATTTCCAGTCTACAAAGGACTCAACATACATAGCTCTATGCTTTGAACTGCCTGTACTGAACCTGTCAATCTCATAATTGCTGGGTCTTCTCTGGGCATAGGAGAGATGCTGGGCCTTAGGCCTGTTTCAGACCTGCGTTGTTAATTCTGGCATTGTGATCTAGCTGAGGATCGCAAAACCGGAATTAAACTGATCAGTTTTGATTTTGCACATCAGTATGCATCCTTTCCGTTAGGATGCAGTTGTGTGAAATCAAAATGGAACAAATCGGTTTTGTCACTACATACATTGAAAGTCAATGGTTCATGGATCGTGTTTTTTTGGCTCCTAAGAAAACGGATTCGTCCCCATTGACATAATGGTGATATACAGTGACAGATTCAGCTTGCAGCTGTTTTGTGTCCGGTCACAAAACGGAAGTTTGATGCAACGGAAGGCATCCTGAATGGATGGATTCAGACTGCATTAGGACTACACAGAACCATTTTTTTTTCAATTTTGAGATCCTTTGCTGGATCTTAATACAGGAAAACAACAAGTGTGAAAGAGGGTTGTATTATCTCTAAAATAGCAATGATGGATCCGTCTCTAAAACCATTGTAAGTCAATGGGGGACAGATCAATTTTCTTTTGTGTCGGAGAAAACGGATCAGTCACCATTGACTTACATTGTGAGTCATTATGGATCTGTCTTGCTCCGCATCCCAGGACGCACTTAAAAATGCTGCTTTCAGCGCATTTGTGTGCGTCATGGGAACACAATGAAATGGAAAGGAATTGAATTCTGGTGCACTCCGTTCCCTTCAGTTAAGTTTTGTCCCCATTGACAATGAATGGGGACAAAACTGAAGCGTTTTCTTCTGGTATGGAGATCCTATGACGAATCTCAATAGCGGAAAAGGAAAGTGTATGTGTGATAGTAGCCTTAGCAGACCAAGATCAACTTTGTCAGTGTAAAATGCCACCTAGGGACTGCTCCTTTGGGTGCCCCAGTTACAGTGTAAATACAAAAAATACATGCTAGAAGTGTAAAAGTCCCCCATCCTCCACATCAAAACATCTGTCACAAATTAGGGATTAAATTGCAAATTTGAAAAATAAATAAGTTTATACCAAATTAAACTAAAAAAAGTATTTCTCCAAAAACATATCAATAAACAGCCCTACATGTCCTGAAAGAAATGCTGCAAAAATTATTTTGGTAGCCCAACAAATAAAAAAGTTAGGGCTGTTGAACTGCGATGTACACAAAACCTGCAAAAAAGGGTCGAATCCGGGTCCTGATTCTAGTTACACGTAAATGGAAACTACTACCACAGTTTATGCTAGTACTGCTTATGGGCAGCCTCTTACTGGTTATACTGCTCCAATAGCACCTCATGCATATAGTCAGCCAATAAAAGTACCACTATAATAGTACCACGTCAACTAACCAAGCTTCATATGCAGCACCATCTGCTTACAGTTCCGAGCCTGCATGCTCTAACTAGGGGCAACATAATGCTATTACTTTTCCAGCAAGGCTTCAAGGTGGAAGCAAACCAGCAGATACCACTCATACTCCTCAAAGATGTCTCCGACATGGGGAATAGTCAGAGCTAAGGACAGCAAGGCTCCTATTCTCAGCAGATTAACTAAGTCAACCAGGAAGTTAGCCAACAGAGAGGCTATGGTCAGCAAAGCAGTTATCAACAGCAACCACTACAACAGCAGCAACAACCTTGTGTTTGACAGAGGTGGAATGAGCCATGGTAGTAGGGGAGGCATGGGCAACAGTGGAGAGCAGCATCAGTAAGCCTGGTGGACTCCTGTATGATTGCACTGAACCTGATTTTCTGCCCCCTATGGAGCCTGAATAAGAAAAAGAGAACAACACTATTTGCAGGGCCTGAATGATGTGACTGTAGAATTTTTCAAACAGTGTGGTGAAATGAAGACACTGTAAATAAAAGGACAGGACAGCCTTTAGTGAACATATTTACAGATAAGGTGATTGGTAAACCAAAGCGTATTGGAATAGTTACATTCGAGGAAACCTTCAGCAAAGACGACTGTGAAATTCTGTGATGGAAAAGAATTTTGGGGGAACAAAGTGAAAGTATATTTGGCTTGCAAGAAGTCCCTTCTTGGTATCATGAGAGGTGGATTATTGCCTCATGATGGTCGTGGTAATCCCCCACTTCTTTAAGGTGGTCCCATGGGGCGGATGGGTGGTAGAGGTGGTGAATGTGGATCCATGCCTAGAGGCCCACAAGCACCAATCGGTTGTCCAGTTTGTGGTCCCAATTCACAACACAGAGCTAGATACTAGAAGTGCCCCGACCGGGAATATAGAAACAAGAATTTTTCTTGGCGAACAGAGTCTAAATTAAGCAAGGCACCTAAATCTGAAGACTTCATTTCTCCTCTGTTCCCACCCCCAAGGTGGTGAACCAGGGAGAGGAAGCCCTGATATGAGGGAAGACAGAGGACATATGGACTGTGGTGCCTTTGCATGTTCAGAGGTGGTCATGGAGGAGACAGAAACAGCTTCAGAGGTTGTGGAATGGATAGAGTTTTTGGCAGAGGAAAGAAAGGTGGCCCTCATGGCCCTCCAGGGCCTTTTATGGAAGCCATGGGAAAAAGAGGAAGCGGTGGGAGATTTGATGGTCCAGGCAAGTTGGACAAAAGTGATCACCGCCAGGAGCACAAAAAAAGACCCTACTAGCAATTTAAAGCCTTCTTTACTACCAGATTTATTTTTTAAGCAAGGAATGCTTTAAATGCATAATTCCATATTTATAATGGTAGCATGGGGTCCTTCCATCGTTACATTAGGATTATAATTTGTTTGTAGTATTCACAATCTGTAGAACCATTAAAAAATTGAAATTTTTATTGCAGTAGCAATGATTTTTGTTTTTATTTTATATTTCTCCTGAAATCCCATAATTCCAAGCTCTTTGTCCATAAAATAGAAGTTTTACAGAAATTGATTTTTCAGCATGTACAACAGTGAAGAAATAAGGCTGAAGAGTGTGTGGTTATGACAATTTTTTGTGACAACGTTATCTTTCTAATAGTGATGACCGAGCACCCCGATGTTTGGATGCTCTGGCTGAACACTAGGTGGTGCTCGAGTGCTCGGCCGAGCACCCGAGTATAATGGAAGAAGACCAGGCAACCCGTGCTCGGATGAGGGGAGGGTGTCTGGTCCATAGGGAAACGTCAGAAAATGGTGGAAACACCACAGAAATGGTTAGGGAACAGCATGGGGAGGATGTCTGGATGCATCTTGGACACCGAAGTCGCTGCTATTAACGCTGATGGCTGACTATTACGCCACTTTTACGGAATGACAAAAATACCCCCCAAAAACCCAAGATAACATTGATTTTACAGGAAATATTGTTAGGAAACATAGATTTACTTGTACGTTAAGCGCAAGTGCTGCCAAAAATTACACAGATGAGGAACTCCCATACAACTGGTATATCATATAAAGGAGGGCCTCATTCACATTGTGGTATAATTGTGGGACTTCGACACTCATAAAGCCTATGCACTAAGGGAAAGGGCTGACAAAAATTACAAGGAACAGGCACTCCAATACCCCCTTTATTACACATAAAGGAGTGCATCAGACACACCCTTAAAAAATTATGATTGATGGCCTGCTGCTGACACGCAAAAACAATAGTGGTGATGCGCTGCTGCTGAGCTGACCGTGTTAAAAATTATGGGTGACATGCTGCTGCTGAGTTGACCATCTAAAAAATAAAGGGTGACACGCTGATACCAATCAAACTGTCCCAAATTTAAGGTTGACACGCTGCTGCCAAGCAGAACGTCCAAAAAAAATGTATGGGTGACAAGCTGATGCCGATCAAACTGTCCCAATTTTAAGGTTGACATGCTGCTGCCAAGCAGAACGTCCCAAAAATTTACGGGTGACACGCTGCTGCTCATAAAACTGTCCCAAATTTAAGATTGATACTCTGCTGCCAAGCAGAACGTCCCAAAAATTTACGGGTGACACGCTGCTGCCCATCAAACTGTTCCAAATTTAAGGTTGAAACGCTGCTGCCCATCAAACTGTCCCAAATTTAAGGTTGACACGCTGCTGCCAAGCAGAACTTCCAAAAAATTTATGGGTGACACGCTGCTGCCCATCAAACTGTCCCAAATTTAAGGTTGACACACTGCTGCCAAGCAGAACGTCCCAAAAATTTATGGGTGACACGCTGCTGCCCATCAAACTGTCCCAAATTTAAGGGTGACACGCTGCTGCTCAACAAACTGTCCCAAATTTAAGGTTGACACGCTGCTGCTCAACAAACTGTCCCAAATTTAAGGTTGACACGCTGCTGCCCATCAAACTGTCCCAAATTTAAGGCTGACACGCTGCTGCCAAGCAGAACGTCCCAAAAATTTATGGGTGACACGCTGCTGCTCAACAAACTGTCCCAAATTTAAGGTTGGCACGCTGCTGCCAAGCAGAACGTCCCAAAAATTTACGGGTGACACGCTGCTGCCCATCAAACTGTCCCAAATTTAAGGTTGACACGCTGCTGCCAAGCAGAACGTCCCAAAAATTTACGGATGACACGCTGCTGCTCAACAAACTGTCCCAAATTTAAGGTTGACACGCTGCTGCCAAGCAGAACGTCCAAAAAAATTTATGGGTGACACGCTGCTGCCCATCAAACTGTCCCAAATTTAAGGGTGACACGCTGCTACCGAGCTGACCGTGAAAAAAAAAATTTAAGGGTGACATGCCGCTTAGCTGAATGTCTGAAACATTATAAGTGACATGTAGTAGAGCTTAGCGTGTTAAAAATTATTTTTGACATGCCGCTTAGCTGAACGTCTCAAACATTATAAGTGACATGCAGCGGAGCTGAGCGTGTTAAAAATTAATTTTGACATGCCGCTTAGCTGACCGTCTGAAACATTATGTGTGACATGTAGCAGAGCTGAGCATGTAAAACATTATGGTTGAGGGCCTGCTGGTGAGCTGACCGGCTAAAAAATTATGGTGCAGGCCCATCTGGTGGACTTCGAGGGCAGCCTAATAAGCTGTTTCATATGATGGAGGAAGAGGAGGAAGAGGACGAGAAGAGGAAGGGGTACATGATAATACAGTGTATTCAATACACCCTAAAAGCAAGATTTAAGGTTCTTTCATGTTAAGCTGCTTTCCTCTGGTGGAATACAGAAGTCAGGGGCAATCCAGGCCTTGTTCATTTTGATAAGCGCCAACCTGTCAGCATTTTCAGTTGACAGGCGGATGCGCTTATCAGTAATTATGCCCCCAGCGGGACTAAATACCCGCTCAGACAAAACGCTGGCAGCAGGGCAGGCCAGCACCTCCAAGGCGTAGAGCGCCAGTTCGTGCCACGTGTCCAGCTTAGACACCCAATAATTATACGGCACAGAGGGATTACTGAGGACTTTGACACGATCAGCTAGGTACTCCTTTACCATCTTCCAAAACTTTTTCCTCCTTGTCACACTAGGCCGCTCATCAGGGTGAGGGTGCTGGCTGGGTGTCATAAAACTGTCCCAGGTCTTGGAGAGTGTCGCCCTGCCTTTGTTGGAACTGCTGTGTGTTCCCCTAGTCTTCCCTCCTCGGGTGGCCAAGGAACTACGTATTCTGCCGCCGTCAGATGGAAATTTGTGGAGCAATTTTTAGACAAGGGCCTTCTGGTATTGCAACATTTTACTTGCCTTCTCCACCACAGGAATGAGAGATGGAAGTTCTCTTTGTAGCAGGGGTCGAGAAGGGTGAACAACCAGTAATCGGTGTTGCCTAATATGCATATAACGCAAAGGTCACGGGAAAGGCAGCATAGCATGAAGTCAGCCATGTGTGCCAGAGTCCCAACAGACAAAGCTTCTCTCTCCCCACCATGAACATGACTCTCAATATCCTCCTCGTCCTCTTCCTCCTCTTCAGCCCATACACGCCGAAGAGATGGTGTAAATGTGGTATGGCTACCCTGTGTAGCGGTGGCAACCGTCTCCTGCTCCTCCTCCTCCTCAAATTGGCGCTGAGAAGATGAATCAAGGGTGGTCTGGCTATCACCCTGTGTAGGGTCTTCCCCCATTTCCATCTCTTCCACACGTAGAGCATCGGCCTTTATTGTGAGCAGCAAGCTTTTTAGTAGACACAGAAGTGGGATGGTTACACTGATAATTGCATTATCGCCGCTCACCATCTATTTAGATTAATCAAAGTTGCGTAACACCTCACAGAGGTCAGACATCAATGCCCACTCGTCACTTGTGAAGAGCGGAAGCTGACTAGAAAGGTGCCGACCGTGTTGCAGCTTGGTATTCTACTACTTCTCTCTGCTGCTCAAAAAGCCTGCTCAACATGTGGAAGGTGGAATTCCATCGCGTGCTCAGGTCGCACAGCAGTTGGTGAGCCGGCAACCACAAGCGCTGCTGCAGGGTTGCCAGGCCGGCTGAAGCTGTCGGTGACTTGCGGAAATGGGCACACAGACGACCCACCTTTACCAGTAGCTGAGGCAAATTGGAGTAGGTTTTCAGAAACCGCTGAACCACTAAGTTGAATACATGGGCCAGGCATGGTATGTGTGGGAGGTTGGCCAGCTCCAAAGCCGCTTGTGACCATTATCGGATACAACCATGCCTGGCTGTAGGTTGATTGGTGAGAGCCACAGCTTAGCCTGTTCCCTTATGCCATGCCACAGCTGTCACCCAGGCAAATAAGTTTCAGCACGGCCTGTTGCCACTTACCGACTGCTGTGCTACACTGCTTCCAGCTACTGACAGAAGTCTGAGTGGTGCTGCAAGATGGCAATTCTGCATGGGAAGAAGTGGAGGAGGAGGTGGAGGAAGAGAAGGAGAGGTTGCAGCCGCTACTGGATGGAAGTAGGGCCCGCAATCCTCGGCGTGGGTAGCACCTTTGCCATCAGTACGACTCGCTCCCAGCCTCCACAACGTTCACCCAGTGTGCAGTCAGGGAAATGTAGCATCCCTGGCCACAAGCGCTTGTCCATGTGTCAGTTGTTAAGTGGATCTTACCAGTAACTGCGTTGGTCAGGGCACGGGTTATGTTTCTGGACACATGCTGATGTGAGGCAGGAACAGCACACCGGGAAAAATAGTGGCGGCTGGGGACTGCGTAACGAGGGACAGCCGCCGCCATCAGGCTGCGATAGGCCTCGGTGTCCACCAGGCTAAACAGCAACATTTCCAAGGCCAGCAACTTGGAAAGTTGCGTGTATAGAGCTATGGCCTGTGGGTGGGTGGCAGAGTATTTGCGCTTGCGTTCAAATAGCTGGGGTAAGGACATTTAAATGCTGCACTGGGACATTGAAGTGGATGTGCTGGCTGATGGTTCCTGCGAAGGTCCAGGTGCAGGGCGGGAGGCATCTGGGCCTGCGTCTTGGACAGCAGGTAACAGAGGGGAAGAGGAGGCAGTGGTGTGACCTGCAGACACAGATTGTGGACCCAGGCGTTCGGCCCACCTTTTAGGGTGTTTTGCTGCCATGTGGCGGATCATGCTGGTGGTGGTCAGGTTGCTGCTCATCTTGGTACGGCACAGGTTACAAATTACAAACCGTTTATCGTCAGCACTTTCCTCAGAAAACCGCCAGACTGTGGAACACCTAACCCTTGGCAAGGGAGCTTGCCACAAGGGGCTGCTCCAGCGAACAGTTACGGGCCTGGTTGGCGTGGCCTCCCTTTTGCCACCCCACTTCAAGCCTGTTGCACTGCTGCGGATCCCTCCCCCTCTGTACTGCTGTCCTTGCTCGGCTTGCCACCTTCCAAAGTTGGGTCAGCTATTTCATAGTCCACCACCTCCTCTTCCACATCCTCACTCTGGTCCTCCTCCTGACATGGTGAACTAACAAGAACCTGACTTAACTGCGTCTCATCCTCATCCACCATCTCTTGAGACACTAATTGCCCTTGACTTCTTGGCAACTGTGTCTCATCATCATTATGTACCTCGTGAGACGCTAGTTGCCAGTCCCCACCATCATCGTCTTCAGACTGTGTTTGCTCAATAGGTTGGGAATCAGGGCACATTATCTCCTCATGTCCCACTTCAAGCGGCCTTGGCGAGAGGCCCGAGCCAAGAAACGGTGATGAAAAAAAGCTCCTCGGAATAGCTGAATGTGGGATTAGTTCTTTGCCCAGACTCTGCATGGTGGGAGGAAGGAGGATCAGGACAGGGTGAGGATGCGGATGCCCAGACTCTTGGCTACTGAGACTGGACTTTGTGGAAGAGGGGGTGGTGCTGAACCGACTGGAAGCATTATCAGCTGTAATGCAACCGAGCACCTGCTCGGACTGGTGTGGTGACAAGAGTTGTGTCTTGCCCCGCCCTGCAAACTGTGACATGAAGCTAGGAATTTTGGATGACTTTGTTTCATGGGCTCTGCCAGCAGGCACAGTTTCACTGCGCCCTGAGCCTCGCCTCTGCGTTCACCATCAGCAGCACGCCCACGTCCCTTAGTGCTCGCCTTGCACATATTGTATAGTATATATGCAACTTGGTCACAACTACAGTAGTGCAGATTTTTATTAACTGTATGATCAGAAAAATTTAAACGAATGTCCAATATTCTGAATGCGCAAACGTTATAGAGCAGCCGCAAATGAGGAACTGCCGCCTAAATTAACGGTATTAAATGTAACAACGGATGTCCGCTACATAGACTTTTGAACGGTTGTAATACGCTGTGTACCTAGTGTTAGTGACAGGGCACACTTGGGGTTTTTTTTGCCACCAAGAAAAAAAAAAAAAACACAGAAGTATTTCACAATGGACTTTGGTCTTTTTGGAACAGAAACAGTCTTTCTACCTACCCAAATCCTATCCCTATAGTTTAATTCCCTACTTGCTTAAACTGTAGACGCAAATGAGGAACTGCGGCCTAAATTAACGGTATTAAATGTAACAATGGATGTCAGCTTCATAGACTTTTGAATGGTTCTAATATGCTGTGCACCTAGTGTTACTGACAGGGCACACTTGTGTTTAACAGCAGAAATTATAGCAAAGTATGTCAGGTATATAGTATACAGAAAGTATCCTAAAGCATGCAGCAGCAGCACATGTGGCAATAATGGCAGGCCACCTAGTGCTATTTTCACCACCTTCAAACACCCCAAAAATGATAAAATATTGCTTTGTGCCAGATATAATAGCTCTTTAAAGGGCTTTTGGGTATTTTTTGAGCGATTTCTATCCCTGCCTAGCGTGCTTCTCTCCCTACAGCGTATGTCCCTCCTTGCTGCAGCAGTGCATGTGGCGTTAATGGCAGGCCACCTAGCGCTATTTTCACCACCTTTAAACACCCCAAAAATAAAATGTTTGCCAGCAAGATATAATAGCCCTTAAAAGGGCTTTTTTTTTTTTTTTTTGAGCGATTTCTATCCCTGCCTAGCATGCTTCTCTCCCTACACCAGTGGTTCTCAACTCCAGTCCTCGGGACCCACCTGCCAGTCAGGATTTAGGAATATCCCACAGAATGAATACCTGTGGTAAGTCCTGATGGATGGACGCTAATTATATCAGCTGGTCTAAACTAAGGAAATCCTGAAAAACTGACTGGCAGGTGGGTCCCGAGGACTGGAGTTGAGAACCACTGCCCTACACTGTCTGTCCCTGCTTGCAGCAGCTGTCCCTGGCTCGGTATTCGCCGGTCACATGTCACCGGGTGCTTTATAGCACCCGATGACGCGTTCCCGGCCATCCAATCAGTGTAATGCCAGTAGCTAAGATGGCTACTGCCATTACACTGAATGCCATCCCTCCCCGCACGCTAATTGGCGTGTGGGGAGGTGACTCGAGCACACGAGGTATTCGGCCGAATACTGCCTGGTCCTGAGCACCGCCATGTTCGTCCGAACATGTTCGCTCAACACTACTTTCTAAGCTTGTTCCAGCATATGTACTTGGCCCATTTTTTGTGGGCCACTGACCTCTTGTCCCCCCTTTTAAGCTTTTGGAAAGATCAGGATTTTATGTATATATTTTTTTTTTTTTTCAAAAAATATTACAATAATAAAACTATGTAAAGAAAAAAAATTAGGCTTGCAATGATGAACCCTTTCTGATGCAATGCAAAGCCTGTTTCTTTCTTCAGGGTATCATGTCAAGCATTTAAAGTGTAATTGTCATTTCAATGTACAAAAAAAAATGTGTAGGGACAGTAATGTTAATAACTTTTGTAATATATTTTAGTAGGGAATTTTGTGTAATTTTATTCAAAAACTGCCTCTAAAGTGTCCCTTCTAACTTAGGAGAATCCATATTGATAGTCTACTGAAAGCTGAAGATGGATAACTGTAAGATGCAATGGCAGAGTTATCATAGCCTCCCTACGTGTGTGGAAATTTACTATGTATTTTACTAAGAATCCCTGCACTATGTGTCGCTGACTATTTGAACTGCTGCCAGCTTTGATTGCTGCCAATCATGCTCCCCGTTGTCTTCCGGGTGCAAACTAACCAGGGATGTACCGTGCAGATAGAGCGGAGTGATGCTGCCAGTGATCAGTAAAAAGTGCTACATTCCCTGCGTGTAGGACTCACTGCTCACTAATAGTTTGGCTCCCTTCTATCTTTTCAGCACTTACTAACTAACCAGGGATGGGGTGGACAGATAGAGAGGAGTGGCCCTGCCAGTAATCAGTGATAATAGTAAGTGTACTGTGTCCATGTGTGTAGCATGAGGACTGTCAGTGATCAGCAGTGGCAGATGATCAAATAGAAAAAAATAAATAAAATATATAGCAAAATCTTAGTAAAACATCTTCCATACAGGTAGGGTGGCAGGGAAAGGAGTAGCAAGCTGAGAAGCCTGCCTCTGCATCCTACAGTTATCTGTATTCAGCAGACACTAAATACAGAGTCACCTTGAAGGGGACACTTTAGAGGCAGTTTTTTAATAAAATGATACACAATTCCTAATAAATCATTACAAAAGATATTAGCATTGCTGTCATTTACACTTTAATCTTTTCCTAGATCATATATACACATATATATAGTGGGAAAGTTAGCTCAGTAGAGTGCGTTTTTTGTAGTGTGAACAGCAGTCAGAGTCCCAGACACAACAAAGTTCAAATACAGGCTTGGCCTGCGTTTATTGGCAGGTTCAGAAAACAAATGAAAATACAGCCTTTGCTTCAGGCATAAACAAAGTAAACCCTGCTTGGCCAGCACTAGCTAAAGACAAGACAGTTTTCCTCACTATACGTGCGACTAGCTACAACCACACGAACAAAACATATCATACAGTTCAGTCCACAAGTTTTTACCTTTGATAGCTTCAAAAGTATCTCCCGAGGCCAGCAGCCTTCAGCATTCCTAGCTGCACCCAGCCTCAGTCTGTGTGCAGATCTTGCAGGCTTTATGGACCTGCTAATGGTCCAGCCTCAGCACCTGTGGTGCCTGACTCCAACACTAAGACCCGGAGTGGAGGAAGTGGGATGGATGGCCCCACTGCCAAACCTGTTATCCATCCCAAAAAAACAGGCCCAAACACATTTTATCAAAACAGATGGTGTACTTTTCAGAAATGGCCCATGCTACATATTGCCTCATAGGGGCTTTTTAATGGGACTATACCAGAATGCCAAGTGTGGTCAGACAGATGTAGAGATATGCCATTAGATACGGTCTTGCTCATCTGTTCAGAGATTCTGGACCCTGGTTACCATTTGACGGTTAGTAGGGAATAGGGATGAGTGAACTTCTGTTTTCAAATTCGGCGTACAAGGGTCGGGTTCGAGTTATCTAAGAATTACGTTATGGATTCCACTACCACAGACTATTATGGTACGCGGTAGCGGAATCCATAATGGAATTCTTAGATATCCCGAAGCCGAACCTTGTACGCCGAACTTGAAAACAGAAGTTCGCTCAACATTAGTGGGGAATCTTTGTTTGGGTGGACTCATCAGAATATGGTTTTACTAGAGGAGTAGAAAACTCTTACATTGTGTAGCGGCAGTGGTTTTAAAATCCATTTAGCAATTTTGGATACAGCCGAAATTCCCTCTCATGAAGGTATGCTTCAAGAAGCAAAAGAACTGTAAATCTGTAAATGCATTGCACGGAAGCATGCACAGCAGGGGTGCAAAACTATTTTTAGGTCTGTGGGCAGCATTTTTACATTATTTTATTTCAAGGGGCCACAAAAAAAAAGTAGATCGGTTCTCATATGAATCAGCCTGTTACGCAGTAAGTGTGGGAGGAACGATTGCTGTAGCAGTTGTTCCTCTCTCTTTCAGTTGTATTGATTATCGGCAGGACATCCCTGATTACACACTGACATGTGCAGCTAATAATCGTACATGTGTCATCCTGAACAAAGATGCAAATCAGCTGATAAACAAGTCTTTATAATTGGCTGATTGGTGATTATACAGGCCAATTAAATGGAAACCTTCTCCCTGGCTGTGACGCTCTCCGCTGCGATTGGACAGCGCTACAGCCAGGGAGAAGGAGACGCCCATTGAGAATCCCTGGCGTCTCCTCCTCCCTGTTCCGATGCTATTAATTTGAATAGTGCGCGCCGGATCTTCACAGGGGCGCCGGCCAACGGAGCGCGCCCTGAAGAAATAGTAAGTACCCCCAACTCCACGGCCCATGCCCTCCAAAACCTGCTACTTATTTAGCAGTGTGTGGACCCATGAAAGGTCCTCTTTAATTTGCATATTTTGAAAAGTTCATTTTTCTCCACCACCGGACTACAGACAGCAGAAAGAAAGGTATGGTTTTTGTCAGCATCATCAACCCTACCAGACATGTATTGTAGGGTAGCATTGATCCGGGTTACAAAGCCTCTTTAAAGAGGGTTGTCTGCTTTGGACAATCAATTTTTGCTATATGATTCCCCCAAAAATAAGCTGATCACAGAGTGTCCCACTGTTTTGACCCCCGCCACCGGGGAAATTAATCATTTTTTTAAACAGCCTTTATTAAAAAAGATTTCAATGGTTTTTCATCTACAGCTATCATTTGCAGTACATCTGCAGCTAAAATGTTGACCTTGTAATGAGATTAAAGTAAAACTACATTTTCGGACCAAATGCAAACATTATGGGGTGAAATTTATTAACACTGACATTTCAGAAACTGGTTTTACTGTAAAGCCCACTTGATACCCATAGGCTTTCATTCACCACAAACTGAAACCTATGCCAGCTGTGAGACAGTATAGTATTCCACTATGATTAATGCCAGTTTCTGGAGAAATTACTCAAATCAACAATGTTCAATTCCAACATACTAATACTTCATTAACCTAACACAGAAATCAACAAAAAGGTGTATTAAAATTATTTAAATTTAAAAATATAAAATATTAAAAAGTAGAAAATAAAGTCATTTCTGGGTCAAGTAAACTTTGTTAAATTAAGTATAGATTTTTAACAACCATTTTACATGTCTGTATGGAATATTACAGTGGGGAAAAAAGTATTTAATCAGCCACCAATTGTGCAAGTTCTCCCACTTAAAAAGATAAGAGAGGCCTGTAATTGACATCATAGGTAGACCTCAGCTATGAGAGACAAAATGAGAAAACAAATCCAGAAAATCACATTGTCTGATTTTTAAAGAATTTATTTGCAAATTATGGTGGAAAATAAGTATTTGGTCACCTACAAACAAGCAAGATTTCTGGCTCTCACAGACCTGTAACTTCTTCTTTAAGAGGTTCCTCTGTCCTCCACTCATTACCTGTAGTAATGGCACCGGTTTGAACTTATCAGTATAAAAGACACCTGTCCACAACCTCAAACAGTCACACTCCAAACTCCACTATGGAGAAGACCAAAGAGCTGTCAAAGGACACCAGAAACAAAATTCTAGACCTGCATCAGGCTGGGAAGACTGAATCTGCAATACGCAAGCAGCTTGATGTGAAGAAATCAACTTTGGGAACAATAATTAGAAAATGGAAGACATACAAGACAACTGATAATCTCCCTCGATCAGGGGCTCCACGCAAGATCTCACCCCGTGGAGTCAAAATGATCACAAGAACTGTGAGCAAAAATCCCAGAACCACACGGGGGGACCTAGTGAATGACCTGCAGAAAGCAAAGGCTACTGCTAACACACTACGCCGCCAGGGACTCAGATCCTGCAGTGCCAGACGTGTCCCCCTGCTTAAGCCAGTACATATCCGGGCCCGTCTGAGAGCATTTGGATGTTCCAGAAGAGTATTGGGAGAATGTCATATGGTCAGATGAAACCAAAATAGAACTGTTTGGTAGAAACAAAACTCGTCGTGTTTGGAGGAGAGTGAATGCTGAGTTGCATCCAAAGAACACCATACCTACTGTGAAGCATGGAGGTGGCAACATCATGCTTTGGGGCTGTTTCTCTGCAAAGGGACCAGGACGACCGATCCATGTACAGTACATAAAAGAATGAATGGGGCTACGCATCGTAAGATTTTGAGTGCAAACCTCCTTCCATCAGCAAGGGCATTGAAGATGAAACGTGGCTGGGTCTTTCAGCATGACAATGATCCCAAGCACACTGCCAGGGCAACGAAGGAGTGGCTTCTTAAGAAGCATTTCAAGGTCCTGTAGTGGCCTAGCCAGTCTCCACATCTCAACCCCATAGAAAACCTTTGGAGGGAGTTGAAAGTCCGTGTTGCTTAGCAAAAGCCCCAAAACATCACTGCTCTAGAGGAGATCTGCACGGAGGAATGGGCCAACATACCAGCAACAGTGTGTGCCAACCTTGTGAAGACTTACAGAAAACGTTTGACCTCTGTCATTACCAACAAAGGATATATAACAAAGTGTTGAGATGAACTTTTGTTATTGACCAAATACTTATTTTCCACCATAATTTGCAAATAAATTATTTAAAAATCAGACCATGTGATTTTCTGGATTTGATTTCTCATTTTGTCTCTCATAGTTGAGGTCTACCTATGATGTCAATTACAGGCCTCTCTCATCTTTTTAAGTGGGAGAACTTGCACAATTGGGGGCTGATTAAATACTTTTTTCCCCACTGTATATGTATATATGAAAGTATGGTATCTATGGTCAAGCCCCTTCAGTTTCTACAAATGTGTTGTTTATAGACGCTGGTGCTTCCCTTCCCTTTTTTGCTTGTCTGTCTCCACTACTACAATGTACAGCCCACAACTCCTCTGTCATTCTGTTTCCACTCCAACAGTGTGCATCCAGTCCTCTGCCTTCCTGAGTCCATCCTTTCCTCTGTGCTTCCACTTCTAAAATGTGTGCCCTACAACTCCATCCACTCTTGTGTCTTCCTGCCTCCACTCCTACTGTGTGCTTCCAGTATGCTTGCTCCACTCTCATGTCTTCCACCTCCCTTTCACTCCCGTAGTATGCTTCCTTCAGCCCTTCTGTACATACTTGCTACTTTGTGTTGGTCTATCACATAAAATCCAAATTAAATACATTTAAGTTTGTGGATGTAATGTGAAAACAAGTGGAAAAGTGCCAAGGGGTATGAATGCTTTTTCAAGGCACTGTGTATTTAATAATGGTATTCCTGATCTTAAAAGTGAAGCTTATTTTACCTGTTTATATAAAGTCAACAAATGTACTTATCTCTTGCCTTATCTTACTCTATGCAGTGGTAAAAATAAGTATTGCAGATTTCAATTCTTAAATTTTCAACCATTTTGCTGGTACTCTACAACAATGCGTATTTGCGGAAAAACAAAAAAACCACAACAGCAAATCCACAAATTATCCCTACATGTGAACATGATTTTATAGTGCATAAAAATCAGAAAGTAAAGGATTAGATTTTCTCCATAATGATGCAGCAATACTTGGTAATTATCTTAGTATAGTTATATACAGTTGAGTCACACTGTTATGACCACCAGCTAACATCCAGAGTAATGGTCGTGTGCAGCATGGACAGAAGTTAAACGGGCTGAGAGTGACACAATAAGGTCCTGGTAGGTTGTCACAGATATCTTGAGCCATGTTGACTGCAATGCATTACACAACTGCTAAAGGGTGTGTGGGGGAGGATCCATAGAGTGAATATGAGGATTGAGGTGGTTCCGCAAATGCTCAATTGGGTTCAAGTCAGGAGAATTAGGGGACCAGGGTAGAACTTGAATGTCTTGGTCGTGCTCTTCAAACCAGTGTCGGACATTTCTATCCATGTGACATGCACCATTGTCTTGCTGGAGGATCCGTTCCACCACAGGGAAAGACAATCAATATGTATGGGTGTACGTGATCTGCAAGGATGAATTCATACCCAAATCGGTTGAGAGTGCCTTCCACATGGATAAGTGGGCCTAGAAAATGCATGAAAACAACCCCAGGCCATAATGCTGCCACCACTAGCTTAGTGTTCTTCCAGCAATGGCTGAAGGGTGTTTGTTCTCTGATCTTTCTTACCTGACACACCATCCATTCGATGAAGCAGAAAATGTGGTTGAATAGCGTCACAGCCAGGGAGAAAAAAACTCCTTGGCTGTGACGTTCTCCGATGTGATTGGATCGCGGCACAGCCAGGGAGAAGGAGACACCCATTGAGAAACCCGGGCGTCTCCTCCTTCCTGTACCGATGCTCAGTATTAGCATTCTGAGTGCAAAAAATACACGGGGGCAGAGCGGGGCGCATGAGCGCTATTTTGAAAAACCTGGGCGGGTGGCAGTATCAGCGGGGGTGCCCTTCAAGTAAAGGTATTTACCTACTATAATGTAAAACCATGAAAGGTCCTCTTTAAGACACTGAGAGGATAGGTATCAAAGGGAGGGGGGGGGGCTGTAGAAAATTTGCTGTGGGGCCCAGTCAGTTGTAGCTACGCCCCTGGTTGAGGGAAATATAAGCAGACAGCTTATCCTACTCCTTATATACCCACCAAGCCAGCTCACACGTGACCTTCATGAGATACAAGCTACAGACATTGTACATAGGAAGTGGTCAGCTTTACATACACAGTGGCTCGACTGTGTATAATTTTGGAGAGTAGCAGTCTGGTCTACTGAATGCTCAGATTGTATCTCTGTTGTGCCAAGACAAATTTAGCACGTACAACATTGATCAAAAGGACAATATGTGCACATTGCATGACTTAAAAAAAGGCTTTTCTCCTGAAATAGCTCAAGTACAAAATACTTTGTAAACTAGTAACAACAGCAGTCAAAACAAAGGTGGGGTATACTTGGTATTTCAACTTGCAGTGAACACCCTGACTGCCAGCTTGGCAGGTTAATGCTGTCCTTTTTGTGCCCTTTTTACTTCCTGTGCCTGTAGAAAATGTCAAGATTGCTTTTCTGACCTCACCAAGAACTTAGCATTGTCTTTTTCTAAGCCAGTAGGAAATGTGAAATCATGGTGTAACAAAAGAAGGAAAACTGACATGGCTGCCGAGATGGGCAACAGATTTCAACATGTGCACTTATAATTTCATCTCTAGTAGATTAAGAAATGGAGGGAATTGACATATACAAATGGAAATGGTAATAGCAAATTACTAATTGTATGAGATGTGTAACTGGAAAATGGGAGAAGTTGCTAGCAGTCTAGCTTTGATCTCTCTGAAGCCCAACTACTCCAATTTTCCTTTGAAAAAGTTTTCATAAATGTCCTATATTCCTTACAGATGTAATTGTTATGTAGCTGATGACACGATGCCTTTTAGTAGCCTAGGTCATAGGTTTGTACATCCTAAAACTCGAGTTGCATAAAGCCTCATCACATTGAACCTTTTGCAATGCACTCTTGTGTGAGCACATGGGTCATATAAAGTTACCAATCGTATAGCAAAAAAAAAAATCACTACTGATAGCATAGGTTTCTCAGTAGAGAAAGCTGAGAGATTAGGAGTCTTCCAGGAATCAAATATTGATGGTGTATCCTTAGATTGGCTGGGCTTTGTACTGTGCTCAGTCACATCCATGCATTCTGATGATCTGTGAGAATCTTGGAGGTAAGATCCCCAGGAATAAAACATTTAAGGCCTGTCCTAAGGACTGGCAACTAGACTACAAAAAAAGTGAAAAAAGGGCATTTGCAACTTTTTGCATTTCCTTGCGCAAAAATATGCAACTTTTTGGGATTTTACACCACTCACTCCAGTTTGAAAAAAGTATATGTGGTTAGCTTTGTTAATGAAGTTCATCAAGGAGTCAGACCCCACTGATCAGACACTTATCACCTACCTACCTTGTGGAGATAAATGAGCCCCTAAAGGTTACTAACCCTGGGATGTACATTTAGTTCACATGAGTAAAAGTGGTTCTGAGGTAGCATATCTGGATTGTTTTTTAAGCAATTGTCCCCTGTGGGAGGGTGTCTGAGTAATAGGTTCCATAGCTTACTAGTTCCCTGCAAAGGTGTGCTGTATTCGTTTGTCTGCCTGTGTACCAACTTCTGCTTGTTTACTGGATTCTGACCCTCCACTGCCTGACTTGATCTATGAATCTGATTCCCGTGGGTCCGCTGTCAATCACAAAGAGTCTACTCCAGGAGGTAGTGGTCGGGTGGTTCCTCTTCAGTGAAGTCAAGATCCCTGTATAGATGTTAAAAGGTGTATAACCTGGAACTTCAAGTATAGCACCCTTAGGTTTAGCCCAAAGTCAAATCTGTTGGTAGACAAAGTGGTTCCACGCCCACTGCTGTAACAGCTACAATGTATGTGTATATCAGTATTAAATGGACACTACTGCACCAATGCCCAATGCATAGACTGCAATCTAGTTCCAACCCTGAAGACCAGGTGCACTTTCTTTCAGGGCTGCCCTTGGACATAGACCTCTTGCAAAATCCACCTGTATGTTTATATGATATATGTTTTGACCGTAACCAGCATATGGATATTGACAATTTCTTTTGTGCATTTTAGAGTGTCGCATGATGTTTTGATAACAGGAAACAATTCCAGGGAGTCTATATCAGGGAGTCATTAAAGGCTATGTATAACTTCGGAGGCAATTTTTTTTATTATTATTGCATTTTGCTTATTGTTGGCTAAAAATAACTTTTTCAATTGGACTTTATTAAAAATATTTAGCCATTCAGTCACAAAGGGTTAACTGTTTTTCTAACTGTGTGACTGGTACTTTCATTTTGTGCTGGACATCTAATAAACCTTATCTCTAAACTACTGAGAGGTCACAAACATTTATTTAGGTCACATTCTGATCAGTAAGATAAGAACTGAGCCTTAAAGGGGTTGTCCCACGAAAAATATTTTACAGTTTTCAAACCAGCACCTGGATCTGCATACTTTTGTAATTGCATATAATTACAAATTTTGTATAGCTACTGAGTTATTCAATAACATATCTGTATAGGACCACTTAATTTCCTATTTCTTTGACCTATTCACTGAGAAGGCCGCACATGCTCAGTTTCAACTTTTACCTGCCTCCTGAGCTGTGATTGGGAGAGCTGAGACACGCCCTCTTAGCTGCAGCAGAAAAGACCCTCCCCTGGAGCTGTCAGCTTGATATAAATCTAGCAGAGCAATGAATGAGGAGATGTCTGGATCCATGTGAGGTACAGGGCTGGTTCTAGCTTTATTAGAAAGAGGTTGTCATGGACTATATGATGTCTGATTTTCATTTTTTACATTATTCGTGGGATAACCCCTTTAATTCGTGTTTATAATCTCAAAGAGCAGATATAAGGAGTTTGTCTGCTCCTCAGATGACGGAAAACACAGAAAATCCAAAGGAAGCTACTAGAGCATCTCGCTCTGTACATAAAAAAGGATTCCATATTTTTAATAAAAAACAATTAAAAAATTATTTTAGCACAAAATGAGTGCAATGCAATAATTAAAAAATGCCCCCAAAAGTGTACATAACCTTAAACAATGAGCTTTTACAGGCAGTACTAGTCTCAGACATGTATTAAATGGTCACCAATTCATCTGCAAATCGACCATTGAGCATGTTTGCTTAGATGAAACTTCCTTGGGTAATGTCAGCTGTCTGCTAGGGGTTTCAAAAGTCAGACCTACGACAATCAGCTCAGAGGCAACACCTTTAGCATCTTATAGTATCAGTCCATTCCCTTCACCAGAACTAACTACACCTACTAAGACTCCTTGTTAACATCATGTTCTTTTTAACGTAAGACAGATTGATGTAGTTAAAAAAAAAAAAACAGAACTAAAACAGGAAGACAAATAAAACCTGTGGTTGTAGATAAAAAAGTCAATTCAGTATAGCACCAGAACTGTTCTAATGTATTAATATGCTGTCAGTTTCATATTGGTCCTAGAGCTGATTTCAGGACTAGTGTTTTTTCACTCATTTGTAAAGCTCTGCATACATATTACTTGTTCATGGATGGGACATATGTAAGTCAACCCTCCTCCTGAGGTCACAAAATCAGTACACTCCACAGAGCCAAGTGTGTTTGCAGTCAAGCTCAAAAAAACCTAATTTTAGTAAAAAAAAAATTGCCCACATATAGTATGTTAACATTCCTTATGATATTACTTAAAGGGTTTAATGTGATTTTAATACTGATGACCTATCCTCAGGAAAGGTCATCAATATCAGATTGACAGGGGTCCGACACCTGGTACCCCGCCAATCAGCTGGTTGAAGAGAAGGCCATGCGCCATGCCAATGCTGCCTTCACTTCATTGTTTACCTGCTCTCCATCAACATCGCAACAGTGAGTAGGTGTAATTATAAGAAGTCGTCCCATTCAGTTCTATGGGATGGCTCGTTCCTATACACTTGAATGTTGACGGCGAGCAGGTAAAAAGTGAAGGGAAGGCTGTGCTGGCACAGCGTGCAGCCTTCTTTTCAATCAGCTGATTGGTAGGAGGGCCTATCCTCATATTGATGAGGATAGGTCATCAATATTAAAATCCTGAAAAACTCCTTTAAGGCATACTATTTGGAAGCAATACTTACATTTACAGTCTCAACTTCCAAATGTATTTCATTTTATTGCAGTATGCAGCATTAAATTACATGGATTTACATTTCAGTTCCCAAAACAGTGGCTCAAAAACAATGTGGCTTGTTCCTCCATTGTTATTGCCAGCAGTAGTTACTACTAAGAACTATAAAGTTAAAGAGAATCTAACTTCACTCCTGACACGTCTATTTAAGTAAATACCCTAGGAATTAACAACTTTTGAACATCCACGGTATTTCATATGCAAGTCTACATTGTGCTGTTCCCGTTATTCCTCCTGAATATTTATGAATAAATCGTCACCTGGGCATTACTATTCCCCTTGTCAAAGGGGTGTGTTCCTACAGTCTATACTGTCAGAACTGATTGGACAGTGTCAGAGTGTGTAGCCCCCCACACTAGGTATAAATATCCAGTTGTCAATCCTTTCATAAATTTCTAAGCTGAATAACAGAGGAACAGCACAACATAATTTTCTAATTTTTCTCCAGAATTGTTATATTAGGGTCCCTACACACACGAATTTGTGCTGCCATTATTTGCTACTATAAGAACACCACAGAAACCGCTCAGAACTTTTTTCCATAGGGCATGAAGTTTTTATAACTTTTTCTTTTCTAAATGACTGTGTGAACCAGTTTTTTTTGGTGCCTTTTTAACTATAGAGATGTAAAAACGGCAGAAAAAAACAACAAAAGCATTCGCAAGTTATGTTTTTAAAATAAAAAAAACTCCAGAGACCCAAAAATATCACCTAATTAACAAAAACCCTTGTGTGGCCTGCATTTCACCTTTCCCAGAGACTTTCAGCTAACTACCAGAGCTGATGTTTTTATGCCACTTAAAATGCCACTTTATAGAAAGTACAATTATTCAGTAAAATAGACATGTCGGGCGATTGAACCAGTCCTCTTTAAGATTCTTATAACCATTAGGGTCTATAACAGTGATGGCGAACTGTTTAGAGGCCGCGTGCCCAAACTGCAACTCAAAACCCACTTATTTCCCAAAGTGCCAACACAGCAATTTACTCTGAATACTACAGTCCAATCTAGTATATCTTCCATGTACTTTATCATTTATCTATAATATACTGCCTACATTCAGTGCGATGCCTGTGCTGTTCATAGTGCGCCCTGCGCTGATGAATGGCAGGAAAAGTCTAAGGCATATTGGTACGCCATAGACTTTATCCAGGGTGCGGGTGCCCACAGAGAGCGCTCTGAGTGCCGCCACTGGCACCCATGCCATAGGTTTGCCACCACTGGCCTATAACTATAAGGGGTCTCTTAAACTGTATAAACTGTATCATGTGGCTTGACACAGTATGGGCAATATTTAAATGGTGTTCTCAAGGTAAAAAAAAGTTCTGGCCACCATAGTAGTATGTACGTAACATACTCTAGGCTGCCCTGTAGTTTTGCAATGAACTTAAAATTCATGGCAGCCTGGCATGTTATCAGTGGATTGCTCCTGCTGCTGGAGGCAGGGTTGCCGTAATTGTTAATGCAATTTCCTAACACCCTTCCAAGTAGAACATACAACATAATAGAACCTAGAATACCATATATTGTAATGCAAATGAATAACTGATAGAACTTGTCTCAGATATATCGAAAATCTGTCCGCTTATCCTTTGTACAAGACAGCTGCTGGTATCTACTGTACATGATAGACATCTGTATAGTGTAGAATTATTATTACGCATGGTCAATTATGTTCAGAATTTGACTTTTGATTGTGATTTGCTTGGTCTCATAACTGTTGTGGCAGAGAAAACAGAAAAACCATGCTCCACAATCTCATATATAATAGGGATTGTCTTACCTGAAATGATGAGTTGTGAGATACAGACAGCAAAAAGTGCTAAAAAATCCATGCTTTCCAAAATATATCCATCCAATTTCCACGAGTGTTCATAGAGTTAGTGTAGATGACATACTATGACTTCTTGACGGTTTTGTTCACTGCTGCTCTAGCATACCATAGTTTCTCCCTGCTTTCCCATGGACACTGCTATACTACTGTCTCGCTGCTGTCTAAGCACTGGGAGTTTAAGTTCCTTTTTCCTGTTTCCTTTTTAGATTAGGACGTGAAAGGCAGGATCTTTAAGGTATTTTGTACCAGCAGCTTTTACAGAAAATGGAAAATGCACTCAGGAGAGGAATCCAGAGTATGGGTTGGGTAGGTGTTCCAGCTGTAGTACATATTTGTGCCATTGTAATGGGGTTAACGCTGTGGCTCACAAAACTCTTTGATTACAATAATTGCTACTACAGATCATCCACACAATTTACTTTTATACGAGTGCCAGTAGAGAAGAGACTATTGTTTCTTATATAAGGGCTTGTTCACATTTGCATTGGAGGATCCAATCAGTGTCTTTGTCTCAGATTATGCCAAAAAGACTACACAAAAAAGTCCTACATGCAGCACTTTTTTTCCAATACAAAAGCGGACACCCAAGTGAAAAACAAATGGACTCCATTCTAGTCAATAGGGTCTGTTCGGCTCCATTCATTTCAGTTATAGATTCTGCTCTTCGAACGGAGAAGAACAACAGAAATGATTAGCACAGATATGAATGTAGCCTAAGTATAGCGGTACCTTAAACGTGTTATCAGCTTTTTTTTTTTTATATTGATGACCTACCCTCAGGATAGGTCATTAATATCAGATCAGAGGGAAGCTGACTTCTGGCATCTCCTCCAACCAGCTGTTTGAAGATAAAGCAGCGCTCGTAGGAGTGCTGCCTTCCCTTCTTTGTAATTACATCTCAGCCGTCCCATTCACTTCAAGGATAGGCCATCAATATAAAAAAGCGGACAAACCCTTTAAAACATGGTTGTGTGACAGAGTATAATAGAGTATCTCTGTAAAACAGATTTTTATCTACTTAAAGAAAACCATAAAGGATTCTACTAGATGGCAGCAAACAGAGATCTTGAAAATTTTGAACAATTGAAACTGAAAGAAGAACCTCTAATAAAAGGTGCGGCCATGGTAACAAGATGCAAATTACAGTTAATTGCCAGGCTGCACCATTACTTAAAGGGGTTGTGACTCCTAGACTTGAATGGGGCTGAGCTGCAACTAAACCATGTGACCGGTGTACGGTGATGTCACATGGAATAGGAAGAGGCCGTGGTGCTCTCAGAGTGCCTGGCCTCATCTAACGGCTTATTGTCGGGGGTCAGGGGCGGATTGGCCATAGACCCGACAGGGAAATTTTGCGGTGGGCCGATACCCCAGGGGGCCACTCAAGCCCTCCTGTCTGCCTCTGACCGGGTACATAATGAGCTCCTAACATTAATACTGTGAGAATCAGGTACTCATGTACCCAGCCAGCGGCCGCACATGTCCTCCTAAATTCAACTGCTATGGACTGCATCTCACCTCCTAAGCCCCCTGCTCCATAGACAACTGGAGGAGGAGGACAGAAGATCGTGGCTATTGATGGCCACCATAGACGACCAGCTTTTGGGGCAGTATATTGTGGTATATGGTTCTGGTGGGAAGGTATTTTGCAATATGGTATTGTTGACCCCGCCTATTTGTGTTGCCCCGCCTTGTGTTAATTTGGACCTGCCTACAAAATGGGGTCACTTTTAGTTTTTTTTTTTCCAGGGGCCACTTTAAGTTCCCAGTCTGCCCCTGTCGGGGGTCCCGGGTATCAAACCCCTGATGATCAGAGGATAGGTCATCAATATTAATTCCCGAATAGCCCCTTTAAATTGGAGGCATAGTATGCAGTATACAGGCTGCTATTTGGAGGTTATGTAGAGCCTTTGTGCAAGAAGGTCTTATACAGTTGTGCTCAATAGTTTACATTTTTATTTTTTCCACTCATGGTTAGTTGTTGGGTGAAGCCATTTATTAGGTTTCACCCAACCACTAACCATGAGTGGAAAAAAAGTTTTTGTGTTATCATTCATATTCTCTGAAAAAAGGCCAAGGCAGCCAAAATTCTGCAGGGGTATGTAAACTTTTGAGCACAACTGTAAATTACTGCTGACAAACATCAACTTAGAGACCTGAATATCAATATGAATGTGATACGTCAGATATACAGCAGATTTGTGATGGGTAATGGGTTAACTGACCGGCTCCACAGTTTGCTGGTGAGAATGTAAAAATGATATATATCTAATAAACTCATATTATTGAGAATATTACAATTGTCTGAATATTTCCAAACTGGGTCATATTTGAATGCAGGCGTGCTGACCACAAGCACAATGTCCAGCTTTTCCAGACAATAAAATATTACTGTCAGCTCACCCACCCTAATATAATGGCATGCTAGTATCTGGCAGACGGTTCACAGATGTGGCTGGCGTATAGTAAATGTAATACCTCAGCATGCTATTATCTGTCCCTCCCTTTCTATTACGGCTCATGTTCCTGAAATGCTTTGCTTCCCCTTCCTCCAGTGCTAAACTATCCCTGCCTTGCCCACTCCTTTTCCTGCAGTATGCCTGACTAGTGTTCAGACCATCATACCTCACAACAGTCACACCTAGCAGCCATCTGGCCAGTCCAGCCCGTCCTTTACTTCTTGCTGACAGCACATTGGCATTACTTTATAGCAGTGCTGAGCATCGCACGTGGCCATGTAAGAAGGCTGAAGTGTTCATTTAATTTACTGGACTTTTTTTTTTTTTGGATCAGCAGCATTCATTAAAACATTTCAGATGTTGGGGGTCATTTACTAAAGAATGGTGCTTCACATGCCAGTCATTCATTAAGATGCGCATATGATTCCATGTGCCAGAAACTGAAAACCTTTTCTGGTGTAAATTATAGTAAATACTCTCCTTGGTAAGCTCTGCTCACTAAGAAGGTGCCAAGAGTGGAGTAGAATGTAAAAATGCGGGTTTCTCAAAAATATGCAATTTTTCTACAATACAAAACTGGAATACACATTTTGTAAATGTCCTCCACTGTATGGCAAATGTGACCCGCTTTGACATGAAGGTGGTTCACTCTAGTCCTGCTGTAAAACAGATGGCGTCACCCAGAAATAATAGCAGTAGGATAGATGTAATGTATTTGTTAAAGACTATAGAGAATATTCCTAGAAATTCGTTTTGTATTATTTTAATTGGTATTAAATGATTTTTGTAGGATTATGACGATACCACAAAGCAACCAACTTAGTTACATCAGCCATACAAATGGATTGATAAATTGCATTCTCTAAGTGTCCTGCTGCATGAAAGCGAAATTTGATGTTCTGAAGTCGTTAAAAGCTACCTGACAACTGCTTAGGCAGCTATAAAGGCAACAATACTGGTTGTCACCCAGCTGTCAACTTCGGCAGGGTGCTGGCTCTCCTTAAACAAACCAGTTGTGTATGGGCTACATGGGAAAACAGTGGGGCACATTTATTATTAATAAAGCCCCATAGCTGGCGGTGGATCCATCGAAGTTTTGAAGAGGTGCCGGCCTCTCCATAACTTTGGAGCATCCAGCTCCAGTTCTAAATGTAAGACAGCTTCAGAGTGGTCTTACATTTTGACCATTTTCTATGCCTAAAACAGGGGTAGAAAATGATGAATGAGATGGGCCTGCCCGGCCACCCCCTTCCCCGATTTTAGACCTGGTGTAAGCGGGGCAAAGTTGCGCCGCCATCTGCGCCTGAAATACACCTAATTACGGCATATTTTGGCTTAGCAAATGACCTGGATACCTGGTAGAGGTATCTACCAGGGAAAAAGAACACCTTTTTTAAGTGGCTCCCTAGGAGTCAAAGTCCAACTTTTTAACAAGCCTTGGAACATAACAAGGGAAACTGCCAAGCCAGATATCCATCCATAGACAGCTGTTGTGGGGAAGTTTTTGGTGATGTATTTTGTGCTGCTGGCAGTAGTTTGTGATGGACTGTGGTATTTGGCTCTGTTGGGGTGGTATAATGTGCCACAATATGGTACTGCTGGCCCTGCCTTCCATCACTTTGGAACCAATTTGAAAACAGGGCCACTTTTAGTATTTTTTCCAGGGCCACTTTAAGTTCCGAGTCCGCCCCTGCTTGCCCCTCATCACTAGGATTCTAGCTGCCTGAGCCATGACAGGCAAGCACCCCTAAAACAGCTGCTTGAGTTTGCACTTATAGCCATGGCGATGTGCACCTACGAATTAGGATGTGAAGGCCCTATTCACATGACTGTAATTTAGGCCTGTATCTGATCCACATTTTTTGCGAATTGGATGCAGATCCATTAATTTCAATGGAGACAAAAAATTGTGGATCATCCATTGTGACCCATTTACATCACAGTGTACCCCAATGTCCAGTGTACCTCCTAGAGTACAATAGGTCGACTACAGTAGATGGTTACAAACATAATGGGGGGGGGGGCATTTATCAAGACCAAATTGCCCAAAAGGTGTTTTTACGTCACCCTCCCAAATTGCCCCCAAAAAAGCGCTCACTAGTAAGTAATAGGTGCCGGGAGCGGGGAAACACACTCAACCTGCCCAGCTCTGCTCCGGCGCTCCTCTGTCTTCTCTTGCCGGCGCTGCACTTTCCTGACCGCGTACAGCATCAGGACGTAGTGCGTGCTTTCTGACCTGACGCTGCACACAGTCAGATGACAGTGCAGCGCCGGCAAGAGAAGACAGAGGAGCGCCGGAGCGGAGCCGCGGCGCAGGACAGTTGAGGGATTTTTATCCTTATGGGGCTGATGAGCTGATCTGAGGTCTGATGGGGGGCACAGTGGGCTGATCTGAGGTCTGATGGGGGGCACAGTGGGCTGATCTAAGGTCTGATGGGGGGCACAGGGGGCTGATCTGAGGTCTGATGGGGGGCACAGGGGGCTGATCTAAGGTCTGATGGGGGCACAGTGGGCTGATGTGAGGTCTGATGGGGGGCACAGTGGGCTGATGTGAGGTCTGATGGGGGGCACAGTGGGCTGATGTGAGGTCTGATGGGGGGCACAGTGGGCTGATCTGAGGTCTGATGGGGGGCACAGGGGGCTGATCTAAGGTCTGATGGGGGCACAGTGGGCTGATCTGAGGTCTGATGGGGGCACAGTGGGCTGATCTGAGGTCTGATGGGGGGCACAGGGGGCTTGATCTGAGGTCTGATGGGGGGCACAGAGGGCTGATCTGAGGTCTGATGGGGCACAGAGGGCTGATCTGAGGTCTGATGGGGCACAGAGGGCTGATCTGAGGTCTGATGGGGGCACAGTGGGCTGATCTGAGGTCTGATGGGGGCACAGTGGGCTGATCTGAGGTCTGATGGGGGCACAGTGGGCTGATCTGAGGTCTGACGGGGGGCATAGTGGGCTGATCTGAGGTCTGATGGGAGCACAGTGGGCTAATATGGGGGCACAATGGGTTGATCTGAGGTCTGATGAGGGCACAGTGGGCTGATCTTAGGTCTGATGGGGGCACAGTGGGCTGATCAGAGGTCTGATGGGGGCACAGTGGGCTGATCTGAGGTCTGATGGGGGCGCAGTGGGCTGATCTGAGGTCTGATGGGGGCGCAGTGGGCTGATCAGAGGTCTGATGGGGGCGCAGTGGGCTAATATGGGGGCACGGTGGGCTGATCAGAGGTCTGATGGGGGCACACTGGGCTGATATGGGGGCACAGTGGGATGATATGGGGGTTGATCTTAGGTCTGATAGGGGCACAGTGGGCTGATGCTGAGCAAAAGGAAAAGAAAGAGAAATCCACTATGGTTTACTAGAGAGGTAAGAGCTATAGTGAATGATAAAAAGTCTGCCTATAAGAGGTATAAAGTGTCTGGAAGTGTAGCAGACAGAGAAGTTTATAAAATTATACAGAAGAAGACAAAGCAGAGTATTAATGCTGCTAAAGCTTCAAAGGAGGAAGAAATGGCCAAATCTGTTAAGGAGGGAAATAAAACCTTCTTCAGATATATTAGTGACAGGAAGAAGAAAAACTGCGGCATTACAAAACTTAGCAATGGAAAAAATCAGTATATAGATGGGGATAAGACGGTCGCTGACCATCTGAATAACTACTTCTGCTCAGTTTTTTCAGATGGCGACTTTCATAATCAGAACATGGCTGGACATAGCATTGCCTCTAGTTGTAAGGTTTCAGCCCCAGTGTTTTCAGAGGCCGATGTTCTACAAGAACTTGTCCGGCTAAAGTTAAATAAGGCAATGGGTCCGGATGGCATCCATCCCAGAGTTCTTAAAGAACTCCAATCTGTGATTGTTGGCCCCCTGACTGATCTGTATAATCAGTCCCTTCTTACAGGAGATGTTCCTGATGATTGGAGAATGGCTAATGTTGTACCCATTCACAAGAAGGGTAGTAGAGAAGAAGCTAGTAACTATAGGCCAGTCAGCTTGACATCTGTAGTGGTAAAAATGATGGAAACTCTACTAAAAAAGAAGATAATTGACCATCTAACAACAAACAACTTGATGGACCCAAACCAGCATGGCTTTACTGAGGGCCGATCATGTCAGACTAATCTCATTGATTTCTTTGACTATGTACCTAAAGTGCTGGATGAAGGTGGTGCTGTGGATATCGCCTACCTGGATCTCAGTAAAGCTTTTGATACTGTTCCCCATAAAGGCTGATAGAGAAGTTATCAAGAATTGGACTTAACCCCTGGATAGTTCAGTGGATCTGCAGTTGGCTGAAGGACTGATACCAGAGGGTTGTTGTTAATGGAGTGTATTCTGAGCAGAGGCTGGTTACAAGTGGGGTGCCACAAGGATCTGTTCTGGGTCCTGCTCTGTTTAACATGTTTGTAAGTGACATAAGGGACGGCTTGGTAGGGAAGGTTTGCTTGTTTGCTGATGACACAAAAGTGTGTAATAGGGTTGATGTTCCAGGAGGTGTCGATAATATGGAGAATGATTTATCTTTATTAGATAAGTGGTCAAAACAATGGAAACTTCAGTTCAATGTTTCCAAATGTAAAATAATGCACTTGGGGAGAAGAAATCCTCTATCTGAGTATCGTATTGGCAGTTCTGTGCTAACAAAGACCTCAGAAGAGAAGGATTTGGGGGTAGTCATCTCTGACAGCCTCAAAATGAGTAACCAATGCAGCCAGGCGGTGGGGAAAGCAAATCGTATGCTTGGCTGCATAGCTAGAGGTATAACAAGCAGAAAGAGGGAGATTGTGATCCCTCTGTATAGAGCTCTAGTGAGACCACATCTGGAATACTGTGTTCAATTCTGGAGACCTCACCTGCAAAAGGATATTGCTAAAATAGAACGGGTCCAAAGAAGAGCTACAAAAATGTTGGAAGGTCTAAAGCATAGAACTTATCAAGAAAGACTCCGAGTTCTTAATATGTATAGTCTGGAGGAAAGAAGAGAAAGGGGGGACATGATTGAAACCTTTAAATATGTTAAAGGACTGAATAAAGTTCAGGAGGGAAGGGTTATTAATAAGAAACTGAACACAAGAACAAGGGGGCACAATCTGAGGTTAGTTGGGGGAAAAATCAAGAACAACATTAGAACATATTATTTCACTGAAAGAGTAGTAGAAGCTTGGAACAAACTTCCAGCAGAGGTGGTTGATACATCCACAGTAACTGAATTTAAACATGCCTGGGATAAACATGTATCTATCCTAAGATAACAATAAAAGGATAATAAAAGGGCAGACTAGATGGACCAGGTGGTCTTTTTCTGCCGTCAATCTTCTATGTTTCTATCTGAGGTCTGATGGGGGCAGAGTGGGCTGATATGGGGGCACAGTGGGCTGATATGGGGGCTGATGGGCTGATCTGAGGTCTGATGGGGGGCTGATGCGATGTCCTGAAATTTATGGTGGGTCTGATATTTTTTTTCTTATTTTCCTACTCTAAAATCTGGGGTGCGTCTTATCAGCGGGTGCATCTTATAAAGCGAAAAATACGGAAAGTTATGACGAGGTATGCACCTCGTCATAAATTAAGTGGATTCTTCAAAGGTGCAGGGGGATATCAAGATCTTGATGACCCCCGTTGAATCCCTTTAAACTGCTACACAATAGACAGGACTTTCTATGAAGAGAAATCCCACACTTTCAACCAGATAATGAAATAATTTGCATTTATTCTTTTGTATACATTTATACATTATTATCAAACATTCAAACACAGTACATTTAGGGATTTATATAAAACTGTGAGAGTCCGCAGCTTCTTGAATGTTTAACTGCAAGCTGTCTACCTTGTAGCAGTGGTGCAGGGAAACAACAGCTAGACGGCATGCCGTTAAACAGTAAATAGGACGCAGCGCTCAGACGAGTGCGGTGGTCTCTTCTTTAAACAGCTGATTGGTGGGGGTGCCGGGAAACTAGAAGTTCAGCTCCTGGAGTTCTGCAGAGCAGCTACAAGAGTTTTATTATACTCGGCTATCTGCTTAGTTACATTCTTCATCACTTGCTTGTAGTCACTCTCTTGGCTCTTTGAAGCTATGACTGCATAGAGATGTCAAGGAGAGAATTTTTTTTTAACTTTGTTATTTGACTTACATTGCGAGAACAGAGGATCAGGGAACACATATAGGGAATTGAAGCAGTAAGGGAGGATGGTGGAAAATTGAAAATGATCCCTGGACATTTTAAACGTTAAAGGTTTTTTTTTTATTATAACAATATGTTAAGCAATTCCCCCAGCCTACCTCCTGAAAAATAAGATTCCTACTTACCTACTCCATGTTGCTCCAGTCCTCTGCACTGCCTCCGCTCTTTCTATCTTCAGGCTTTGTTACTGCTTACATCTGGCTGGCTATGGCCAGGGTCACATGCACCGCTCCAGCCAATGACTGGCTTCACTGGTGATGTGGCCACAAGCAGCACATTACTGCTGAAGCCAGTTATTGGCTGGATCGGTACATGTGATCACGCCCATAGCCGTCAGGATGTAAGCAGTGCTGAAACCTGAAGATGGAGAGAGCGGAGGCAGGACAGAGGACCAGTACGGCGTGGAGCAGATAATTATGGATATTTTCAGGCAGGCTGGGGGCACTACTTAAAATATAATTATAACCAGAAAACCCATTTAATGGAAACCAACACCATGAAGATGTGAAGTAAACTGCAGACTGATATATGGCTTTGTTTCAATTCCTGCTCATTCTGGTCTTTGAAGTCCAGGAGGCGGTCCTACCAGTGATTGACAGCTATCTCTATATACACAGTCATAAAGGGAAGGCTGTCAATCACTGATAGGACCAACTCCTTTACTTCATCCAGAATGAGCATGGATATAAATGAAAATATTACCATTTATACTGAATCTTTTCCCATAAAAAATATATATCATTGTGTTCAGCTCCTCCTGCTCTATAAGATGGTGCCTTTAGGTCACATACCATGGCCAACATGACAGGACTATTATCTGTAGTAAAAGATGAGTAGTACAGCAGATAAGGTCCAGTTTGCTATTTTTCACCTTCCGACTGCCCCCCGTATATGTTGAATGGATGCCCCAGACTGATGCCATATAGTGGCATTTATTTACCATAGAGTTCCATTGTTACCGGTTTATGAGGGATAGAGGAACGTGGTGTGCCGTATCCTTTTTTTTTGTAATGTATATGTCAAATGGAGGCAAAAAACGTGATGTGAACCCACCCTAACATAATGGGGAGGATTCCTGTGTGCACAGCAGCCCTGACAGTTTATTTTAGTGCAACTTTAAGAGTTGAGAGCGGGGGGATGGAGGGTAGTAGGAAACTACAGTAATAAATATACATTTGCATTCCTTTTCTGCAGTAGTACTCATATATCACAGAAGACAATAATCCAAGACTGGGGTGACAGATTCTCTTTAAAGATGACCTTTCACCACTCCTGACATACCTGGTTTAATAGCTCCATGTATCCCCGATGTAATAACAGTTCTGGAGCATCTATTCTTACTCTTATCTCTGCACAGACTCCCTGTATCCAATCAGCGCTGCCATGTTCAGTCTGTACAGGTACACCCCCCCAACTGGTTACCTCCCCTCTGTTCCCTTACTGCAGACTGCTAGCAATTCATTTATAACTTCTAGTAGAAATAATAAAGGAATGGCACAACAAAGAGACATAAGAATAGATGTTCCAGAATTGTCATTACATGGGGATGCATGGAGCCTTTAAAACAGGCATGTCAGGAGTGGTGAAAGGTCCTCTTTAACACCAGTGCAAAGTTGGTTTTATATGTGTTTTTTTAGTCATGTTTTTCTGCACTTGAGTTTTTTTGCAGCATTTTTTGCTGTAAAAACGCTGGCTCCAAGTGTTAGTAGACAGTCAATATGAAATGCAGGACTCATAAGCATTTTTTACTCATTCATTAGGTGGTGATTTTTGTATGTTTTGCTTCCTTTCAAAAACATTGCATGCTTTATCTCTTGCCTTTTGCCAATAACTTTTCTATAGGCAAAAATCCATGAAGAAGTCACTGTGACACACTGACACAGATTTACTAATTCTAAAATGGCGTAATCTTACACAGGCTGTCTAGACCTGCACCAGATTTATCACATCTTACGGACCGCCCCTTGTTAGTGAAGCTCCACCTCTTTACAAAAAGCCTGTCCCCATGTTGGAAAAAAGGGTGAAAATCCTAGATGACCCAAATTACCTACTTTTAGAAAGATTTTTGACACAGACACTTTAGCAAATCTGGGCCACTGTGTGCAAAAATCACAAGTTTTTTGTAGAAGCACCCTGACAGCACTTTGTTTAAAGTGCATGGAATTGACAGTGTTTTGACAAATTCTTGAGTAGGGGACTATTTGCTGCCACAGATCTTTACATTAGATACTGGTACCTCTACAGACCTGAATAAGGCTACTTTCACACTAGCGTTTTAAAATTCTGGTATTGAGTTCCGTCATGGGGGCTCAATACCGGAATAAAACGCTTCAGTTTTGTCCCCATTCATTGTCAATGGGGACAAAACTGAACTGAAGACAACGGAATGCTCCTGAAAGCATTCCGTTCCGTCTTCCGGTCCAGGCATCCGTTCCGTCTTCCGGTCCAGGCATCCGCACCAAGAAGGATCCAGAATGACCCCCAATGCAAGTCAATGGGGGTGGATCCGTCTGGTGTGACCACAATGGTAACCGGATCCGCCCTCCATTGACTTTCAATGGAGTTCATGACGGATCCGGCTACACATACACACAATACACACATACAGACATAGACATACACATAAACATACACAGACATATAGACATACAAATACACATACATACTTACATGCACCCCGGCAGGTCTTCAGAGCGTCGGAGGGACAGGACGGCGCGCACAGGTGACGATTCCACCAGGCGCCCAGCAGAGGGCGCTGTGGGGAATCGTCACCTGTGCGAGCCGTCCTGTCCCTCCGACGCTCTGAAGACCTGCCGGGAGCATGTAAGTATGTATGTGTATTTGTCTGTGTATATGTGTGTGTATGTTTATGTGTATGTATGTAGTGTGTGACATGTGTGGGGCCGGAGCGCGGTTCCGGCTCCACACGTCACTGCGGCAGTCCTGATCCGGCAGCACCCTTCACCTGCCGGATCAGGCCTGCCGCTAGTGTGAAAGTAGCCTAACCCTATTTGTTATTCTGATTTCCTGTTATCATTCTTCTCGTTTCTTTTTTGTAAATAACATTCTTGTTTTTAATGTGCACTTTATGTTGGTATTTTTAGACTTCCCATATGAGAAATGCTGATACTGTATACCAGACGGAGACTTTTTACATATCAACCCTGTTCCAATTCTTTAAAAACAATTTATAAAAATGATGCTATGTAATACAGTTTATTTTATCGTACCCCAATGTACTGAAACACGTGGTCAACTGTTTCATTTTCCATGCAGAAAAAAGAAGAAAAAAAAATGCTGGCAAACACTGGCTGCATATATACCAAAAAATCTTTTGGCATATGTCTAGTCCAATATACTAGGTGTATTCCCCAACATCTACATTTTATGACCTCAGCAAGCACACCACTGAGACATAGAAAAAGCTTTAGTTTACATTGATGAGTGAAGAGAAAACAAGGAAAAAACGCCAAAGAATGACTATGTCTTGCCAAGGGACATCAGAATAATAAAATAGGTTAGGACTATCTCATTTTATTAACTTGGAGAGTGGCTACCATCTAACGGCCAGTCTTTTTATTTATTTTTTTATCCTTCAGTGTTGTTTCCATAATTCCACACTTTCTTCAATCTCACAAGTCCCTGTCCTTTAAAGTTCACATCCAAGTCCTTATCATCTCCTGATGCCTCTTGTTCAAAAACATTTTGTATATATGTTCATTCCTCAATCGTTGAGTTAATTAAATGCTAATGAATGAACTCATAATCTCACGACTGGACTACTGCAACATTCTCAGCTGTGGCCTCCCATCTAACCCTTCAATCAACCCTCAGCTCTGCTGCCTGTTTAACCCTTACACTCCCAGCGCCGTACATGTACGGTGCAAAAATCACTGCCGCAAGTCCCAGCGCCGTACATGTACGGCGCTCTGATCGGGCGGGGCGCAGGAGCTGCGCCCGCCCGATCAGCGGCGGGGGTCCGGCTGTGCCCAAGTGCCGGACCCCTGCTGAATGCGCCAGCATAGGTGAAAACACCGATGCTGGTGCATTAACCCTTCATGTGCCGCTGGCAGCGCTGACCGCGGCACACGCGGTGTGCGGGAATGAAAGGACTTCAGGATGGCGAGGCGGGGGGGGCCATCGGTCCCCGCGCTGCTGTGACGGGGACCCGATGGCTTGGATAGCAGCCCGATGCCTTCCTTAGGCATCGTGGCTGCTATCCCTGCGTTCCTGTGCGATCCAGCCCCCTGGATCGCACAGGAAGCAGGCTGTAAGTGTATTACATTGAGTAATACACTTACAGCCAATGCATTACAATACAACAGTATTGTAATGCATTGTAAAGGGGATCAGACCCCCAAAAGTTAAATAAAGTGGAAAAAAAAGTTAAAAAATAAAGTTTCCTAAAAAAAAAAAAAAATAATAATAAAAGTTTCAAGTAAAAAAAAAAGCCATTAAAAAAAAAAAAGTTAAAAAAAATTGTAAAAAAAAGGTAGAAAAAGAAAGATAAACATATTAGGTATTGCCGCGTCCGTATCGACCGGCTCTATAAAAATATCACGTCATCCACCTCGCCAGGTGAACGCAGTAAAAAAAAAAAAAAAAAAAACCAGACATTTTTTGGTCACCTTCTCTTACAAAAAGTGTAATAGCAGGCGATCAAAAAGGCGTATTTATCCCAAAATGGTACCAATCAAACCGTCATCTTGTCCCGCAAAAATGAAAATGGCAACACAAAAAACAGATTTTATTCTGTTCAAAAACAAATCTAATGTGTAAAACTTTCCAAAAATAAAAAAGTTACACATATCGGCTACCGCCGCGTCCGTAACAACCTGCTCTATAAAAATATTACATGAGATGGCCCCCCAGGCAAATGCTGAAAAAAAAACAAAAAAAATAAAAACGTGCCAAAACAGACATTTTTTGGTCACCTTCCCTTACAAAAAGTGTAATAGCAGGCGATCAAAAAGGCGTATTTATCCCAAAATGGTACCAATCAAACCGTCATCTTGTCCTGCAAAAACGATACCCTACCTGAGACAATCGCCTGAAAACTTTAAAAAATATGGCTCTTTGAAAATGGCAACACAAAAAAAAGATTTTATTCTGTTCTAAAATGCATCTAATGTGTAAAACTTTCCAAAAATAAAAAAGTTACACATATTGGGTATCGCCGCGTCCGTAACAACCTGCTCTATAAAAATATTACATGAGATGGCCCCCCAGGCGAATGCTTAAAAAAAAAAAAAAAAGTGCCAAAACAGACATTTTTTGGTCACCTTCCCTTACAAAAAGTGTAATAGCAGGCGATCAAAAAGGCGTATTTACCCCAAGATGGTACCAATCAAACCGTCATCTTGTCCTGCAAAAATGATACCCTACCTGAGACAATCGCCTGAAAACTTAAAAAAATATGGCTCTTTGAAAATGGCAACACAAAAAAAAAGATTTTATTCTGTTCTAAAATGCATCTAATGTGTAAAACTTTCCAAAAATAAAAAAGTTAGACATATTGGATATCGTCGCATCCGTAACAACCTGCTCTATAAAAATATTACATGAGATGGCCCCCCGGGTGAATGCTCCAAAAAAAAAAACAAAAAACTATGCCAAAACAACCATTTTTCCCCTCTTCCCTCACAAAAAGTGTAATAGCAGGCGATCAAAAAGGCGTATTTATCCCAAAATGGCACCAATCAAACAGTCATCTTGTCCCGCAAAAATGATACCCTACCGGAGACAATCGCCCGAAAAATAAAAAAAATATGGCTCTCTGAAAATGGCAACACAAAAAACTGATTTTATTCTGTTCAAAAATGCATCTAATGTGTAAAACTTTCCAAAAATAAAAATGTTTGACATATTGGGTATCGCCGCGTCCGTAACAACCTGCTCTATAAAAATATCACATGAGATGGCCCCCCAGGTGAATGCTGTAAAATTTTTTTTTTAAAAACTATGCCATAACAGCCATTTTTTTTCACCTTGCCTCACAAAAAGTGTAATAGCAGGCGATCAAAAAGTCTTATGTACCCCAAAATGGTACCAATGAAAACGTCACCTCGTCCCGCAAAAAAAGAGCCCACACATAAGACAATAACTCAAAAAAATAAAAATCAATGGCTCCCGCAAACCAATCCATCAAAATCTGTGCTACAAAATCCATATGGCGCTCCTTCTGTTCTGAGTCCTGCCATGTGCCCCCATAGCAGTTTACCACCACATATGGGGTGTTGCCGTATTCAGGAGAAAATGGGTAACAAATTATGGGGTGCTTTTCTCCTGTTATCCCTTGTGAATATGAAAAATTTGGGGCTAAAGCAACATTTTTATTGGAAGAAATGAAACTTTTCATTTTCACAGCCAAGTGTTTCCAAATTCCATAAAATGCTTAGGGGGTCAAAGTGGCCAGTACCCCCCTTAATATATTCGTTGAAGGGTGTAGTTTCCAAAATGGGGTCACTTTTTGAGGGTTTCCACTGTAGGGGTAGTCAGGGTCTCTCAATTACAAAATGGTGCCTAAAAACCATTCTAGCAAAATCTGCCTCCAAAATCCATATGGCTCTCGTTTCCTTCTGACCACTGCCACAAACCCATAGAGACGTTTACCACCACATATGGGGTATTTCTGTAAACTGCAGAATCAGAGTAATGTATATTGAGGTTTAGTTTGCTGTTAACCCTTGCTGTTTTGCAAGAAAAAAATTATTAACATGAATAATCTACCAAAAAAGTGAAATTTTGAAATTTCACCTCCATTTTCCATTAATTCTTGTGGAACACCTCAAGGGTTAACAAAGTTTGTAACAGCAGTTTTTTATAATTTGAGGAGTGTAGTTTCTAAAATGGGGTCATTTATGGGTGGTTTCCATTATGTAAGCCCCTCAAAATCACTTTATATCTGAATTGGTGCTTAAAAAAATGGTTTTGGAAATTTTGTTGAAAATTTGAAAAATGGCTTCTAAACTTCTAAGCCCTCTAACGTCCCAAAAAAGTAAAATGACATTTAGAAAATGATGCCAACATAAAGTATACATATGGGGAATGTAAAATAATAACTATTTTTGGAGGTATTACTATGTATTTTGAAAGTAGATAAACTGAAATTTTGAAATTTGCAAATTTTTCAAAATTTTTGGTAAATTTGGTACTTTTTTTTATAAATAAAAATGAAATATTTTGCCACAAATTTACTACTACCGTGAAGCACAATATGTGATGAGAAAACAATCTTAGAATGGCCCGGATAAGTAAAAGCGTTCCAAAGTTATTACCACATAAAGTGACACATGTCAGATTTGCAAAAAACGGCCTGGGGTTTGAGGTGAAAAGTGGCCCGGTACTGAAAGGGTTAAGCCACCTCTCCCCATGTTTCTATTAAACCCCTCTGCCAATCCCTTCACTGCATTCCCTTTTCCCAGTGAATACAGCTAAAACTATTACAAATAACATATAAGGTTGTCCACAATGTGTCCCCTCCTTACATCTCTGACTTAGGCCCCATTCAGACGACCGTGTTTCACTGTACGGCGGCGACCTCAAGAAGAGCACAGCGTCATAGCAACCAATGACGCCGTGCGCTCCCGTCCTCTGGGGCAGCATAGGCCGGGCTTTCACGGCCCGTATACCGTCTCTACCGTCCAAAGTAAACATTCAAAAGAACCTGAAAACTGCCCTCTTTAGGAAAGCCTACAACTTGTGATAACCCTGCTGTCACAATACTACCATATGACCAGCTTCTTCCTTCACTTTCCCTTGTACAATGCAAGTCCTTGGGGACAGGGTCCTCTCTCAATAGATATTGTAATCTCTTTTCATAGGTAACCCCTTTCAAATACACAATAATATAAAGGATACATTCTTTCATCACAAAGTTGTTCTGCTCGTGCTGTTGCCATTTTCTTTCCAGATTTGTGAGCTGTGAATACAGAATAAACAAAAAAACAATGTAGAAAATCAGCTTTTGGGGATAGAGAATCCATTATATGGTCATGGTGTCAGGAAGATTAGTATGAGATTTAGTGATTTTTCAGGGGATCTGCAAGACTTAAAATTGATCAACATCAATATTTGATCTATGTAGATTAGCTGAAGAGCCTTCATTGTTTATACAAGCATAAGGGCTCGTTCATAAGGGTGGTTGTGCCGTCCATTGACGTGAATAGGACTGAGCTGTAGTACCAGCTGCAGCCACCTGCATGAACAAGCAGCCATGCAATCAAAGGTCAGACCCCCACGATAAGGCTAGGGCTACACACGGTTGGATTTCTTGCGACTGCCACGGCGATCCTATTCATCTCTATGGGATCCCCGCTACTCAGGGATCCTGGCTGTGACGGGTGTCGCGCGACAACTGTAGCCGTGTAGCCCTAGCCTAAGTCTTTGAAGGATAGGCTGAAACTCTGAGTTCCAGAGAACTTCTTTAATACTTATCTGTGGGACTCCGGCGCATGCATAGCTCTAAATCATATGAGTAGATGTTATATAACCCCAGCCCTCATTACTATCATATTCCATAATATAGAAAATGGAGTAAAAGACATGAGCCAGTACTGCATAGAATTTGGCCTTTTAGTCACCTGAGAGTGTGTCTCATTATCCTGCAGTTGGGATTTCAGTTTATCATTCTCAGCATTCAGTTGTGCCATCGTCTTCTTAAAGGTGTCTCTGTGTTTGGTTAGTATTATTTTATCTTGTTGGAGTTTCTGATAAAATAAACAATTTCCAGTTACAGTCTATTACCTAAAGTCATGTAACCTCCTGCCATTCTCTGGTGCATTACTGAAAGTTTACCCCCCTTGGTACTTTGCTGTCCATAAGGTAGGTACCTGGTGTTTGCAGTACTATGCCTATTATATAGCACACTTAGAGCACAGTAACAAAGCTGATAAATTCACTTTAGAAGAGTATTCCCATCTTAAACATTTATGGCCTATCCGAAGGATACTCACCTCTGGAAATCTCAGGAGAGCAGTAGCCTGCGGACTCATGTTTGCTGGTCCCCCTTCTCCATAGAGTTTAATGGAAAGATGGCTGAGCTTGTGCATGACCCTCTCCATTTAGATCTAGGCGAGTTACATTGGATATCAGTTTGGTTGCAGATAGGGCTCATGCACGCCCCCTGCCCATATTGCGGTCCACAAACGGCAGGTCTGCAAAATACTGCCACCGGCTGTGTGCGCTCTGTATCACGAATGTGGTACTATTCCCTTGAATGGGTCCGCAATCCCCAATATACGGAGTGGTGCGGAGTGGAAGCCCACGGAAGCACAATGGAGGGCTTCTATGGGATTTCGGTCAGTGCCAACGCACTGCAAAAAAATAGAACAGGTTCAAGTAGGCATCCGCCAAGCACATGGCTGGTGCCCGTGCATTGAAGGCCGCTATTTGCGGTGGATGATATTGCAAGCATAACCGGTAATGGGAAATGCAAATCTGTCTTTACAAACTTTATACACATGGCCTTTCCTACCTGCAGCAAAGTGATTACGGTGGAGATATACTGCTGGGAAGGAGAATTGCAAACACTGCCACCAAAGTTATGTAAAATGAAAGAACTACTTGATGCTACGTATTCATAATACACAAGTGGCACTACATCATATGCATAAGGTATTGCGGATTATATTGGTTAAAGAGGGTGTGTTCATAGTGCTATTGCTATAAATGTCAGACAAACGTTGGCCTTGCTGTGCCTGCTTTCAGTGCTATGCGGTCTCTGCAATCAGCCGATTGGCGGGGGCACAGAGAATGATGCTGAAGTAAGGGGTGAGCATATATTTTATATATATATGTATATATGAAACATGAAGAAAAAAAATCACCAAAAATTCTAAAAAAATACAGTGTATGTTTAACATAAAAACATGATTTAAACAATCATTTCAGATGGCACTTTCCCTTTAAGCAGCTAGGAGCCAGACTGGGAGGAGGCCCTGGTAACAGTTTGGGTGACATCTTTCTCCCCACTTATACCTGCAGCAGAGGAAACATATTAACCAATTACCTTTTTCTTGTCTTCTGCTGAGGCCCTGAGGGCATCCAAGTCGCTGTATGTTTTTAATTCTTCAGACATTTGCTGGATTTTCTCCTTCAGGGATGTCATCTCGCTGTTTATCTTAGATTCCAGCTGCTCCACCTTCTGAAGATCCTGTTGTAAACGCTGGCTCTCTGAGGGAACGGACATAATTCAGTATTAAACATTTATTTAACCTTTTCAGACGTTGGGTGCAATGGAAAATACATCTCTGAGTTTTCAGTGTCTCTGTATCGTCCACCGTTAATAACATATAGATAAGTTGCTAGAGATGGGTCCAGGGAGTTATTCTGATTGCCTGATTGGAGTCGGGAAGGAATTTTTCCCCCTAAAGTGAGGAAAATTGGCTTCTACCTCATAGGGGTTTTTTTTTTGCCTTCCTCTGGATCAACTTGTAGGAAAACAGGCTGAACTGGATGGACAGATGTCTTTTTTTGGCCTTATAAACTATGTTACTATAAGAGCTTTAGTTGTTAGTATTTTGCACGCTGTATTCAAAATGTATGCATATGATACCAATAAACAGGTGTAAAGGAAATCAATGAGAAAAATCTATGTATTATTTGAAAGGTATTGCTAAAAAGGAGGAGCAGGAGGAGCTGAGCAAATTGATACATAGCTTTGTGGCAAATTGTATTTTATTAAATTATAGGGGTATTCGCATCACAGACAATGGGGACATACCGCTAGGATATGCCCCCATTGTCTGATAGGTTCGGGTCCCAGTGCTTGGATATTTTCGGCAGCCACCATAGAAATGAATGGAAGGTGGCTGTGTAGCACCATATCATTGGTTGCATATGGCAAAAAGTGATGTTTTAGTACATATTTGCATTTCCCATGAAATAACAATGCTGGGGAATCTTAATGCCAATGTATTAATTAAAGGGGTTTTCCAAGATTTTTTTTTTTTTTACTGATGACCTATCCTCTGGTACTCCAGGACCCCCACCGGTCAGCTATTTGAGAAGGCAAAGGCTCCTGTGAGCGCTGCGGCCTTATCCCTTCTTACCAAGCACAGCGCTGGACATTGTATAGCAGCTGTGCTTGGTATTGTGCTCAGCCCCATTCACTTGATGAACTTCTCCTAGGCCATGTGACACATGAACGTGTTGTCACTCGGCCTAGGAAAAACAGAGAGAGCTATCCTGAGGATAGGTCATCAGTATTAAAATCTCAGAAAACCCCTTTAACCACTTCCCGTCCGCCCGTTGACTATAAACGTCCGTGAACTGGTTGTTAAAGGGGTATTCTCATCTTGGACAATGGGGGCATATCGCTAGGATATGCCCCCATTGTCCTATAGGTGCGGGTCCCGCACCTATATCGAGAACGGGGCCCCCAAAGTGAAGAAGTGCGCACCGAGCAAGCGCGGCCCGCTCTCCATTCACTTCTATGGGGCCGCCGCAAATAGCCGAGCACTGGCTCGGCTATCTCCGTTGGCTCCATAGAAATGAATGGGAGCGGTGGCCGTGCATGCGCAGTGCGCTCCCATTCATTTCTATGGAGCCGACGGAGATAGCCGAGCCAGCGCTCGGCTATTTGCGGCGGCCCCATAGAAGTGAATGGAGAGCGGGCCGCGCTTGCGCGGTGCGCACTTCTTCACTTTGGGGGCCCCGTTCTCGATATAGGTGCGGGTCCCAGTGGCAGGACCCGCACCTATAGGACAATGGGGGCATATCCTAGCGATATGCCCCCATTGTCCAAGATGAGAATACCGTACAGTTGGGTACCCCAAAGAGAAGGCAGGGACCGTTCCCAGGGGTCCGTGCCTTGTAGATCGCTGTATACACAGCGCTCACCGAGAGCTGTGTATACAGAGCAGGAAGCGCTACTGCGCTTCCTGTTCCGGCCCGGCGGTCACGTGATCGCCGGGGCCGGGAGAGTGCAGAAGCTGCCGGGTCTCTCATAGACCCGATCAGCCCTACACTGAGGCTGTACAGCATAGTATTATGCTGTAAAGCCTCTCTGGGGATTTATTTCCCCTGTAACTGGGGCTACTATGTCAGCCCCAGTTACAGGAGAAATCAAGTGTAAAAAAAATAAATAAATAAATAAATAAATAAGTGAAGTTAAATGCCCCCCCTGAGGTCTTGTATGACCTTATGGGGGACACAAAGTGTAAAAAAAAAAATAAAATAAAAAAAAAAATCACATATACCAGTATATAAAAAAAAAATAATTTCCCCCAAATATTTCATTTAAAAAAGTTACAAATAAAAATAAATAAAATAGACATATTTGGTATCACCGCGTCCGAAACGACCGGCTCTATAAAAATATCACATGATCTACCCCATCAAGTGAACTGCGTAAAAAAAGCTAATAAAAATTATGCCAAAACAGCTTTTTTTGTCGCATCACCTACCAAAGAACATAATATCAAACAATCAAAAAGTCGTATGCATCCCAAAATGGTAGCAATAAAAAGTCACCTCATCCCGCAAAAAATGAGCCCCCACACAAGATTATAGCCCGAAAAATGAAAAAAATGGCTCTTAAAAAATTGCAACACAAAAACATGATTTTTCTTCTAAAAATGCTCTTATTGTGTAAAACGTAAAAAAAATAAATAAAAAATAGACATATTTGGTATCGTTGCGTCCATAACAACTGGCTCTACAAAAATATCACATGATCTACCCCATCAAGTGAACGGTGTAAAAAAAATATAGAAAAATACCCCTAAACTGCTTTTTTTTTTTTAGTTAACCTCCCAAAAATTAGATTAAAAAGTGATCAGAAAGCCGGATGTACCCCAAAATGTAAGACCTCACGCAGCTCAGTCTACAAAAAAATTAAAAAGTTATCACTCTTACAAACCATGACAAAAAATTCCATGTTAGAAAATACAGATGCTGCTCCTCCCCTTCTGAGCCTTGGCGTATCCCCAAATAAAGTTTACGACCGCATGTGGGGTGTTTCTGCAAACTGCAGAATCAGGGTAATAAATATTGAGTTTTTTTTTGTTGTTAACCCTTGATGTGTTACAGGAAAAAAATGATTAAAATGGAAAATCTGCAAAAAAAGTGAAATTTTGAAATTTCACATCTATTTTGCTTTAATTCCTGTGGAATACTTAAAGGGTTAACAACATTTGTAAAACCAGTTTTGAATAGTTTGAGGGGTGTAGTTTCTAAAATTGGGTAATTTATGGGTGGTTTTTATTATGTAAGCCTCACAAACTGACTTCAGAACTGAACTGGTCCTTAAAAAAGTTGATTTTGCAAATTTGCAAAAATTGCATCTAAAATTCTAAACCTTCTACTGTCCTAAAAAAATAAAATGACACTACCAAAATGATGCCAACATAAAGTAGACATATGGGGAATGTAAATTAAAAAGTATTTTTATGGGGCATCACTATCTGTCTTAAAAGCAGAGAGATTGAAATTTAGAAAACAGTGAATTTTTTCAAATTTTCGTTAACGTTTGGATTTTTTAATAAATAGAATTAAAACTTATCAACTCAAATTTACCATTAACTTGAAGTACAATGTGTCACGAGAAAACAATCTCAGAATCGCTTGGATAAGTTAAAGCGTTCCAAAGTTATTACCACATGAAGTGACACATGTCAGATTTGCAAAATTAGGCCTGGTCAGGAAGGGGGGAAATGGCCCAGATCTGAAGTGGTTAATTAAAAATTTTATAAAAAAAAAAAAACAGAAAAATGCCAATGCACCCTGACAGTTTTCAGTGTATTCACTGACATCCAGGAGGAATAACAGAGCATTCTCTTGTTGTTCTGTTTTGGTGGCCTTTTTTTAGTTATAGTGACAGGAAGAACAGTTTTCAGGAAGCTCGTTCAAAACTCACAACCCAACCAACATGGCTGAACTTCCTATTGTCACTTATGCAATAACTGCTGCGACTACAGAGTAGGGTTGGGCGATATCAAAAATATTCCCACGATAACGATATTAAGAAATTTATCGCGATAGCGATATATATTGCGATAAATGCCCATTTAGAATTAAAAAAACACTCAAAACATGTACTCGTGTTTCCTTGTTGCCCCCATACATTATAATGTCTCCTTGATGCCCCTGTACAGAAATATCTCTTAGTTGCCCTACTAAGAACAGGGTCACCGCCCGCCCCCCCACCCCCAATCTGATGGAGCGGCTGGTCAGGCGTGCCCCCTGCTGTTCCATTCATTCTCTATGGGAGTGCTGGGGATAACAGTGATCAGTTATCTTTGGCACTCCCATAGAAAATGGGATATGCTGGTGGAAAACCTTGATAAGTGGGTTGTTCAGAGTGTGCCCATCATAGGTGCACATTGTCAGAAAGGGCACCTTGGCATCATAAAGATGAGCGACTTTCATGTTATGAAATTCGTACATGCTTCGTTTGGTGGTAAAAGGTGAATTGCGTTATGGATTCTGTTACCACGGACCATAACGCAATTCTATGATGTCTTTAGAGGCATTGCGTTATTCATTCCGTCATAATAGAAGACTATGGGCTGCATAACGGAAATGTGACGGATTCCTTATGCAGGCCATAGTCTTCTATTATGACGGAATTAATAACGGAATGCCTCTAAAGACATTCCGTTATGCATTCCATCATAGAATTGTGTTATGGTCCGTGGTAACGGAATCCATAACGCAATTCACCTTTTACCACCAAACGAAGCGTATACGAATTTCATAACATGAAAGTCGCTCATTTCATTGTAATATGTTGTTTTTTATTGTTTATATATTTTTATATGTAAAATTGAAAAAGGGGGTGGTTTAACATTTTAGTGTTTTTTTTTTAAACTTTTTTACTTACTATTAGCCTCCTTAGGGGCTAGAACCTGGGATCTTTTCATCCCTTGTCCTCTTCACCCTAATAGAGATCTATTAGGGTGAATAGGATCTCACTCTCCCTGCTGTCCTGGGCTTTGTGCACACGGCAGCAGGGAGCTTACCATGGTAGCCAGGACTTCAGTAGCGTCCTGGCTGCCATGGTAACCGATCGGAGCCCCGCAATTTCACTGCTGGGGCTCAGATCAGAAGCTACCACTGAACCACCAATGGAGGGGAGGAGGGGACCCTGTGGCCACTGCCACCAATGATTATAATACTGGAGGGGTCGAGGGGTCGGGGGGGGGCGCACTGCGTCACCAATGAATTTAATTAACCTCTTAATACAAGTAAAGACTGTGGGTGCTGGCCATATTACATAGCCGGCACCCGGCCTCAATGACTGGGATCCTGCCGAACCGCGCCAATTAACCCCTCAAGTGTCGCACCTCAGGGGTTAATTGCCGCAGTTCACGGGATTGCAGCTTCCTGTTATTGGTGCCGGGTACGTGATATAGCCGGCACCCGAAGTCTATACTTGTTAGCCCCTCCTCCTCTCTTCACATTGGTGACGCAGCGGCCACAGCCCCTCCCCTCCTCAACACTCATTGGTGCCAGCAGCAGTCAGATCACAGTGGGGAGGGAGGGACTCTCTCCTTCTCCACTGTGCCGTTTGTGCCCCGGACGTTTTAGAGGCAGTAAGCACTCAAGTGCGACTGCCCTTATGACGTCACAAAAAAATACCGCGATAATTAAGAAACAGCGACATCGCCATATCGCTGTTTATTAATACCGCGGTATACCGTTAATACCGGTATATCGCTCAACACTACTACAGAGTAGGAAAAATCACAGCATATCTGTAAATAAATATAACACAAGTTATTTATCAGCGTACAGTCTATTCTAGTTTATTTTGGTGATATCCCATTGGGTATACTACAGTAAAATATCACAAACTAAAAATAAGAAAATCAACAGCAAAAACAAAACAAGAACAAGCAGACAAATCCACCAGTAAAGAATGTGGAAAACACAGTCAGGCATCCCAAGCTTTTACTTTGATCAACAATGACATGTTTCGGCCTTGCACGGCTTAGAAATCAGCCTATGTGCATTATAATTTATCTTAATCTAACAGGGTTAGCAAAGAAGTTGCTGCTAAAGAATAAAAAATAAATAATAACTGTAGTCAGGAAGAGGATACAGGCCGGTTCCTTGAGATATGCCGAGAAGTGGCAGAAGGTATGTACAAAGCAATCCAGCCTGAGACCAAACTTTATGACCCCAGAAAAAACATCTGAGGAACAATAGCATTAGTGAAATTGTTTACTCTGGGCAGCTTCCTTTTTCTTCTGCGGAGCTGCTGATGATTTTTTTTTTCTTTCACCGGCAAGCCATTAAAAGACGCTTAGATCAAATTTCACCTTAGCTACAATGTTTGGATCCAAATCTAAGTGTCTGGCTGAAAACACGCTCCACTGCCATGAACGCGTGCTGACGAATGAGACACCAGTTTATTTAAACTGTCCACATCTACTTATAACAACCTTTCCCTGAAAACAGCTCCATTTTACTGGAACTTTGTTAAAAAGGTTGTCTCATCTGAGACATTGGTGGCATGTGCGACTGCCGAAAATAGCCGAGTGCTGGCTTGGCTGTTATTGGCAGTACCATCGAAGTGAATGGAGCGGTGACCGCACTTGTATGGTGCGCTCTCCATTAATCTCTATTGGACTTCCGAAAAAAGCCGAGTCTGCTCACTTGGCTATATTCGGAAGTCCCATAGAAATTAATGGAAAGCATGATGCGCATGGCCTGCAATAGTCTACTGACTGCATCTGCCAAGTCCCCTAAGGGCACTAAAAATTAAACTTAACAAAATATGTATACATAAAAAGGTAAAAAAAAATAAAACTTTTTTCAAATGAACTCCGTTCCAAATTATGCATATAAAAATAAACAAAATAAACATAATTGGCATCTCCATGTCAAACTATTAAAATATAAAAATACTTATCCTGTGTGGTGAACACCGTAATCCTGAAAAAATGGAAAGATTTTTGACACTTTGCCCGACCAAAAAAAAAGTGAACAAAAAGTGAAAAAAAGTTAAAAAGTTCTGCAATTGGAACCTAAAAATTATAGGTATGGGGACATGGCAATGCAAAGAATACTTTATAAAGGTTTTTATTTTCTTAAAAGTAGTAAAACATAATAACACCTACATAAATTTGGTATTGTTATAATCGTACTGACCCACAGAATAAAGTCATGCCAATTCTAGTGCGCAGTGAATGTTGTAAAAACCAAACTGAAAAAGACACTGTGCAATTGCGTTTTTTTCTCGTTTCACCCAAGATTTTTTTCTAGCTTCCCAATACAAGATACAGTACATTAAACAATGTTATTACAAATACAACTTGTCCAGCCTATGAGAATGGAAAAGTTAAAAAATTATAGCTCTGGAAAGGTGGGGAGGAAAAAATGAAATCACAAAAACAAACACTGGCCCGCTTCTTAAGGGGTTAAGTACAAATTATTGTTTTTCTGTAGCAGTAATCTCACAAAGATAAATGGCCTCAATAAGAGGGCAAAGTGATCTCAGTTTATGACAGCTGCACAGAAAAGGGTTTATCTGCAAGGTAATTCTCATTAGAATAGTAGGTGGAGGACTGGAATAACTGACAGAAGGACAGCTTTATTGTTCTCATGATGAAAAGCACGGAGAAGAAGTGTGACTAGTAGTATGTGGGAAGCCCCAAACACTCACACAACTGGGAAAGTACAGGTTCTTATACTTTGAGTCCCCAACACTCACTCCTCCCTGGTCTGACTGATGGTCTGACAAATGGTGTTAAGTTATCCTCTAAGCTGTGCTATAAGTCCAGACAGGCAGTTAAAGACGCTGGAGAGATACTAGTATACAAGAAGTGACTTCAAAAAGTTATGTAAAAAAAAATCCACTTTTTTAAAAAAAATAAAATAATATGTAGAATATTCATATAGGTTATTAATATGTGATAAAAAGGTGGATGGTATGTCTCTCTAAATGTTTGTGTAAATACAAGACTCCATGGCTGGAAGTATGCCTCTTACCAGACGTCAAATTCTTTGCAGTGCTCTGAGATTTCTGCATTTCAGTTTCCTTAAAAGTAAGATCCTCTTGCATAATTTTGAGGTCTTGAGAGGTAACTGAGGAGATTTGTTTCATTCGATTTATATTCTGTAGAAAATAAGAACTGTGCCAAAATCAATGCAGTTTTAGCAGGAAACAGAAACCTTATAAAGGAAATGATGCAAACAAAATATAGATTCAATGTCCCATTTGTAATGCAAAATGTGTCATGTGCTTACTACTGTATATCAAGAAATGTCTGAGCACAGGCATGACTAGACAGCTCTATATAACAAAGGATATCCTTCTATCCTGGCAACTGACGAGGACTCACCCTGCTTGAGTGTTCCAGTAGCGTAACAATATTTGCTTCTATCTCAGACTTCCTCTCCATCTCTTGACTCTTATTTTCTTCAAAAGTAGAAAGAAATCCTGAAAAGTATAACCTCAAAGCTGTCAGAAGAGAACCTGTATGATGACCATAACAACAAATATATGACTAACAAAAAAAACTACTTCATTGTGTTTAAAAGGGCATCTGTCAGCAGTTTTATTATCAGGAGTAGTTTGAATATTATGTTTTATTCTGTCTGGCAGATTTGTGCCAAATTGAACAGTGCAAGTACAAAAAGGAGCGTTCTTACCACTCTGTAGAACTGTGGTCCCTGGAGGGGGTCCCTATTCTAGGGGTGTTTGGTCTCTGCCTCTATAAGGCTCTACTTGTCCTGAGCTAGTCCTATATGCTCAGAGAGCCCAATGCTCACCCTAATAAAGGCAACCCCTCAGAGCCGTTCTAGGCCAGTATCTAAGACTCCCTGTTAATCCATATGAGGCTAATGACTGCCCAGCGTTCGTCAGGGTAAAGAGCAAGGAAGCCCTAGTAATAGGTCAAAAAAGCTGCCCCAACGTGTTTCCTTGGACCAAAGCCAAATCATCAGGGGACTCTTTCAAAAGAAAAAGGTACAGCTCTGGTACCCCATCTGGACCTAGAAAGGTGGCGTCATGCACTGCCTTAGTATCCTAGTAGCCAAGGCAAGGTGAGGCATATGGCGTCCACCTCTGAAGGCGTCTGAAGTGAGTATTTAGTGCCATCGGCGCCTCAGGTTTTTTTTTACTTGCACTGTTCAACTTGGCACAAATGTGCGTCACCTATTGTTTTATGGGCTATTATTTTATTTATTAAATAAGAATAAAAGTTATGTGTTAATATTAAGGTTACCCACATTAATTTTCTGTTCTGATATAGGGTTGCCCATCATAATGATCTGATGTATTACTGACATCTTGATTGTGTGTAATAGTTTGCCTTGCAGATTCCCTTTAATGTGTAACAACACTGAATCACAGTGGATTTGATTAGGATTTCTTGAACTGATCAAGAGAAAATAGCCTCAAAGTGTGCTCCGTTCTGGTTACTATGGCACTAGAGATGAGCGAGCAGTGCTCGTTACGAGCACTGTAACGCTCGGGTCCCGTGTGAAATGCCCGCAGGCATTACGGATCCGTCCTCATCTGCATGTAAGTCAATGAGGACGGATCGTTTGGTATGACACTCATACCAAACGGTTCCGTCCCCACTGACTTTAAGACGGGTGAGGACGGAACCATTTGGTATGAGTGTCATACCAAACGATCCGTCCTCATTGACTTACAAGCGGATGAGGACAGATCCACAATGCCTGCGGGCATTTCACACGGGACCCGAGCGTTACAGTGCTCGTAACGAGCACTGCTCGCTCATCTCTATATGGCACACATCCAGTGGATACTACCAATCCTGAGGATAGGTCATCAGTGTCCTCACACTACACAATCCTTTAATGGCAGAATTGCAAATAGAAGGCCAAACGTATATGACATCTTATCAATGGTGAAAATTGCAGGGTGCACAGGTAGAATGCTGACAGAAGCCTATCCACACAGTCTCTACTTAACAATGACTTGAAGGTAGCAAATAGTTTTGAAGCAGATTATGTTGCATGTAATTGTTGTACTGTAGGTTTGTAGAGATTTATTTTCATTTTCACATTAAAGAGGTTTTAGACAACTGACGTTTATGGCTTATCCAATGAATATGCCACAAAAGTTTGATCAATGGAAGTCCTACCTATCAAACCCTCACTAGTCTTAAAGAGGTTCTCAGGAATAATGACTTTTTATCTAATCCCCACTGCCTGCCTCCATAAACAGAAGATTCATACTTACTGGACCTGTTTCCCGGACTGTTTACATCCAACACTACTTAAAGAGTTTCTGTCACCAGTTTTTTCGGTATGAATCAGGCTGACATTAGAGATGTGCTAATGTCACCTGATTCCAAATATATATCTGTATTATTTACTGGTGCCCCCATTTTTATATAAAATGAACTTTTATTTTATGCTAATAAGGCCTCTAGGTGCAAGGGGCGTTACCCCTGCTCCTAGAGGCTCTGTTGATTGACAGGCCCAGGCAGAGAAGAAACACTCCATTCACCATAGCTTGCAAGGACCTTCAATGATGTCATGACCATGTGATCAGTCACATGGTTTAGGAGGAGACAGGCTGTTTGTGTGATCCTAACCATGTGACTGAGCACATGGTCATGACATCATTGAAGGTCCTTGCAAGCTATGGTGAATGGAGTCATTTTTAAAGGGAATACGTCACCAATTTTATGTCCAATCTGAGGGCAGCATAAACTGATGACAGAGACTGTGTTGAAAACGCTGGATCATTAACTTGAACTGACCCGGCTGTTTTGCTATAATTGGTATTGAGAAGCCCCAGCATGGACCAAGCACTGGAGTCTGCTAAATACACCACACACACTCAGGAGTCCTCATATTCTCTCCCAGTAGCAATCTGCTAGAGAGGATGGGAAGAGCCAGGATGTGAGGAATATGAGTGTCTGCAGATTATTCAGTGGATTCCAGAGCTCTATGCACATTGGTGCTGCTGAACACTGATTTTAGCAAAACGACTGGGTCAGTTCAAGTATGTGGCCCAGTGTACTGCTCAGATAGGTCAGCATAAACTGGTGAAGAATTCCCTTTAAGGAATCATATTCACTTAAAGGGAATCTGTCACTAGTTTTATGGTGTCCTAACGAAGGGCAACATAAACTAGTGATGTTTTTTTTTTAGCAAAATGCTGGGTCGTTAACTGAACCAGCTGTTTTGCCAAAATCTTGTATTCAACAGTTCCAGCGCATGTCAATGAGTCCCCATATTCACCCACCGGCTGCTGATTCATATAGAAAAAATACCTGTCAATCGGAGGCAGGTGGCTGGGAAAGCCATGAGCTCATGAATATTGGGACTCATTGGCATGTGCTGGAACTGTTAGGAATTAAAAGTGAAGGGCAGCAGAAAACGGGTGACAGATGCTCTTTAACAGTTCCATTTGAGATTGGCATGTCACTCTGAGACATTGCTGTGGGTCTCATTACTAGGATTCTAAAAGAGGGGCTTTTAAAAATCCCTGTACACCTAAGAGAACAGTCGGCCAACACCACCAGTCTGGTGAGAATGGCCAGCTATGTTATGTGTATGGGGGCCTCCAGACTCTCCACCATTCAGGAGAAGGAAAGATTGTCATGCCAAATTTCAATGCTGACTCTTTTGTTTTCAAATTAGATAAACCCACTGGCAAAGTTATCTGGCAGCAGTTTATTTCTAGTAAATAAATAATGATAGTGGCTCACCAGTCAGTCAGATGCAAATGTGAGGTGCACTACTAGACAGCACACCCATATGCTGTATATAGACAAGTAGGAATAATAAACAGGGTAAGTAGGCACACTCAGAAATGGGATTAAATGGAAAGGATTCTTTATTATCTATATTAAGGGGTAGTAAATGAGTAAATAGTAGTTAATCAAATTAAAAATACAAAAAAATGGTAAAAATTAGTAAAAATAATAGGAATAAAAATGTAAGTACAATATCAGATGATCTCTGGGTGGTCACTAGGGGTGACAGCTATTAGCCCAGATGAAGACTCCACTGTACTGATTAATAATAGTTCTTGTAGTGATTCCATATAACTATATTAATACATCCATTAGTTCATTGGTGGTTCAGTGGTTTATAGTGTGTCCAATATTAATATGGTAATATAAAACAGGCACGCCGCATACCTGCTAGAGCAGCGAGACCATACGGCGGACCAAGAAGTACGGGCTGCAGCCACAATACTACGGTGAATACTTCCAACAGAATCACCGCAGAACGGACCCACAGGACACCGAGAGTGGTAACGTAGTACATGAGACAGTTTGACTAATCCAACCACTGAACCACCAATTTACTGCCTGTTTTATATTACCATATTAATATTGGACACACTATAAACCACTGAACCACCAATTTACTGCCTGTTTTATATTACCCTATTAATATTGGACACACTATAAACCACTGAACCACCAATTTACTGCCTGTTTTATATTACCCTATTAATATTGGACACACTATAAACCACTGAACCACCAATTTACTGCCTGTTTTATATTACCCTATTAATATTGGACACACTATAAACCACTGAACCACCAATTTACTGCCTGTTTTATATTACCCTATTAATATTGGACACACTATAAACCACTGAACCACCAATTTACTGCCTGTTTTATATTACCCTATTAATATTGGACACACTATAAACCACTGAACCACCAATTTACTGCCTGTTTTATATTTTTTAATTTCTGAGTGTGCCTACTTACCCTGTTTATTATTCCAGCAGTTTATTTCTCTCTAACTGTTGAGAGCACGAGTGTGCATGAGACTGGGGGCATGGGCAGTCGGGAGGAATAGCTGTCATCCATCAGCTACTGAAGGTGTATGGGCAGCTTTACTTAAGTTGGGTTTATATAGCCCGATAATCAGGCCGATTATTGGGAACGCACGTTTCCACGAACATTTGTTCCAGATAACCTGCCCGTGTAAAGGTTTGCTTTCCTGGTTGGTGCACGGTAAATGTGCCTTACATGGAATTATAAAATGTATACATTCTTCAGTCAGAAAATTACTACTTTTATTGAAAAAATAAAATAACAACCATGTTTTACCAGGTTCATTTCAGAACAGTCCTACTTCACCACTACCAGCTTACTAACTTCCTTTCCTTTACTGCACAATGATATGGCCTCTCTTATTTTGTTTAAGGCACATAGGAAAAGTGACTTGTGGATGTAAAAATATCAGGAAACAAGAAACTTAAATTTCCTGGCAAACTATTTCTTCCTTTCGAAGGAATCTCAATTCTCAAAGGAAGCCATATAGGTAAACAAGCATATTGTGACCAAGACACATTTTGACATAACACTCTTATTTTCTCCAGAAAGCTTCCTATGTTAAATTATAATAAATCATGTATAATGGAAAAATACAATTAAAAACAGCATGGAAAAATACTGTATGAAATTGTGTAGGAAATGGATTTAATACAGTGTGATATGAACAAGTAAGCCTTCATATGACAATCCCTCACTTACTGTCCATGCTTTCTTCTCGCTTTTTTAGTTCTTTGTACTTCTGCTTCTTCTCCCCTAGGATAAAAAAGAAACAGAGGTGTTAATGACTATATATACTCGCCATAAGGAAGGCCGTATGCACATGGCCTTATTGCCTGGACGTTGTACGCAGCCACGATAGGGCGCTCAAAGTCTTTCCTACGGCTTAGGGCCTGTTCACACAACCGTATGAACGGGTCCGCATCTATTCTGCAATTTTGTGGAATAGATGTAGTCCTGTTTACTTTAATGGCTGGCGTGTGACCTTGCCGAGCCGCGGCTCCGCAAGAAAATAGAACATGTCCTATTAAGAATAGGCATTTTGAACGGGGTGCCGGGCCGTGTGAATTGCGGAATACACGCCGGTCGGCATCCGCAATACCACAGCCGTCTGAACGGCCCCTTAAAAAAGACCTGTTAGTTCTCATAAGATAACCAGATGTTACCATTCTCCTTGTTAAAAGGGTGTGTCCCCACACAGTGTAGCTATGCCAAGGTGTGAAGGGTGGTATAAATCTCTAGTAGGACTAACAGAGTAATGACACAACATAGCATTCTAAGTTATCCAGAATGATTATCACATGGGGTGATACCAATCTTTATTAAAACATAGGTATCGGAAGTTGTGACTGGTCCTCTTTAAGAGTAAAATATGGCAAATCTGTGGTCAACTCACATACATTTAAAGGGGCTATGCCACTAATATAAATGCATCCTGTCCAACAGATATAGCTGTGATATCACTTTCTCCAAATACCACCATTTATCAAAACTGCCTTATTCTAAAGTTATTAGTCTACCAGTTGCTGTAGGTTATGTCCTGCATTAGAGCCTTGAAACGCAGGGTGCACAGGAATCATTGGTAAGAACTAGAGGCGCTGTTAGTGATGTCAGGACACATCTCACTGACCTAAGGCAGCAGATGGAACAGCAGACAAATTACAAACTAGGAAGCAGGTTTCAAGCATGGGAGATAAGAGAAAACTGCATATAAGGTAAACAGAAATAGTAATAGTCAAGAAGGAATGAGAGCTAGAATAAATTGATGAAAATACACCTTAGAGTGAAAAGTAGTTTATGGTACAAACCCTTTACCACTGGTAAGGGGTTTACACCATGGGTCAGCAATCTCAAGATACACATCTACAAGGTGAAAAAATTTACAGCAACCCTAACTATGGGGCACAAGTGTGTTTGACAATATTCATATCTACAGGTTGGAGACCACTCACATACAAAATAATGATTATCGGAAATTCCATTTTTTTTACTTGAATTTCCCAGGTGGTTTGTTAATAATAAAACTACAATACTGTGTTCAATGTACAACATGCCTTCTGTTCCCCAAATATATTTAATGATTAATGGTAACAATCAATTAGAGACAGATCAAATCCCATACTATTAGTGGTAAAATACCATCTGGAGGTCCCAACAAAAGTTTGCATGTTGTAAGAGGAGCCAGTAAGAGTTAAGTAGTGTAATGTCCAGTTGATTATTATTGCTAGCAGTGTCTAGCTTAAAATTCGTTCATCAACCATTACACATTTGGATTACACTAGTAACACAGTTTGTAAGGCTGGGAAAAGACATATGTCCATCCAGTTCAGCCTATCATCCTGCAAAAGAAATCCAACAGAAGGTAAAACCCCATGAGGAAGAAACCAATTGACCTCATTTTAGGGGAATAAATCGGGGGGATTGGGAAGCCAAGTGGGACAATCTGTTTTTAATGTTTTTGTGGGACAATCTGTTTTTAATAATATCATTTCAGAATATGCCTTTTTGATAATTTTTATTCAGTTTTCTTGGGAGAAAAAGCAACAAAAAACGGCAAATGCGTAGTTTTGATTCTTCTTCCATTTATGGAGTTCACCGTACATAATAAATACATTTATATTTTAATAGAATGGGCATTTTGTGTGTAAAAATGACAATGATCTTTATATTTTATTGCTTTTTGTTATTATTATGGGAAAAAGGGCTAATTAGAATTTTTAAACTTTTTTAGAAACTTTTTTTCATTTCTTTTCACTGATTGTCAGTCACCCTAGGGGTGATTGCTGCTCCCATAGACTCTACATCAGGGCTGGCCAACCTGCGGCTCTCCAGCTGTTGCAAAACTACAACTCCCAGCATGCCCAGTCTGCCTACAGCTATCATCCTACAGCAGGGCATGGTGGGAGTTGTAGTTTTACAACAGCTGGAGAGCCTCAGGTTGGCCAGCCCTGCTCTACATGTATAGCGAAGGTCGGGAAGGAGTTAAAATAAAAGTCATACCCCCATATAACTAGGGTCTTCAGCATTATATTAGAGATTGAGAACAATATCCAAATTGCCACTGGTGGTTCTCGAGTCAGGGACTTTCTGTATCAGAGACAAAAGCCTAACGAGCTGAGCCACAGGCTTGACAGCTTTCTGTCAGTGGAATTTCTCTAACTACAAACCTTTACTACACTGGTATCTACATATCCATCTCTGTATACCAGGAATACTAATGAAGGATTTTAGTTAGAGAAGTTCTGAAATAAATGTGCACCATGTAGTACACTCGAAAGGTGCTGGTTTACCATATGCAAGATCTGTGGGTGGGGTTTGAATCCTGGAATAACCACAGAAGTCTCCTTTATTTAGAAATCCCCAAACTGTTATGGAGAAAAATAAATTACAATAAACAATATACATACTTCTGTGTATAATACATATATATTATACATCATACTTCTGCATGTGTATAATAAATATATATATATATTTTAATATTACATTTTTGGAATTATTAAATAAATTAGGTTTAGATTATTATTGCAATGTCCTGTTATACAGAGATGAGTCTGTAGATACCAGTGCATTGTACATTAATGCTAATGAAGGATTTTAGTTACAGAAATTCTTCACCTCCATAGTCTCACTGCTCTTACAGTAAAGAACCTACTTCTATGTTGATGTAGAAACCTTCTTTCCTCTAGACGTAGAGGATGGCCCGCTAGCATGTTTCCACTGTAAATATTTAGACTGATCTTGTAATTTTCCTTGAAACAAGGAATTACACCCATTTCTTTTGTAGTGAAGCAGTTCTTATGACTTAAAAGACAAACATGCTGTTATCTAATGTGATTACAGAAAAGTCTAGAGTCTCCATAAAATGAGACTGTTTACCTTCCTCTTAGTTTGAGTCAGGAAGTCCATGCTTTCAATTGGCTCCTACTTTGACTAAACCTTTCCTAGTTTATCACAAAATAACTTCCTTTCACATAGGATGATTCTGATTGATTGTTTCCATCCTGTATCATCAGTACATTGAAAAGTACTCAACCAGTTCCCTAAAGGCCGCTTTACTTGAGCTTATTATCAGGAACGAAGGTCCACGCAATGGCTTGTTCATTGAGTGAAAGCATCTTTAACGTGGAAGCCAAAATCATCATTTCTGGGCAGCAGATTGTTCTGTTTAAACAGGTATCTGTATTGGGAAGAGTGATCTCAGTAGTGCCTTCTCATCCCATACAGAGGGATGTAAAATATAGCCTACTCTGATGAGGATGGAAATTATCGGAAACAAATGGTTAATTCCTGATAACTGCCTGCACAGTTGGCCTGTGTAAAGGGGCTTCTAGGGTTCTCTGATATGGCCCAATGCAGTGCTATAACGAGTCTTGTTAAACTGTCGATTGGTGCTTGTTTTAAGGGCCCTTACACTGGCCAAAGCAATCATCAGTAGGATCGTCCGTCCCTCTTACAGCTTGAATATTGTCAGATGCAGATCCCCGGTTTACAAAAGGAGATGTGCCGCCAACAAATTCATTTTCTGGTGTAAAAAGTTGAAAAGCCTGTGTTTGCGACTGTGACAAAATTTGCCGCAAGTGGCATTTCTAGGCTGCCCTTGCCTTATTATACAATAGCCAGCTCGGAGCTCAGTCAAACTGAAAATCTGAAGAACCATTTGTAAACTGAGATGCATAAATGCTCATTCACATCAAGTTTTTTAAGGCTCAATTTTTTTTAGTTCTTTAGTAAGCAACTAAGAGGAATAAAGTTGTGGTTTGACATTTTCTGCATGGGCTGGGATCAGTTAGTTAATTTATGCACAATCTTTCATATGCATTAATGGAGAAGACTAAAAGCCCCTTCACTTTCTGACAGGAATTTATTGAGAATGAAGAGAACATTCCTGATAACTGCCTCATTGGCAGCAGAGATGAGAGCTGCATTAACAAGCAGCAATCATCTCTGTATGGGAACTAATGATCGCTAGTCATCATACAGATCACCTATACTACTCAATTATGAAAAATAAAAGTTTAGGTACGATTTAAGACTTAGAGATATAACTGCTTGTAGTTTAGACATGTGCTATTACATATCTAAACTAATCTCAATATAAGCCTCTGTATATATTGCATGCCATCAGGTATATACACTCATGACATATAGGTGTGATGGATGCCTGTGACCGATTGCATACAGTGGCATCTGTAACCTATAGGGTCCCATTATTAAAAATGAATATCACAAGGTCCAACCAATGGAAAATATATTTAATTTTTGAAGGAATGAGATTATACTTCCACCAGGATCGGATCACTTGGAAATCCAACACTCTTAGAGATCCCTCTATTTTGTTCAGACCTCAACCCGTGTCCATATTAATATATTACTTTCTAAGGTTTCTCTTTTCCAGTAAACTAAAACTGCTTTAAAAAGTTCATGCTGAGCAGGCACTTTAAAGAGATAGGATGGCATCCGCATCCTCTTTCCTTAATTTTGTGAATAAAACAATAAGGCATTCCAGTGGGACACACACATTTATTTCCTTGCAGCTGTAGGATGTCTTACTAGCTTCCCTTCTGGCCATGTAGAAATTAAGTAATCCCCCTTTCCTTATTTCATGAAAAAAAAATATGATTACTATTGATGGCTGTCTCGTCCGGCATACGTTTCCTATTATTCTACATGCAGTTGATTTAATTTATAACATAAAAGTATTCACAGTCATTTAATTTTTATAGGCATGTGAACTACAAAATTACTAAAACATACTGCACCATACTGACATGATGCTACACACAGAACCGCACAAGAACATAAACTTATCATTTGGGGGTTAAGCTAATCCATGTTTTTTTTACATACCTTCAACACTAATATGGAGATAGCCTGCACATTACATATGTGTTGAGTCCTTTACATAGAAGAGCGAAATGCAGTCTACCTATTTATCAAAGCATTCTAACTAAATGGCAAGAGAGCAAACTATGAAGTAGTGGAAGAAAGGCCCGACACTACAGGTTTTAATTTCAGATTAGGATTGGTGCTATTGGTTTTAGGCCTTTTAATAAATATACAGATATGTCTTGAAAAAGGCAGAAAAGCAATGAGTACAGGCTGCCTTCAAACGAGCCATGAGTTTAGATTAAGAAAGGCAAGTAAGTGATTAGCTTAAAGGGGTTTTCTGACACTCTTTTTTTTTTTTTTACTGATGTATCTTCTGGATAGGTTATCGGTCTCTGATCGGTGGTGGTCTGACACCCGGTTTAAGTCAGCATTCGCTTGCAGTAGTGCCGCAGTCTTCTCCAGCTTTGCCTAGACCATGTGACATCGCTTTCATCGGTCACATGGCCTCTGAAGTCAAAGGAGCTTAGCTGCAATAGCATGCATAACCTCCGAACAATGTATAGCGCTGTGCCTGGTAAACTAAGAAAAGGCCACGGCGCTACTGCCGGTACCTCCTCAAACAGCTGATCAGTGGGGGTCCCAGGTGTCGGACCCCCACCGATCCGATACTGATGACCTATGCTGAGGAAAAAAAACAGAAAAATCCTTTAAATATACTTTATTAGGCAAAGGCATTTCTTTTACTAGAAAACAGAGTCTAAAGAGTGCTAAGGAGTCCATATTGATTGTTTTAATGAGCGCTGAAGATGGTTATGTGTATATAGAGCCTAAGGAGACTCTTTATATCTTGTTGTAGTAAAAAGAAACATCCCTATCCCTACACTATATAAAAAAAAAAATTCACAGCAACAAAGTAACCTCCACTAAAAAAAATAGGGGGAATTTATCAGGAGGGGAATATTTGAAGTCAGTTTTGCTTGAGTCTGCATTGGACTACTTTATGCCACATTTATCAAATGTCTCATGTTACTTGATAAATTTGTCTTATCCATAGACCGGACACTTTTGTCTAGAGAAGCGCCTCCAGTTTTCCTACTCCACCTTCCTCCTGGAGTGAGACTGCGACTTTTTAAAAAAGTCGCAATTATAAATCTGGAGTGAAACTCATTAATATAGCTAACCACACCCACTTTCCCACTCATATTACAAAATTTGAGTGAGTGGTGTAATAGTGCAAGAAGCGCTTAACTTTTACATAAAAGTCGCTAAAGCCCTATTTTGCAACTTTAGAATGCAAAATTCTGGAGTGAAGGTATGATAAATCAGGGACATAACCTTTATTATATTCAAAAACATCAAACAAAACCCAAATTATTATTAAAATGTACTGGAATTCTGCAAGAGATATATGTTATCCCAATCTACTCGGTCTAAGAAAGCAGGGGATCTCGCCTTATTCTCTCCTTACCTAAAGCCTTGAAAATAGTGCTCCTGCTGCCTTCGAATATACCCCTACAAACTGGCGCCGCGGACGAGGAGGGCAGTCCACCGGAAGCTCCCCTGGACCTATCCAGACCACTGGGGGGATTTTTAAAGTGTCGATTGGACACTTTAGCCAGACATCAGGAGGAGACCAGGTGCTCCCAGTGAGGTCGAGCCCCGGTCCAATTACCTGCATACTGAATCCAAGAATCATCTAAGAGGATTCTTCCTTCTATATTCATATTGACCACATACTAAGGGAGGAGGAAATAAGTAGGGGTGTTTAGTTTGTTGCTGTGATTTTTGTTTAATTACCTATCCTCTATGTATCGGGCCCTACTGGTGGAGTGAAAACCAGTTCTGTTATTAGTCCTACACTATATTAAAAATAACTAAAATGACAATTACACTTCAATGTTTAAAACAGAATGTAGCCTATAAGTGTAGCATAGCTGAATAAGCAACCTCATTATACTCTAGACGGGTGTATATAAAGAGAGAAAAGCAGCAAAATCAAACCACTTCCTATTCATAGAAAACGTGGTTTGATTTTGCTGCCAGTGTTTTTAGGACTGAGTTTTTAATTTAAAACAGCTTACCTTCTATACAATAATCCACAGAGAAGAAAACAAGAGAGATAGAAACAAAGATAAAAAAATGAAAGAAAATAGTGGGAAAAAAAGAGAAAACAAATACAAAATGGACTTCTTTTAAGGGATTGTGAAGGCGGGTTGGGGATCCAACACCTCGTACCCCCACTGATCAGCTGTTCGGGTATAGTTCAGTTCCTGATCCCACTGTCAATGAGAGCAGCACTGCAGCGACAGCTGATATCTAGAATACATCCGCTGTATTGCTAGATTAAACTGTTTTTGGAAATGCTCAAATATTTTCTAACTGAAAATTTCACAAGCAAAAAGATTCAATTTCATCATCCAATAAGATAAAAACAGTCCTGGCTTTATTCAATATACTCCATAAAATCCATAAAAAATAAGCAAGATACAGCTTATTGGGGTCATTTATCAAACTAGTGTAATGTGGAACTGACTTAGTTACCCATAGCAACCAGATTCAACCTTTCATTTTTGACAGCTCCTTTGGAAAATGAAAGGTGAAATCCGATTGGTCCCTATGTGGACAGGGGATAAGTTGTTGTCATGGGACAACCCTACGAGATCAACTACTCTCCCTGAAAAGCATAACTGGTATCCTGCTTATTTCTGGAGAATATTCAATAAAGCATGGACTGTTTTCATCTTACTGGACACTGAAATTTACTCTTTTGCTTTGAATTTCATGTACAGGACTACACACATCCTTGCATTCTACTGTGCGAAGTTGAGCAAACCTTTTGCATATTTTTTTGTCTGTGTGAAAATCTGACAACACCCTTACCAAAGGTCTTTTTTCAAGATGGCACTGGAGGCTGTAATGGAGTCTATCCTCTTCAGTGATGACTCCTGCTTTTGTTTCTGACCCAAAGTTGGGTTGGAGACCACGTGGACAACACCATGAAGAGGCCTTCACAAGGGAACGTCACACTGGTCCTACCCCCAGGATAATGGTGCAGGGTAGCATAATGCACGGTTACTGGACCCCTCTAGTCTTCATTTCAGGTACACTTACAGTTCGATATTACATAGATTTGATCATGGAACCAGTGGTACAGCCATTTCTCCAAACTGCCCCGGGGTGGGGGTGGTATGGTCTAGAGGACATGCCGCTGAGAGCTCCTGCTGCATAACCCAGCATATTATCCTGTATCCTGTACTAATCGAGCCCAGGATCATTCCTGAGGTGACCCAGTGTGTTCCAGAGGGCGGAGATTCTGCAGGCCGCATAACAACCTACCAGGCATGACCAGGAGCTGCAACATAGGTCCGCAAGATGGGGAAAAGGGCGGAGGAAACCCAAGATGGCACCGCCGCGAGCCGTAAGATGGAGGAAAAACAGAAAGATATTGCTGCAAAACTGGAGAAGTACCCTAGAAGTGGAAGAAGTGCCCCTGAGACACCTAATGCTTGGGAGGATGCCTGGGAGGAAGGTACAGGGGAAGCCTCCTTGACACAGCCAGAACTGGTTACTGCTACTGGAGGCTCTCCTTCTGATGCAAGCCTATTTGGGAGCGCCAGGACTATGGGGGGGGGTTTATAGACGCTCGAACCTACCCTTGCACATGTGTTTGGGGCAGTTAAACACTTTTACATTTAACTTCGCAAATGGGTAGTGTTAAGGCAGAACTTTCCTTTATTCAGCATTATATGCAAAAAAAAAAAATCACCAAACGTGCTCCAAAGAGGACAAGATGGCTGCTCTAACACATACGTCACAACAGCACTCTCAATCGATATCAGCTCTGCAGGCGAAAACAGACGACCTGGAAAACAGGCTCCGCTGTAATAATGTCTGGGTATACCAGAGAAGACTGAGGGCCAGAACCCTCCGAGTATTTTGAAAATTGACTCAAAGAAGTATTTGGTACCCTGCACTTGACGCCTTTTTTTTTGCTGTGGAGAGAGCACATAGAGTTCAGACTTGCCAGCTACCCCTGGGTAGTCCTCCAAGCCAGTGCTCATTAAACTGTTGCACTACAAGGACCGGAACATTATCCTTCGTCTTGCCAGAGAGAAATGAGACATCACTGTGAATGGAGCCAGAATATCATTCTTTCCTGATTACTTTGCAGAGGTCTTAAAAAGGAGAGCACAGTTTGCTGATGTTAAGAGACAACTACGCATTCTCTCAATTTCCTACTCTATGTTATACCCAGACAGGATCCAAGGAGCGGCACTTGAAAAAGTGCTGTTTTTGTAATCACCCAACGAGGCGCTCAATTGGCTAGATGAAAGAGATGCAGACCCTGGGATCGCTTCGTTCTGATGTATGCAGTGACTTCCACAACAAATGATCTAGTGCAGGGCTGGCCAACCTGAGGCTCTCCAGCTGTTGTAAAACTACAACTCCCACCATGCCCTGCTGTAGGATGATAGCTGTAGGCAGACTGGGCATGCTGGGAGTTGTAGTTTTGCAACAGCTGGAGAGCCGCAGGTTGGCCAGCCCTGTACTAGTGGTTTGCATGTTATGGATGGCTTTGGCAATCAACGCACATACAGAGCTCTCCCAAAACCAAAACACTGCCGTGTGAATAAGGCCTAACAGCATAAATGTTGGGTCATCTTCATATTTAATTGTATGAAACTCTATGAAAGCATTTCTCAGGGGGCTGTTTATAAAAGAAATCTCAAGTATTAAATGACAGACTAAGAACACGAAAGATAATTTGAGAAGACGGGCGGAGGCTGCAGAAGCCGTTTACATTCTAGATCCGTCAGAATCTAATTTGGAATTATGGAACAAGTGCAGAGATCCTTAAAGAAGAACTCCCGACAAAAATTTTATTCCATGTCCTGCTAGAAATGTGCATGATATAATCTGTAGTGAATGTCATCTTCTTACCAGTATCAGAATTTTTGACTTATATCATCCTGAAGTGTCCTATCTGTGTCATGTGACCAGCAATTAGACCCACCAACTCACACATAGACTTATGTGTGGACAGGAAGTCTAATTCTCTATGTATTCCTATGAGACTGAAAGTGAGGCTCCCATAGAAATGAATAGAGCAGTTACTGGCTTTCTGTCCTGGGTCAGTTGGAGGTCAGGGAGTTGGTCACATGACCCAGCTACAATAAGAAGAGAGGTTTTTACTCACAGAAACAGTCACTGATTATATCATGCACCTTTCTAACAGGTAAGAGAATAAACATTTTTGCGGGATTTCCTCTTTAAATGATCACTTTTTAGAGATAGTTGGGTACAAGAGATTATTTCTTAGACAGGCTTACTTTGAAGCAGCAGAGGGAATGGGTAGACTCCTTGGAAGGATCGTTTGGGCTCAGAGGGGGTCGGCTCATATTGCCAGGCTAATGGGTGCGACAAGTCAATGTGTCGTAATGTAGACTGCATACAAGTGCTACTGCCCATTATCCTCACCTCCTCTCTGTACTTCATATTTCTTTATGAACTCCATTCCTACAGAGATTCAGCTGAAGATCTTATCATGTGTATTCAGGATCATAATCCCTGATGAGCAGAGAGGAGGATGAGGCAGCTCTTTACTTCAGTGTTGTCAAGTAACTTATCCTGCTGTATGATTAGGACAGGTTTTGTGTGTACTAATAGGACGGCGGCCATTTTAATTCTTCTTATGATTTCTCCCTAGACAAAACGAGCCATTATAACTAATGAAAGGTATTTGGGAATATATTTATAATGAAGTAATATTTAAGTATTTTCATTTTCTTAATTATCGGAAAACCCCTTTAAGTAGGAAAATACCCTTCAACCGCCATATGTCAAGCACCGGTAGTTTGTCTATTTCAGGCATTCTGTTGGTATGCCACGAGGGTCTACAATCCAAACTGCCCTCAATAACCAACACTGTTTATCCCTATCCCACACCTTATACATGAGTTGAAAGACAGGCCTATTTCTCCCTACCTGAAGGAAGATGCCTGTTTCTAGTTTGGAAAAATATGTTCCCTGAGCCCACCAAATGTTGTATAATGAAGGCACTAGAATCTGTAAAGGTTGCTGCTTCCAAACTCCGGGAATAGCTATTGAAGCAAACACTGCAATTATCCCCGAGTCCAGCATACATGGTATCTCAATTATATCTACTACACAGAGTCAGAAGTTTATCTTGACCAATCAAAAGCAGTACCAGAAAAATAGTAGTTGCTGGGCGATTGCATACCAACTTTATGTCCCTAAAGATACCCATATATACTTTTGGTCTAAATACGCTTTCTTTACCATGAAATAACGCAATCAAAAAGAAGGTAACGTTTCTTTACAGGACAAATCAGTGAAATATTTACATATTAACATTCAAGCTTTCTAAATAATACAGTTCACTAATGTTCCAATGTATCTCAGGTTAGCTACCGCCATAGTGTATGTAAATACATATGAGGGCGGGTTTGCACTTCCGTTAGGGTATTCCGTTATAGGTTCCGTTATAACAGAATATAATGGAATTCGTAAGACGGAATGCAAAATGGAACCCTTTAAGAGGCAATCCATTTTGATCAGTCATAATAGAAGTTATGGGCAAGCATAACGGATCTGTCTGGTTTCCATTATGCCTGATGGAAAACAAAATCCTATCGACAGCATAATGGAAACCAGACGGATCCGTTCTGCTTACCCATAGACTTCTATTATGACGGATCAAAACGGAATGCTTCTTAAAGACTTCTGCTTTGCATTTCGTCTTACGAATTCCGTTATAACAGAACCTATAACAGAATACCCTAATGCAAGGAACCCACCCTAACCAGTGTATCTCATGAGATGCAGCTTTACATCCCTTTCCACTTCGTTCCTGTAAGAGCTGACAGAGAGACATCTATCAATCACAAACAGGAAGGAGGGAATACACTGGCTCGGAGCACACAGCACTCACAGAAAGCAGAACAAGGCAGTGCAACTCTCATCATCCTAGACTTCTGGCGCACTCCTGTGGCTCTTGTGATTGACATACAGAACATATCTGGCGCATCAACTAAAACAGGTATACACAAGTCATACACAAAAGCCTCTACATTATTCTGTAATAAGAGCTGATACTGCACTATACAGACAATTCTTCCCTGACATGGTGCACTTTGTCACTGCTAATGTAATTTGTTATGCAATATTTTATGACAATACAACAAAGCGCTATTATATATAGCAACTAAAGAAAAAACAGAATTCATGGAGATTAAGAATATACTAAAACTTTTTCAAGAGCCTCTTCAGTTGTCCATCTACAGCAAATATTACTGGGAAGTTTACCCTAGAATCCTCAAATTCTGGAAAGATAACTGAAAATGAAAGTACCTTGGTGTTCTTCCAAATCCATATCTAGCCGTCCAAGTTCTTCATTAAGTTGCTTCGCCTTTTCCTTAATATCTGTTAACCTGTCAATAAACAAAACGAAAAGGAGATTAAAGGGAATGTGTCATCAGAAAATGACCTATTGTCTAAATCAAGTTTGTATGTTAGGCCTCTTTCACACTAGCGTTAGCACGGATCCGGCACCTAAACGGTGCCAACGGATCCGTGCTAACGCTATACATGTGTGGAGCCGGAGCAGCGCTCCGGCCCCACACATGACACACATTGAAACAAGACACAGACATACATACAAACATACAGACATACATACAGACATACATACATACATACTCACATACTCCAGGGACGCCGGCAGAACGTCTTCACGCGCCTCCTGCGCGCAGTGATGACGATTCCCCACAGCGCCCTCTGCTGGGCACAGTGGGGAAACGTCATAGCTGCGCACAGGAGGCGCGTGAAGACATGCTGCCGGCGTCCCTGGAGTATGTGAGTATGTATGTATGTCTGATGTATGTATGTATGTATGTAGCCGGATCCGGAATGACCCCCCATTGCAAATCAATGGAGGACAGATCCGTATTACTGGTGTGTCCACACCAAACGGATCCGTCCCCATTGACTTGCATTGGGGGTCATTCCGGATCCGTCTTGGTGCGGATGCCTGGACCGGAGAGCAAACCGCAGCATGCTGCGGTTTGTTCTCCGGTCTGAAGACGGAACGGAATGCTTTCAGGAGCATTCCGTTGTCTTCAGTTCAGTTTTGTCCCCATTGACAATGAATGGGGATAAAACTGAAGCGTTTTTTTCCGGTATTGAGCCCCTATAACGGAACTCAATACCGGAATTTAAAAATGCTAATGTGAAAGTAGCCTTAAACATATTGTTACAGACTGCTTGGTGATGTTATTTATAATTTTTCGTGCCACTATGTTAAAGAAATTCTAAAAGCCACTAAATCCTAAAAAGGCGCCACTTTCTTGTGTACAGATCACTTTTCCTCATTATTATCACTGGCAGGTTACAATGGCAGATAACATCTCTATGTAGATAACACAGGATCTACCATTTACAATAGGTGATATCACAGCTTGTCTACTCCCTCCTGATCTCTGCACAGGTCACATGCACTTCTCCAGCCAATGAGCAGTGGCTACTGGTGAAGTCATTCATTGGCTGGAGCAGTGCACGTGATAATGCTCATAGCCAGCCGGATGTAAACAGTGCCAGAACCAGAAAATGGAGACAGCAGAGGCAGTGCAGAGAACCGGGGCGACCTTATTTTTGTTCCACATCCGTTCCACATTTTTTGAGGATCACATGCAGACCCATTCATTTCAGACCCATTCACACGGATGTCATCTGACCGCAAAATACATACGACAATGTGAATGCACCCTAAGGCCTTGTTCACATTTCTGTACACGTCCAAGTTTCATCTGTGAAGGATCCGTGTTGGTCCATGAGTCCGTTTTTACCCTCCATGTGTCATCTGTAATCCACTAACACTGCTCAACTGAAAATTACCGTATTTTTCACTTTATAAGACGCACCCCAGATTTTAGAGTAGGAAAATAAGAAAAAAATATTTTTCATCAGATCCTCATATCAGACCCCATAAATATCAGGACATCACATCAGATCCCCATCAGTCCTTTCAGACCCCCTTCAGACCTCAGATCAGCCCTTTTTAGACCCCCATCAGCCATTTCAGACCCCATTCAGACCTCAGATCAGCCCAAAACAACAAACTCCATTTACCTTTCCTGCGCCACGGCTCCTCTTCTTCTCCGACAAGTCGCGCTCTTCTGTCTTCTCCGGCCAGCACTGCACGGTCACCTGACTGTGTGCAACGTCAGGTCAGAGTGCGCGCACTGTGTCCTGACGCTGTACGGGGTCAGGACAATGCAGCACCAGCCGGAGAAGAAAGGGGGCACCAGACCCGGAGCGGAGCTGCAGCGCAGGAGGGTAAGTATCTTTCACAGCTCCCAGCATTTTCACGGACCCATAGACTTCAATGGGTGTGTTTGGTCTGCATCACTGACCAAAGTACTGCATATCGCTGTGCTTTTTTTTTTTAACTGACCCACAATCAGTAAAAAAAATACTGATATGTGCACAGACATATTAAAATAAATTGGTACGTGATGTCAGTGGAAAATGCAGACACCACACATCAGTGAAAAACGAAAATGTATATGAGGCCTAAGTATGAATCTTCTTTTTCAGCAGGTAGGCTGGGGTATTACTTAAGATATAATTATAACAAAAAAACCCATTTAAATCAGTATTTCATTGATAAAATGAACTATATTAGATATTCCACCATAATAATAATTATCATTACTATAGCATGTAACAGTTTGATCGGTAGGGGTCGGAGTGCTGAGACTCTCACATATCCCTAGAATGAGGAAGAGAAGAGCTTGCATAGCATTCAAAAGTTTTTTGAAAATTCAGTTACCCTTTAATATATCAGTCTACAATAGTGGTAGAGTTGTGACTGGTGTGACTTTAAATCTGAGAAATGTAGCTTCAAAACAAGAGCAGGATTGTGGTGCTTGCTGCCATAAAAACAGATCCAGCCTTTAGAAATCATGTCGGGAGTGAGAGCTGCAGGTTTATGCAGCTCTCAATAGGACCCTGTTCTAATGGCTGTTTTTGATTCTGGTTTTATGCCAGCTAACACCCAGATCCTGGTCATATTTTAAAACTTAGATTGTCAGCTTTAAACAAGATCAATCATGGCTGTAGCTCAATTATAGCCTGAGATATTTAAAGTTAACCCCCTCCCCTTCAGCTGGCTGTGATCTTAGCCTGCTCAGCACCCAGAAGCACTCTCCTCCCCTGGCAGCCACATAGCCTGAATCCTAGTTGGGCAAAACAGTATTGTCCTTTCCTGTCAGGAAAATGAGTTGGGAGGATGTTAAAGTCAATGTCAATGTCTGTTTGAATTAATTGGGAAAGAGTGTGGCTCCAAAATTACTCATTTGAAGTCTGAATTACATTCAAGTGAATAATCAAAATTAGATTATCAAACACAATCTTTGAATATACCCTTAGATCCAAGCACACGTCTTGATCAGTTTTCAGCTCATACCATAACTGTGCCTTATATTTCAAGAGCCAAATGTTAACTGGACATTAATAACATTTGACTAGATGTCAATTTGAGAGAAGTGTGATAATGTCACTGTTGAAAATGCAGGCTATGACCTTCAGCTAACATCTGGAGCTTGTGCTGGAAAAACGCAAAAAGTGATGAAAAATGGTACTAAAAACCTACATTATAGCATAACTGTTAACCAAATGAACCTTCTATGTATAAATGGAAGCAGTAGACCAATAACCAATGTGGCATAAAATACATTACACATAAAAGTTGGTCTATATAAACATAAAGCCATCCTTTGTAGTCGATTTCCCCATTTCTTCCTGGAAATGATGGTCACGGTGCATCTGATTACAATTACTTCCAAGCAGTCTGAGTCCTGTCTAGCACATTATGTCCCTCAGGACCAGTCAGCTGTCACATGGCAACATTTCCCTTATAAAATAAGAATGAGAAAAACACTTACTGTCGCTCCATACTAGCTATTTCCTGATTATCTTCTTTCACCTATTAAAATAAACGTGTTAAAGAGTATTCAAAGTCATACTATAAAGCAGATTTAATTTTGTAAAAAGCAAACTATAGTAGTGCACGATTATAAGAGGCCTGCCCAGCTTCTTCAGGTCACACCTTAGTCACTACTGCCCGGGCAATAATGCAGTATAGCTCGTCTTATAGCCATAGGGGAAAACTCTGGGAGAAAAGAAGGGGACAACCCAGAAAGGTGACTTTCATCCACTCAACAACTAAACCTGCCTGTAACACGATGGCAGTAATGTAACTCATATCACCAACTTACAACACTGTAACAGGGTCAGTGAGTTCAAAAAATTTCTGCATGAATAAATAATCAGGATTCCTCTGCTGAAGGGGTGTGTACCTACACAATGAACACGTATCGAGCAGTATTCAGGAATAGGAACACCCAGTTGTCAATTTATAATGAATTTCCAGAAGGAACAATGAGATGTGATGTCTGTAGAAACATTATTTTATGGATCAGCTATCATATAACACAGCAATAGATATTAAGAAAAGTGAAAAAAGACATCCACAGAGTGGTTTCTACAGGTAAAAGGTCTAGAACCCGCAGAATGGGCATATCATAGCAAGGCTTAAAAATTACTCCAATCTGGTGAAGGGTTCTTCTCATCTTGGACATTAGGGGCATATCGTTAGGATATGCCCCCAGTGTCCGACAGGTGCGGGTCCCACCTCTGGGAACGGAGCCTGCAAAGTGTCAGAGGGTGCACCGTGCATGTCCGGCCACCCTTCATTCATCTCAATGGGACTGCCGAAAAAAGCCAAGCAGCACGAACAGCTATTTTTGTAAGTCCGATTGAGATGAATAGGAAGCACACCGTGTGCCACCGTTACATTTACTTCTATGGGGCTTACAGAATTGTCTGCAGGCAGCAGGTTATAGAGCAGCGAGGCTGAGCAGATTGATGTATTTTTTTTTTGGGGGGGGGGGGGGGGGAGAATCAGTATAACATGTAATGTATTCATTTAAATCTTTGCTTTTTCTGATTTCATTGTTCATATGACAGGTGTTATCAGTGACTGACAGCTATCTGTGTATATACACTTATGTATGAATGCTATCAATCACTGATAACACCTCCCCCGAGTACATCCCTAAGTGACTGACAGCTATCTCTGTATACGCACTTACACAGAGAATCCTATCAATCACAGATAACACCTCCCCTGTGTACAACTATCAGTGACTGACAGCTACCTATGTATACACACTTACACAGAGAATGCTGTCAATCACTGATAACACCTCCCCCGTGTAAAGCTCTAAGTGACTGACAGCTATCTATATATACACACTTACATAGACAACGCTAACAATCATCGATAACACCTCCTCTGTGTATAACTATCAGTGACTGACAGCTGTCTATGTATACACACTTACACAGAGAATGCTATCAATCAATGATAACACTTCTCCTATGTACAGCTATCAGTGACTGACAGCTATCTATGCATACACACTTACACAGACAATGCTACCAATCAATGATAACACTTCTCCCATGTACAACTATCAGTGACTGACAGCTATCTCTGTATACACACTTACACAGAGAATACTATCAATCACTGATAACACCTCCCCATGTACAGCTATCAGTGACTGAAAGCTATCTATGTATACACACTTACACAGAGAATACTATCAATCACCGATAACACCTCCCCTGTGTACAGCTATCAGTGACTGACAGCTATCTATGTATACACACTTACACAGAGAATACTATCAATCACCGATAACACCTCCCCTGTGTACAGCTATCAGTGACTGACAGCTATCTATGTATACACACTTACACAGAGAATGCTATCAATCACTGATAACACCTCCCCATGTACAACTATCAGTGACTGACAGCTATCTATGTATACACACTTACACAGAGAATGCTATCAATCACTGATACACCTCCCCATGTACAACTATCAGTGACTGACAGCTATCTCTGTATACACACTTACACAGAGAATGCTATGAATCAATGATAACACCTGCCCTGTGTACCATGAAGAAAAAGCAGATATTTAAATGTATAAATAACACATTTTACTGGATTATTATATAATGCTGACTGCACATTGTGCTGCATTTTGCAGTGAAAGGTTCTGTTTAAGAAGGTACCCTGGAGCTGGTGTGTCTTGATGTGATTGACACTTAATATACTGCAATGTATTTTCTGTCCGATACCTGTTTCAATAACTTCTCTCTCTCCTCCTGTGGAGAGCCCATATTCTTATCTTCTGCAATAGCTTGGTCTCGACGAGTCTCTAATTCATGAAGCTTCTCATACAGCAATACGGCTTCCTGTTTAATCTGGGAATGTGTAATTTCCTGATAGAAAATGAAAGCCTATTAGAGACTATAAAGTGTTTTAAGCAATGTCAGTACTGGCCTGTAACAGAAAAAAACATGACCGCACTCTACTGTCCTGCAAGTGAAACACATCCTTGGATCTGCATTTTATCAGCTCAGCCCTCTCAGGCTCTAGCTGGAATATTAAGATGCTCAATCAAGTATCAAGTAAGCACATGTTCCACTAATTATTATTAATAAATATGAATTAATAATGACGTCAGTTTGTGTAGTAAAATCTGGTGACAGGTCCGCTTTATAGCAAAGCTGTCACCATGAAAACATAGTCCAATCTGCAAACAGCATATTACATAGCAGCAGGAGGAGCTGATTGATATATAGGGAAGAGTTCAGCATAAACTGCATCTTATTCATTTAAATTTCTGCTCATTCTGGACTTTGGAGTCCTGTCAGTGATGGGCAGCTATATATCTGTATGACTGCACACGGGAATGAATAAAATGCCAAGTTTTACGGAATCTTTTCCTATACAAGTATATATCAACCTGCCCTATAACATAATGTCTGCAGACTGCACTGATGGATCATGGTGACTGGCTCTTTAAAGGGAATCTGTCACCATGATTTTGGAGTATTATACTGCAGATAAGGAGTCCAGATCACTACTTATTTTACTACTGCCCCCATTCCCCTTCTGTCAGCTTTTAACCCCTTCAACCACAGGCCTGTTTTCACCTTCCTGCCCAGGCCATTTTTTGCTAATCTAGCTAATGTGTCACTTTATGTGGTAATAACTTTGAAATGCTTTTACTTATCCAGGCCATTTTTAAATTGTTTTCTTGTCACATATTGTGCTTCACGACAGTAGTAAATTTGTGGCAAAATATTTCATTTTTATTTATAAAAAAAATACCAAATTTAGCAAAAATTTGGAAAAATTTGCAAATTTCAATTTCTCTACTTTCAAATACATAGTAATACCTCCAAAAATAGTTATTATTTTACATTTCCCATATGTCTACTTTATGTTGGAATCATTTTATAAATGTCATTTTACTTTTTTAGGATGTGAGAAAGCATAGAAGTTTAGAAGCCATTTTTCAAATTTTCAACAAAATTTACAAAACCATTTTTTTAAGCACAAATACAGATATAAAGTGATTTTGAGGGGCTTACGTAATGGAAACCACCCATAAATGACCCCATTTTAGAAACTACACCCCTCAAATTATAAAAAAACTGATGTTACAAACTTTGTTAACCCCTTCTATCCTGGAGGATTTTTCGATTATGCATTTTCGTTTTGCGCTCCCTGCCTTCAAACAGCCATAACTCTTTTATTTTTCTGTTCACATAGCTGTATGAGGGCTTGTTTTTTGCGGGACAAGTTGTACTTTCCAACGCCACCATTTAATATTGCATATGGTGTAGTGGGAAGCAGGAAAAAAATTCCAAATCGGGTGAAATTGCAAAAAAAACGCTATTCCGCTACAGTTCTACGGGTTTCTTATTTACAACGTTCGATGTGCATTAAAACTGACCAGTTACTTTCATTCTACTGGTCAGTACGAATCCGGCGATACCTAATATGTATAGTTTTTCCTGCGTTTTGATAGTGAGAAAATAATTATACAGTTGGCCTTTTTTTTTTTTTTTTTTGGTTGTCATATTTTGACCCCTATAACTTTTTGGTATTTATGTGTACGGAGCTCTATGGGGGGCTCATTTTTTGCGGGGCGATCTGAAGTTTTTATTGATACCATTCTGGGGTGTGTATGACTTTTTGATCACTTTTTATTTAATTTATACCCAATATGTCTACCATTTTCATTTTTGTTAAGTTTTACACATTAGATGCATTTTTGAACAGAATTAAATCTTGTTTTTGTGTTGCCATTTTCAGAGAGCCATATTTTTTTTAATTTTTTGGGGCGATTGTCTTAGGTAGGGTATCAATTTCTAAGGGATGAGATGACGGTTTGATTGGTATCATTTTGGGGTACATACACTTTTTTGATCGCGTGGTATTACACTTTGTGAGGGAAGAGGGGGAAAAATGGCTGTTTTGGCCTAGTTTTTAAAATTTTTTTACAGAATTCACCTGGGGGGCCATCTCATATAATATTTTTATAGAGCAGGTTGTTACGGACGCGGCAATACCCAATATGTCTAACATTTTTATTTTTGGTAAATTTTACACATTAGATGCATTTTTGAACAAAATAAAATCTTTTTTTGTGTTGCCGTTTTCTGAGAGCCATATTTTTTTTATTTTTTGGGCGATTGTCTTAGGTAGGGTATCATTTTTTGTGGGACGAGATGACGATTTGATTGGTACCATTTTGGGGTAAATACGCCTTTTTTAACGCGTGGTATTACACTTTTTGTGGGGGAAGGTGACTAAAAAATGGCTGTTTTGGCACAGGTTTTTTTTTACTGTGTTCACCTGGCGGGGTGGATCATGTGATATTTTTATAGAGCCGGTTGATACGGATACGGCGATACCTAATATGTCTACTTTTCTTTTTTTTCCTTTTTTTAAACATTTTTTTAAACTTTTTTTTTGGGGGTGGGGGGGAATGGCGTTTGTTTTTTTTTACTTGAAACTTTTATTATTATTTTTTTTAAACTTTTCATTTTTTTTTTAAACTTTTGGGAGTCTGATCCCCTTTTTAATGCATTACAATTAGAGATGAGCGAACGTGCTCGAAACGAGCACTGTACCGCTCGGCTCCCCTGCGCTCGCATGGGCGCAGGCAGCCGCTTCCGTCCTCCTGAGGAGGACGGAAGCGGCTGCCTGCGCCCATGCGAGCGCAGGGGAGCCGAGCGGTACAGTGCTCGTTTCGAGCACGTTCGCTCATCTCTAACTATAATACTTCTGTATTGTAATGCATTGGCTGTAAGTGTATTACTGATAGTAATACACTTCCAGCTCACTGCCTGTGAGATCCAGGGGGCTGGATCTCACAGGCTTCCGTAGATGGCAGCCGGATGCTGCTGTGACGGGGACCCTATGGCATCCCGGCACATGCCGCACACCTCATGTGCCACGGTCAGCGCTGGGCGTGAAGGGGTTAAAGTTGCACTGAAATAGATTGTCAGGACTGCTGAGCACGCACACAGGAGTCCTCTTCATTAGGTTAGCACAGCACAGCAGTGGTGACTATGTATTTTAGCACAGCTTTGAGTGCTGCCTGCGGAGGAACCGGGGGCAGTAAGAAAATAAAAAATGGTGATCTAGACTCCTTTTGTGCAGTATGGTTCATATATTACTGCAGATAACAGTCCAGAATTGTGATGACATTCCCTTTAAGGAACAGCAACCAACAATATATAATGCACAAAGCCTGTGCCTTCTCTATACACTTCAAATATTAGCTGTGATGTGCAGATGATGGTAATACAAGCCTTTATCATCGATGCACTGAAAGGAATACAGAATCTGAAAACAGTAGCTTGAAATATGCTGACTGCTCTCATGGGTTAACTGTGGAACATCTGAAATGTCCTTCAGGGTTACAAGATTATGGATGTTCTTACTTTCAAATGGAGCCTATTACATTTATATGTATATGTCTATGTCCAACACATATACAAAATACCAACTGAAGGTATATAAAACTAATAATAAAAATATACACTGAAGAGATAAAGGGTAACAATGTTTTGAATGTTTGACTTTCAGGCTCCATATCTCACCATCCACTACAGCTTCGAACGTGAGACTACATCATTTTATGAACCCCCAGGCAAACTATCGGAGTCAACAATTCGGCTCATCACAAGGTCTATCAGTTCTGGTGTGACAAACACGGTAGTGGAGGTGGCTTGTATGCTTCGTAATATTGAGATCACAAATGTCCTTTCAAGCACTATGCAACGTGTATTACACAAGTCTGGAATGGTGGCCAGAAAAAAGTGAAGAAGCCTCAACATCAATATCGTCATAAGAAGCGTCGGCTCAAGTTTGCAAAAAAAAGTATGAACAGCAGACAGTAGAAGATTGGAAATGGTGATTTGGAGTAATGAGATAAAAGTCAATAGACTGGGCTCTGATGGGTGCAAATGGATCTGGAAGAAACAAGGGAAAAGATGGCTAACAGATCGAGAAATTGAAGGAACTGTCAAGTTCGGTGAAAGAAGGCTGATGATATGGAGTTGTTTCACAGCCAAAGGTGTTGGATAGTTGACCAGGATGGATGGTGGTCTCAGTGCTGAGCTATATGTGAGTATCCTACAAGATGAGTTACTTCATACACTCGAGTACTATAGGTATGAAAAGGATGACATAGTGTTCCAGCAGGACACTAACCTGATGCCTTCCCAGTCTCCATACCTCAACCCAATAGAACACTTGTGGGTTGAAGAAAAAGGATTCAGGCAATGTTGAAAGCCAAAAGTGGATTTAGAACATACTAAAAATTAAAATTTAGAATTTTTTGAGCAAAACAAGAATCTGCATCACTAATCATATGCTAAATAGTTGCATGTCCAATTTTTGTATGAGATAGCCAAGATGATGGTCTATAAAATTATGGTCACATTCGAAGCTGTAGTGGATGGTGAGATACACTACTCACTTGTGGGTGAAATTTCAGGATGAACCTAAAATGCACTTTAACCTTTACAGGTGAACTTAATGTGACCTTCTCTAAACTTTTGAATGCACATGTCCAGCTGTTCAATGTTTCAGTACTTTTTGTACAACTTGCTGTTCTCTAACAAGGAGCTTAACGGCAAAATTGCAGATGATGAATGCCACAGGCACATTTAAGGGAGGTGAGAGGCACTCAAGTGTCACGCCAAACCATTCGAAACCGTTTACATCAGCGTGGTCTGCGTGCTAGACGACTTGCAAGGGTACCTGACCACTGGCGTCATCGTCTTTCTTGGGCTAGGGATCATCTACGCTGGATGAGGGACCAGTGGGCCTCAGTGCTGTTCAGTGACATAATGCTGTCAGTGTTATCCAATGCATTGCAAAACTGTAAGGGTTACATAGCATCATAAACCAATATAATGCTGTGTGACCCGGGCAGTGCTGGGAGGTCAGGACAGGAGCTTCTGCATACTAATGCTGCGAGCCTGGAGTGTGGAACTTGCTCTTCTGAAAGGGGCCTAAGGCGAGATGAGACACAGTTCCGACCACCTCCTGGCTGGGAAACAGCAGAGCGCTCCACCTTGGAAATGCCAGGTTGACTCTCTTAATTCTGCTTCAGATTTGCAATAACCACTGCTGCGGGTTAACCTGCTGTGGTTTCCGCATAGAAACTGTATTGGGAAGTGACATGTCCCTTACTGATGCAGACTTCAAAAACTCTATGGCCGTATGAACAGCAAAGTCGACAAATCTGTGTAAAAGATCTGCTGCGTGAACATGCCCTAAACTTTGGTACTGATACTTTAGTAGACACTTTAGTGCCTCATAGGGGAAGAACAAAGATGACTTCAGCTGCAGGGGTACAGCTTATACCTGTCACTAAATGCTGGATGTAAAATAATTTATCTGCATAAGAAGTGAGTACAGAAATGTCTATATAAGATTAGTACTTACCACTTCCAGAGCGTCCCTCTTCTCATTCAGTGAATCTAGTTCTTTCTGCTGTATCTCCAGCTCCTACATGTAGTAGATATAAGGGAGATGGTAATTGTTGAAGCAGATAGCTGATCAGCGCTACTTAGCACAGGCGCGTAATTTCAGGTCTCCTTTTGTCTGTATTAGAGTACATCCATACGACCGTATTTATGGGTCCGTTCCGCAATTTTGAAACAGGCATTCATTTCAATGGGGCCACAAAAGAGGCGGACAGCACATTGTGTGCTGTCTGCATCCGTACTTCATTTCCACGGCTCCACAAAAAAAATGACATGTCCTATTCTTGTCCGCAATTACGACAAGAATGGGCATTTCTATCATACGGCTGGCTGTGTGCGTTCTGCAAAATGCAGATTTGGAAGAGACTGAGTAAATTTCACCAAATAATCAAGGTGATGTTGTGTGGTGTCCTTACGCTAAGGCTGGGTTCACATCTGCGTCCTTAATTGCAGCAGCCTGCTCGGTTGGGGGAATTCACTGTAACTAGCATACATACTGCCCCTTGGCCAGACAAAGAAATGCTACATGCAGCATCTGTTGTCCGGCAAAAGCCGCACATACACCAATAAGTGGTCGGATCGCCGTCGGATCCTATCACAGTGAATGGGGATCAGGTGGTGTGCGATGGTATTCGGCTGTGCCGGATGCGGTAAACTCCGGCAGTCTCTTCCTCCGCCAGGACAGACTGCCAGAGACAAAACCGCAGATCTGAACTCAGACTAACTTCTACACACAGCAATTGTGACCAGATTTAGATGGCTATTTCTATCATTTAATTGTTAGTCTCAACCGTCAGACTAGAAGAAGTAGGAATGTTTGAAATAATATATATAATTTTAAAGTCAAGCCTCTAGAAGTGGCACCTTTAAAAGCTGCTCATTCTTTGCTTTTACAGTGAAGTATACAGCTTGCCGTTCCTCTGGCATGTTTTTAATAATGTCTTCAGCAGCTCGTTTCTCATGTTCGATGTCCTCCTCCACCGCTCGAATCTGATCTTCTTTTCTGTAACACAATAAAACAACCATGAAGTGCACATACTGATAAAAAGGATGAAAAATATCTCAGAGAGTGTACTGGCAAGATAAAATCCTCAAAGCCTTTTATCGACTACAGATACAAACCTTGACTAGCAAGCTGTTGAGATTGTATTAGATGATATCCTGAGACAGTCTGATTGTACAGCGCTCAATTAGGGGATCACTAAAGTTTAAATGGATTGGAAATAACGCTGCTGCGATCCATATCATATCAGAAAGTTATCCACACTTCATGAAGCATAGATATAGACAACTCTTGACTACATGTGCCATCTCCCTACACTAGAACATCCATTTTTTGACTCCCCCCATGATTTCTGTGTAGTTTAAAGTTATGGATAAGGTGGGAGAATGCAGAAACTATGAGAAAACGTCTGCCCCATTAAAGAAGCATTGAAACTCTATAGGCCATATTGAACCATTGGGTTCAGAATTATGAAAGTTCTTCACTGTCTATACTGTTAGACGTCCCACAATTGATTGTCCCCTGAGACCATCATGCCTAAAGTGACCCTCCTGTCCTGACACGTCACCAGTGCTGAGAGCAGCGGAGGATGGGGAGTTTGGGGATTTCTTAGGGCTCGTTCACACAGCGGTTTATTGAGTGGATTCCACAAGTCTGCCAATGCCGTCAATGGGAGCCCACCTTTCCATTGGCACGGCTGAGGAAGATTTTGGTTTTCAAATTGCGTCAACCATACAAAAACTACCAGTTTGGCCCCATCGAATGGCGCTAAAGCCACAGGTAGATCCACAGCATGCAAAACCGAGGCAGAAACCAGAGGGTCAGCCTTGGAATTCTATGATTGATTTTTCTTGTGGAACACATCCTTACACTTTCCTACAGTGCTCGGCATGGGGATTTCTGAGATGATGGTAACATCTTAAAAGGAATCAGCTGGTCTACCAGAAAACAGGTAAGGGGAGTGAGGAAAGGGGGGCTGACTATACATGTGTCATAGATACTCAAATACTAGGTTTGTTTGGACTGGAGGGTTGCCTTTAACTAATGGGAACCATTAATGGTCAAACTGTATGCCCTGAAGTCATGATGAGTTTGAGAATCAGGAAATTCCTAATCCGACATAAACGTTTCCACTAATACAACGAGCGCTTCAACAGTTTTATGACCAGGTCAATTGTCAGGATAAGGGCAAACATAAACAGATATTGCCTATAATTTGAACAATTTTTCCCACAGAAAATTAATTGCATGGTGAAAGTATGTTATGATAGCATAATATTTGCTGTGTATTTCAGGTTTCTGGTCCTTTTTTCATAGGGCAAATGTAAAAGCTATGTACACCTTTGGAGGCAATTTTTGGTTATGATTGCGTGTTACTATTTTTGGATATACTCATTTTTTCAATTGGCCTTTATTAAAAATATTGAGCCATTCTGTCACACAGGTTAACTGTTTGTCTAGCTGGGTGACTGGTACTTTCACTTTGTGCCAGTCATCTAATAAACCTTATCTCTAAAGAACTGAGAGGTCATAAACACTTATTTAAGCCACATTCTTATCAGTAAGATAAGAAGTGAGCTATAATGAGTGTTTATAATGTTAGAGAGCAGAGATAAGGTGCCCGTCAGCTCCCCAAATGATGGAAAAGACAGAAAATCCACAGGCTGCTACTACAGCATCTTAGAAATATACACTAAAAGGATTTCATACAGTTGGTTGTTGACCTCTCTTTTCATTAATCGTGTGAAATTTCCCCAATATCCTCTTTCAGTGCTCTAACATGCATAAGTAATGCAACAGGAACAAAAAAGTTTCTAGGCAGATGTCATGTCAGAAAAATGTATCAAATTCAGGTATAACTATCAGATCAAAGACATATTGTTATGCGGCATTACCAGTACATGATGAGTGCATGCACACTTACAGACAGACATTCAAGTAATGTCTCCTTAATTGTACACTGCCAGTCAAACACTAATTAACTATGTGCCAGGCAACCTCATGGATCCAGTAATGTAACAGACCTTGCTACCACTGACCTGATTGTGCTGCAGAGGTCAGGAAGTGAAAGATCTAATCAAGCTGTCCTTTTACTTCCTTATTGGCTGAAGATTGGATTATGTTCCATACAGGACAAGAAGCGACTAGTCAATCTTTTGCTAAAGAAGTGTTAACACCTAAAGCTGAGTACAAAGGTCAGAGCGGAACAAGGAGTTGCTGAGCTGCTGCTGTCCTCCTTCCCCATGTAAACGGCAGTGCTGCAATCTACACACAGGAGGAGGACTCCATTCCCAAAAGGTAGGAGAACGCACAGATATCTGTTGTGCCTTCCAGGTCCTATTGAGGAACACTTTTAATACTTGTGCTATAGTGCCATTTACTCAATCCATCTAATTTATAATATGGCGCACTCATTTCGGCTGTGTACATGATGACTTTTACCATCATTCTTCATCTACCTGAATGTCTTTCTCATCTGAAAGTATTCACAAACATTATCTAAACCCATCATGATGATAATCCTAATGTGACATATAACTAATAAAATGCTAAGAAAGTCACTTGACTTAGGATGCCTGTTTTCATAATTATTCTTCATTTATGATCTCCCAATTGTTAGTAGTTTTATAAGGGTTCATTCAGACAGGCAAGGTTCAATTCCGGGTGTTTTGAGAGTATAGATAGACAGCACCCAGTCTGTACACTGACCCATTATAAGCACAATGGAACAAACTATGGCTACTTTCACATTTACGACACAGCATTCTGGCAGGCTGTTCCAGCAGAGTTCTCCCGATCCGGCATTGCTGGATGCTACTGCAATGCCTCACTAATGGGATCCGGGGGAGACCTGGCCACAACCTGCCAAATATTCAGAGAATTGTACAGCCGACTCCCAGCATTCCATGCCGCAACAGCTTGCTGGAAGGCTGTACCGCATGTCTGGAACTAGCCTATGGGACCTATTTGTCAGGCTCATTAAAGGTAATGAGTCATCAGAAAATGACCTATTGTTTAATGAGCTTCGCTGCTTTTGCTATATTGATGACCTATCCTCAGGGACGGAGGAGCTGTAATGACACCTGCTTGCTGCTGACACTGCATCGGCAATTGATGAACTATTCTGAGAATAGGTCATCAATATAACAAAGGCTGGCAACCCCTTTAAATCAGGTTTTTTTATTAAACATTTTTTTAGTAATTTTTCATGTGACTATATTTAAAAAAAAAAAAAAAATTCCTGCAGTTTTTGCGCTGGCCACTAAATCTAAAATATGTCAAGACTCTGAGAGCAGCTCCAAGGGCCATAGACACAATAGACTAGAGCTGACCTCATTGACTTCTATGGGATAACGTTCTAGGCAAACTCTGTGACCTATGCAGAGGTCAGGAGGGAGTAAATAAGCTATGATATCACCTATTTTGAATGGGCTATTCTGTGTTATCTATACGGAGGCATCACTAGTCACTGTAATTCTGCCTGTGATAAAGTAATGGATACGGAATAGATATCTGTACAGAATAGGAAATGTCAACTTATTATTAAGGTTGTTGGACACTGTGAAAACTGCAGATTTTTATCCTTTACTTTAAATACAGAGTGACATAGATAGTGAGTATTAGAATGAAAACCATTACAAAAAAAAATGTAAAATAATGGGGGACAATTATTAAGAACATCATTTTCCACTCTGGTCTCAAGTCCCTCTGCTCAGCCGGAGGAAGTGGCAAAGTTATGTAGAGGCACAGGCCGTGTAACACTTAACTCTACACCAGGGGTATTCTCATCTTAGACAATGGGGGCATATCGCTAGGATATGCCCCCATTGTCTTATAGGTGCGGGTCCCACCGCTGGGACCCGCACCTATAGCCAGAACGGAGCGGGGAGCGCTGCGCCTGGAGGACCACAGGTTTCCGGGGGTCCGGCCACCACCAGGCGCAGCTCCCCGCGCCGCTTATAGAAATGAATGGGAGCCAGGCCGTGCATGCGCGGTCGGCTCCCATATATTTCTATGGAGCCGACGGAAGTAGCCGAGCCAGCGCTCGGCTATTTTCGGCTGCCACATAGAAATGAATGGAGGGCGGCTGCGCATGCGCAGTGCGCCCTCATTCACTTCGGGGGCTCCGTTCTCGATATAGGTGCGGGTCCCAGCGGTGGGACCCGCACCTATAAGACAATGGGGGCATATCCTAGCGATATGCCCCCATTGTCTAAAATGAGAATAACCCTTTAACTCTACACCAGCCCTTTTGATGGTGTAGATTTAAGCCATTTACCATGGAGAATGATAAATGAGCCGGTCCTGCTGGAAAAGTGAAGTACGCAGGAAAAATTCTCAAGTTCTGCCGCACATAAGCTGTGTGCCCAGACTGGTGCCCCCTTAGGCATGATAAATGTCCCCCAATATGTTTCTGACAAAACATTCCCTTTAACAAGCAGAAACCGATGAATTAGCAAGTCATGTTCACCAAACAATACACAATAACTGCTAAATATTTTCACTACTTGTTGTCGCCATTCTCATTTATTCGACTTAGGAATGTCAGACTTCTGGTTAGACGAGGGGATGTGGAGGTGAATGGTAACCTTTCAGTCAGTCAAGTTTGTCTGATCCACACAAACGAAGGATTTATTTCTTTAGGCTACTTTCACACTAGTGTTTCTATTTTCCGGTATTGAGATCCGTCATAGGCTTTCAATACCGGAGAAAAACATTTCCGTTTTGTTCCTATTCATTGTCAATGGGGACAAAACGTAACTGAACAGAACGCTCCAAAATGCATTCCGTTCCATCCGGTTGCGTTCCAATACCGGAGAGCAAGCTGCGGTTTTCTTTCCGTCATGGGATGTCGAGCAAGACGTCATGACCCACAATGCAAGTCAAGGGGGATCTGTTTAACTCTGACACAATAGAAAATGGACCATTGACTTTCAATGGAGTTCATGATGGATCCGTCTTGGCTATGTTACAGATAATACAATCTGAATCTGTACATAACGGATGCAGATATAAGCATTTTTGCTGAGCCCTGCTGGATTCAGCAAAAACACTAGTGTGAAAGTAGACTTACCAGTGAAGATCATTTCTCAAATTCAAACAATTATACAAAAATTGAAACAACAATAGCTCCATCTAATGGGCCCTATACTAATCCTACAAATGGGGCAAACTAAGGGGCCTATTAGACTACCTGATGTTTGGGTAGAAGGAGATCGATGACACTGGTTTCGATTTTCCTAATTCACAGGCCAATGCAAAGCATACGGGAGAGCAATAATTGCTACAACTACACAGGGAGATAATTGTGCATCTTTCATTCTGATGAAAGATGAAAATAGGCTGACAAATGAGTGTTATTTATCAGCTGATCAGTGGCACAATTACTGTATACCGGTCAATTAATGGGAACGTTTTCTCTTGATAATTGGCCTGAAAATCACTCAGAGTGAGTGTCTTTAGACAAGCTGTCTAGACATACACCAAATTTATCAAAATGGCTTAGGCTGCAGGACAAATTTGGTTCATAGCTGCTAGATACCTGTGTCTAACTATATAAAAATTATATGTCGGTACTGTGGCACAATTTTGGTGGTGCATAAAAAACAGATGCTCACATCCACTGAGATGTGAGTGCACCTAGATTCTGGAAGAATCGAGCCAGAAAGTTGCACAGAAAGTTGCGTAATTGCCCCTCGTTGGCCTTAGAGCAGACATTCTTTCTAAGCCTAGATCCACCAAACTGCGCAACATTCCGGCACAATTTATACCAGAATCCAGGTGCACTCACATTAGTAAATGTGTCAGAACCGCAGTGGCACGGGTCAGTGGAGATAAGCATCTCTGTTTATCAGGTGTTTAAGCCCTGCTGACACTGACACAAAACTATTTAACCAACTCTATAATAAATATGGTGCTGGATTGTAAAAAATCATTTTAAATTCTTTTCCTCAGCAAAGAAAGATGTATATTCTTCTTATCATCTGCATGGCAAGCCTCTACAACCAGGTTCGATGCCAAGACTCACAGGTAAGTCTCACTTTTATAGACATTTACATTTTTAATACTTAAGCTAATATTCTAATCTTCTACTCTAATAATTGTTATAAAATAGATGTCTATACATCAGTGGTTTAAAGGTTTTACGGGATTTGCCCCCGTAGTGCGTGGTACCTAATGATGGAATCATGCTTACCTGCTCCCCAACGCTCCAGGATCTTGGCTGCATCCGTTGACCTTTTGGTTTCCGGCTTGTTTACTTGTCCTCACTGGTGATGTGTATCCAAGCAGCATGTGACTCAGTAGTGATGTACCGTTTTGGGACACCTCACTGCTGAGGACTGATATTGGCTGTAGAGGTACATGCCACTTCATCTGTACCCCAGCTAGAAGTAAAGAAGCCAGGGACTGGAAGACCACTGAACAGAGCCAGGGCTTCGGACTGCTGAGGAACAGTTAAGTATGATTCTCTCATTAGGTACCATACACCAGAGGTCCTAATAAAAAAGGAACCAAATCGTGGAAGAACTCTTAAAGGTGAGGGAATAAAAATATACCAATTTTTGAAATAGTGTTTAGAAACTGAGATGCTGACACTCTTTTTTCACAACTTTACACACAAAAAATGTGGCAAACCTACTAAGGAACCCTTACCTGAATGGGTGGCACAAGCTCTCTTGGTATCTAAAGAGGTTTTCCTGGCTCCCGAAACTGATGACCTATCCTCAGGATGGGTCATCAATATCAGATTGGTGGGTGTCCAATACCAGGCACCCCAACAAACAGTTGCTCCCTGTAGACTCTGGTGCAGAAATCACAGCTCCATTCATAGTATAGTAGTCATGCCAGGTAACCACAGCTCAGCCTCCATTCACTTGAATTACTAGTGACAAATGTATCACAATGTTGTATGACGTTCATAAATTTGTCATTGCTATAAATATGTCTGGGAATGTTTCTTCCATTTTTACATTCACTAGTGTTGGGGGAATCAATGTTAACTAAGTGGAATTTGATCCGAATTTTAGGAAAAATTCGATTAGCTACAAATCCAAATTTACTCGGGCTTCGTGGTAACAAATCAGATATTTTCCAAAATCGCTGCTACACATGTTACAAAGTGAAATTAAGAAGCTCTGAAAGAGGGATCACCCACAATGCCATGCAGCCGCCAATCAGCGAATAGCCAGCTCCTGTGATGTCACAACCCTATAAAAAGCCTCATCCTGCCCGGTCTCTGCCATTTTACAGTGAACTGAGCATAGGGACAGATGTGACAAGTGCTAGGGAAAGTGTTTTAGACAAATTAGCAAAAGGAAAAGAAAGAGAAATCCACTATGGTTTACTAGAGAGGTAAGAGCTATAGTGAATGATAAAAAGTCTGCCTATAAGAGGTATAAAGAGTCTGGAAGTGTAGCGGACAGAGAAGTGTATAAAATTATACAGAAGAAGACAAAACAGATTATTAATACTGCTAAAGCTTCAAAGGAGGAAGAAATGGCCAAATCTGTTAAGGAGGGTAATAAAACCTTCTTCAGATACATTAGTGACAGGAAGAAGAAAAACTGCGGCATTACAAAACTTAGCAATGGAAAAAATCAGTATATAGATGGGCATAAGACGGTCGCTGACCATCTGAATAACTACTTCTGCTCAGTTTTTTCAGATGGCGACTTTCATAATCAGAACATGGCTGGACATAGCATTGCCTCTAGTTGTAAAGTTTCAGCCCCAGTGTTTTCAGAGGCCGATGTTCTAGAGGAACTTGTCCGGCTAAAGTTAAATAAGGCAATGGGTCCGGATGGCATCCACCCCAGAGTTCTTAAAGAACTCCAATCTGTGATTGTTGGCCTCCTGACTGATCTGTATAATCAGTCCCTTCTTACAGGAGATGTTCCTGATGATTGGAGAATGGCAAATGTTGTACCCATTCACAAGAAGGGTAGCAGAGAAGAAGCTAGTAACTATAGGCCAGTCAGCTTGACATCTGTAGTGGTAAAAATGATGGAGACTCTACTAAAAAAGAAGATAATTGACCATCTAACAACAAACAACTTGATGGACCCAAACCAGCATGGCTTTACTGAGGGCCGATCATGTCAGACTAATCTCATTGATTTCTTTGACTATGTACCTAAAGTGCTGGATGAAGGTGGTGCTGTGGATATCGACTACCTGGATTTCAGTAAAACTTTCGATACGGTTCCACATAAAGAGCTGATAGAGAAGTTATCAAGAATTGGACTTAACCCCTGGATAGTTCAGTGGATCTGCAGTTGGCTGAAGGACAGATACCAGAGGGTTGTTGTTAATGAAGTGAATGAAGAGTGTATTCTGAGGAGAGGCTGGTTACAAGTGGGGTGCCACAAGGATCTGTTCTGGGTCCTGTTCTGTTTAACATGTTTGTAAGTGACATAAGGGACGGCTTGGTAGGGAAGGTTTGCTTGTTTACTGATGACACAAAAGTGTGTAATAGGGTTGATGTTCCAGGAGGTGTCGGTAATATGGAGAATGATTTATCTTTATTGGATAAGTGGTCAAAACAATGGAAACTTCAGTTCAATGTTTCCAAATGTAAAATAATTCACTTGGGGAGAAGAAATCCTCTATCTGAGTATCGTATTGGCAGTTCTGTGCTAACAAACACCTCAGAGGAGAAGGATTTGGGGGTAGTCATCTCTGACAGCCTCAAAATGAGTAACCAATGCAGCCAGGTGGTAGGGAAAGCAAATCGTATGCTTGGCTGCATAGCTAGAGGTATAACAAGCAGAAAGAGGGAGATTGTGATCCCTCTGTATAGAGCTCTAGTGAGACCACATCTGGAATACTGTGTTCAATTCTGGAGACCTCACCTGCAAAAGGATATTGCAAAAATAGAACGGGTCCAAAGAAGAGCTACAAAAATGGTGGAAGGTCTAAAGCATAGAACTTATCAAGAAAGACTCTGAGTTCTTAATATGTATAGTATGGAGGAAAGAAGAGAAAGGGGGGGACATGATTGAAACCTTTAAATATGTTAAAGGACTGAATAAAGTTCAGGAGGGAAGGGTTATTAATAAGAAACAGAACACAAGAACAAGGGGGCACAATCTGAGGTTAGTTGGAGGAAAAATCAAGAACAACATTAGAAAATATTATTTCACTGAAAGAGTAGTAGAAGCTTGGAACACACTTCCAGCAGAGGTGGTTGATACATCCACAGTAACTGAATTTAAACATGCCTGGGATAAACATGTATCTATCCTAAGATAACAATAAAAGGATAATAAAAGGGCAGACTAGATGGACCAGGTGGTCTTTTTCTGCCGTCAATCTTCTATGTTTCTTCTATGTTTCTATGTTTTACAAAGCTTTTAATAGTATAATCTGGGATAGGGACAGTGCAGGGAGATCGTAGGGAGAGTTTTCAGACAGTCAGGAGGGCATAGAGAGACTGCAGAACAGTGCAGACTCTGTAAGCTGAAGGGATCCATAGGAGACAGTGCAGTTTGCTATCTAACTGAATGGTGTCTACCTTGCTTAATAGATAAGCAATTCTATTATGTCTTTATTATCAAATTGGGGTGAATAAGCTTTGTAATATAACCGTTATTGCTGTGCCCACCTTGTTTAATAGATAAGCAATTCTATTACGCCTTTATTCTCAAATTGGGGTTTATAAACTGAGTAATATAACTGTTATAGTGGTGTCCACCTGATTTCATAGATAAGCATTTCTATTACGCCTTGATTCTCATATTGGGGTGAATAATCTCTGTAATATAACCGTTAGTGGGGTGTCCACATTGACACTGAATAACTTATTTTACATATACAGTTACTGTACAGTATGCCCAACAAAGAAGTGCATGGGCCCTCCAAAGGAATGGGAAGTGGCATAGCAGAAGTAGCAGCAAAAGAAGGGGTGGTCGTAGCAGCAGCTGCAGCAACAGGCCAGAGCTGCCAGTGTCATCCAACGTTTGTATTTTGATGACCAATCCCGCTGTCCTAGAATAGTTGACTCAGTCTTCAACATCATCTCAATTGACATTAGACACCCAAAGCCGGGAGTCTATGGGCTCCTCTGACACCACACTTAGTTGGCATGGCCCAGTAACAAGCTCTGTGCCCTCACCTGTCTCTTTCCTTTTCTGCTCCTTCTGCCAGGCAAGTGAAGTATGCTGCCGGCTCTTCTCCATTTTTCAGCTAGGGGGATGTTTCTGAGGACAGTCAGCAGCTACTGCCCAGCACAGATTAGGAGCAGAGGTCCGCTGCTTCCTCCTGTAGGCCTGCAAGTGGTGTTGATGAGAGCAGGGAGCACGTGGGAGCAGGTGTTGCGAGCGGTCAGGGATGCGTCCTTGAGACTGGTGAGGGTGACATAAGTGACGAGCAGACAGTAGTGGATGATGATGCAGCCAATCGCATGTGGGAAGAGGGGGCTTCATCATCAGGGAGTGAGGGTGGCAGCTTGCCCGTGACAGCAGCAGGGTGGCAGCGTTCCGCTGAGCCAGCAAGGTGCAAGTGTGGCCGTGAGCCAGTGGGGTGGCAGCAGTGTGAGATCTGGAGCCAAACGTGCCTGGGGTAGACGGTCTGCTACTCAGGTGCCTACCGGTCAGTAAACAACTAGTGGTGCACGGGTTGATAGAGGCAGCAGGCAGTGGTGGGGGTAAACTGCCATTTTTGCCAGTGTGGGGATTTTTCATGAAGTCGCTATAGGATGTCAGTGTGGCCATATGTAGGATCTGTGGGCAGAAGATGAAGCGCAGCCAGGGTGCCTATGTTGGCACCACGGCCCTGCGTCAACACATGAAGCATCACTGTATTGGCTTGAAAAACTAATGGGACTAATGTAGTGGTACAGCCTGATGCATCTCCCAGTGGCACCCACCTCTTCTCCAGCTGTCAGTGCTCCACCACCTCAGCAGAAGGGAGCTGTGTTTCCTTCCCATCATCTACTGGTCTTAATGCTACTCCTCGTCATGCGTTTCGCCAACAATCGATCACTGAGACGATTGCAAAGAAGCAACAGTATGCGTGTACTCATTCAACAGTGCAGAAGCTGAACATACTCCTGGCCAAGTTGCTGGTACTACAGTCCCTTCCTTTCTATGTGTTTGACTCTGCCCATTTCAGAGAACTGATGGCTTGTGCCGAGCCAAGGTGGAGAGTCCCAAGCCATCACTACTTCTCTAAAAAAGTTGTACCAGCTCTGTGGCCCAGTCTTTGAGCCTGTCAGTGTGTGGTACAGTTCATGGCAGAGCCGACATGTGAAGCTGTAACTATGGTCAAGGACAATATATGTCCTTTACGGCCCACTGGGTAAATGTGGTTCCGGCCCAGGCACACCAGCAACTTGGCTAGGTGAAGGCAATGCACCTCCGGGTTCTCATGATGTGATTGCAGCGCCAATATCCTACTCCTCATTCTCAGCCTCCAATGTCAGTACAGTTCTAAGTGGTCCTCCAGCATACCGCCTATGTAGTGCAGCACCCTGCCACTCCAGATCCAAGATCCCCTGGACTACTGGGCAGCCAAACTTGATTTGTGGCCACAACTGTCCAGTTTTGCCCTGGGCAAGCTTTCCTGCCCAGCCAGTAGTGTGGCATCAGAGCGGGTGTTTAGTGCAGCAGAGGGGCATAGTTATTCCAAAGAGAACTGTTCCTCAACAGGAAATGTTGAGAGATTAACCTTTCTAAAGATGAATCATGCGGGAATCAGCCAGGATTTCCACACATTGGTGTCTAATGCATCAGACTATATCAGTGGTGGCGAACCGTTTAGAGGCCAAGTGCCTGCAACCCAAAACCCACTTATTTATACAGCAAGTTAAGGGTACTTTCACATTAGCGTTTTTTAATTCCGGTATTGAGTTCCGTCATAGGGGCTCAATACCGGAATAAAACGCTTCAGTTTTGTCCCCATTCATTGTGAATGGGAATCAAACTGAACTGAAGTGAACGGAATGCTCCTAGAAGCATTCCGTTCAGTTCACCTGCGTCTCCAGACCGGAGAGCAAACCGCAACATGCTGCGGTTTGCTCTCCGGTCTGGGGATCCGGAACAAGACGGATCCGGCATGACCCCCAATGCAAGTCAATGGGGACGGATCCGTTCGTGTGACACAATAGTAAACGGATCCGTCCTCCATTGACTTTCAATGGAGTTTATGACACCTTGCACTTTTCCCTCTCAGCCGCCTCATCTCCCTCCTCCCTCCAGCAGGGGGTGCTGTGGGGAATCTTCCCACTGTGCACGCCGTCCTCCTCCTCCTGTAGTGTCCGACAGAATCTGGAGCTGCTGGGACAGGTCTGGAGCTGCTGGGACAGGTAATCCTGGCTTTACCCTGCACATGCCCCTTTGTAGTAACCCCCCCTCCTCCTCAAGACAGTGTGGGGCCGGAGTGCAGTTCCGGCCCCACACACGTGCACCTGCGGCAGCACGGATCCGGAGGGGCTGTTCACCCGCCGGATCCGTGCTGCCGCTAGTGTGAAACTAGCCTAACCTGAACACTACAGTCCAATATAGTATACAGTTGTGCTCAAAAGTTTACATACTCCTGCAGAATTTTAGCTGTCTTGGTCTTTTTTTCAGAGAATACGAATGATAACACAAAAACTTATTTTCCACTTATTGTTAGTGGTTGGGTGAAGCCATTTATTGGCTTCACCCAACCACTAACCATGAGTGGAAAATAAGTTTTTGTGTTATCATTCATATTCTCTGAAAAAAAGACCAAGACAGCTAAAATTCTGCAGGAGTATGTAAACTTTTGGGCACATCTGTATCTTCCATGTACTTTATCATTTAGCTATAATAGCCTGCCCCAATGTGCTGCCTGTGCCCTTCATTGAATTCCCTGCACTGATGAATGGCAGGAAAAGTCTAAGGCATATTGGTACACCTTAGACTTTTTCCATGCTTCAGCCACTATTCTGATGCTGCCACCCATCTCATGCCACACACTTGCTTCATCTGCTGTCATCTTCTCCTACTGCCACCCACCATCTTGTGCTGTTAGTGCCACTGATGCTGCCCTCAACCTCCCCACTCTGTGACTGGGCCACAATGTTTACTCCTCGTGCTGTTGCCACCCTCCCCACTCCGTTACCAGGCCACTATGTTGACTCCTCATGCTGTTGCCACCCTCCCCTTTCTGTGATTAGGCCACTATGTTGACTCCTCATGTTGTTGCAACCCTTCCCACTTTGTGACTAGGCCACTATGCTGACTCATCATGCTGTTGCCACCCTCACCATTCTGTGACGGGGCCACTAGTGTCCCTGTTCGGCCATGTTGACATCACAGTTTATTTTTCCATTCTTCTGATCTGCCAGAAGAACAGAAAAATAACAAAAAACAGGTCCTATTGTTTCAGCGTCCATAAGGCCCCTATCACATGGTCAGTATTTTGCATCAGGATTTGATCAAAGCTAAAAGCAGGAGTATGTCCAAAACACAGAAGACATGCAAATATTTCCATCACATCACATGTTATCTCTGTTTTGGACCCACTCCTGTTTTTCCTTACCAATACTGATCAAATTGTGATACAAAAAACTAACCAAATAGTCACCGTGTGACACAGGCCATTAAAGTCCTGCATGCAGGACTTCTTTTCTATATGAATAAAACCAATTCCAAAGGCCAAAACTTATGCAAACTGAGCATGAGGTCTCTATTACACAGACAGTATTTTGAATGAGGATTTGATCATGTGGAAGCCAAAAGCAGGAGTGGGTTCAAAACACAGAAGATAAATATTTCCATCACATGTCATCTCTGGTTTGGACTCACTCCTGTTTTTCTTTTGGCCTTATCAATTACTGACCAAATACTGACCATGTAAAGGCGGATGCTCAAAAGACAGGATACTTTTTTTGTGGGTTGTTCTTCTGACAGATCAAAAGAAGGGAAAAATAAACAGTGACGTCAACACAAACTTACTGCTGACACCCTCTACACTCTGTCATAGGGCCACTACTTGTATCAATGTGTAACAGAACAGGTTCTCTCGCAATCTATGTGAAATCAGGAGATGTTGTAAAAAGAGAGTGCCGTTTCACTCTATAGTAGAATCTTGGGCCACTGCACGCTTCAAGGGGTTCTCCAAGTTAAATTTATTGATGACCTATACTAGGTCATCAATATCAGATCGTCGGGGGTCCGACACCTGGCACCCCCCGCTGATCAGCTGTTTGAAGAGGACACTTGTATGGGAGGGATCCTTCCCATTGAAATGAATGGGGCGGTTAGGTGTAATTACACCTACTCACCACTACCCCTGTTACGGCCAGCATGTAAACAGTGAAGAGGAGGCAGTGCTGAGACTGCGCGCACCTCCTCTTCAAACAGCTGATCGGCAGGGGGTGCCAGGTGTCGGATCCCCACCGATCTGATATTGATGACCTATCCTGAGGATAGGCCATCAATAAATTTAACTTGGAGAACCCATTTAACTACATTATACCTGATGCCAACACTGACCCGTAAGGCTGAGTTCATACTTCAGGTATTAGGTCAGTTTTTGACCCCTAACTGCCCAAGTAAGTGAAGTGTGAAACCTGTCTGCCATATTGACACACAGTAACAGTTTCACTACCACAACAGACTAGCTATGCATGTTTCTGCGCTGCACAGTGATGAAAACCTAGATACACTCTCCCTGCAGGTCGGGAAATAGCTGATTTATAATGTGCTTAGTTACAAATTAATTCGGATCAAATTAAAATTTTTGGGAAGATTTTGCGAAGCGTCCAAATCAAATTTTTTAAAACTTCGCTCATCTCTACCACTTACCTACTATAGTGAGAATGTGCAAAAATTTTGCAAAACTTTAAAAAGTCACAATTCATAAATGGGCAAGCAGCAGGCCACATCCACTTTTTACTTTGCTTTGCTTTGATGTGCATAGTGCAAAAGGCAATAATCTCTGCAGCACGTGGTCAATAAATGTGTTCCACTGCAGATAAGAATGCACCACAAAAAAGGGGCACATACATAACATAAATGTGTGCCATACACAATACAAAAAAGTTGAATCCCCCCCCCCCAAAAAAAAAAAACGCAAAGGAATGGGCATATGTACTAGTATGGATGTACCGTCAAGAGATATCACAGTGTATAAGCGTCCTGTTTATCATATTAGCACACGCTGTTTGACAAATAGGGCGCTGCTATCCCAGGATGTACCGCTAGATCACCCCTTTTTTAATTAATGAGTGACATTCAGGGAAGGCTGTATAATACATTTGGGTCACCAATTACTATGGAAGAGCACTGGTACAGTTAGGAGGTCACTGCTTTCTTCAGTGTAGATCATGATTGTCCTAACCATATTTCATGCTTATTTGTATCTGTAGGAAAGTGACTTGTCTGGAAGAAATCTTTCAAGTATCCCTCAATGTAATTCAGAAAACGTAACAAAGCTAATTTTGAGTCAAAACAATATTTCCTTAAATGCGGAGGATCATAAATCCCTATTGAGTTATCCTAACTTGATGGAGCTGAATCTCTCAGAGAATGAAATTATGGAGCTGAAGAGCGGTTACTTTAGTGCAATATCAATGCTTGAGGTGCTAATTCTCAGAAATAACCATATTACATCTATTGAGGAAAAATCATTTACTGGACTGAAAAATCTGAAAATTCTGGATCTTGGCTTCAATCTTATTACTCACCTACCAGCAAACATTGAGATACCTTCATTGCATCTGCAGGCTTTTAACCTTCAAAACAACAGCCTGTCTAACCTGGATATTAAAGAGGCGCTGAGGGACTTGGGAACCTCTCTGAATATAACACTTAGCGGAAATCCATGGAACTGCAACTGCTCCCTTCTCAGTCTATCTTTCTGGCTAAATAACAGCACTGTTATTCTAGGTAAGCAAAGCAGATTATATATACACAGATAGCCATTTAGTAGTTACCTCTGTTTTCAAACCAAGGTATAAGAGTCATAAACCAAACAATCTGTGCCAATGTCATTCAAAAAGATGCCACTTGAACCCTAAATGTAAAGCGCTGCAGAATATGCTGGCATTATACTGTATAAATAAAGATTATTATTATTAATATTATGCCAGATTTCATACCACCAGCTTTTACAACATTGATCTTAGTCATATTAAGTCTGTTGCGCATATATATACAGTGTATATATATATATATATATATATATATATATTTTTTTTTTTTTTAACTGTAAAACCTTACCCTATTCCTTATGACAAAAGGAATAAGGTGTTCGAAAAAAAAAAAAAAACAACTTACGACAAACTGAGGAGCTTTAGTCATAACTAACAAATCAGGCGAGTGAAACAACAGTTTTCATATCTAAAGCTGAATATACACTTGAAATTTAGGCTGGGTTCACATGTGACTAAAAAGAGAGGAAAAATCAGCTGCAGTTTCCGCAAGAAAAACTGTATGTACAGTATTATGTATGCTTTTTTCATGGATAAGCCGGCGGACTTCACCATCTCCATTGCATGGGTGGAATCTGCTGGGGAGAACTGCAGCATGAAGTCAAATGCTGCAGATTTCAAATTCGTACCTAGTGTCAGTTTAGGCTGCAGTTTTTGTATGCTTCGTGTGGATGAGATTTCTTAAAGTGTAACTATCAGTACTAGTGCAGTCACACTCATTTGTGTCACAAAATGGCGCTTACAGTTGGCAGAGAAATCTAAAATTCTTAGTGAATGGCTACTTTCACACTGGCGTTTCTATTTTCCGGTATTGAGATCCGTCATGGGGTCTCAATACAGGGAAAAAAAAAAAAAAAAAGGCTTCAGTTTTGTCCCCATTCATTGTCAATGGGGACAAAACGTAACTGAACAGAATGGAGTGCTCCAAAATGTATTCCGTTTCATTCTCATACCGGAGAGCAGACCGCAGCATACTGTAGTTTGCTTTCCGTCCTGGGATGCGGAGCAAGACGGATCTGTCATGACCCACAATGCAAGTCAATGGGGACGGATCCGTTTTCTCTGACACAATGTGACTCAATAGAAAATGGATCCGTCCCCCATTGACTTTCAATGGAGTTAATGACGGATCCGTCCCAGCAATGTTAAAGATAATACAAACGGATCCGTTCATAACGGATGCAGACGGTTGTATTATCATGACGGAAGGTTTATTACTGAACCCTGCCGGATCAGCAAAAACACTGGTGTAAAAGTAGCCTATGCTAGCTTGTATATATACCTGTGTGGGTTTTAGGAAGGAACACTTTAATAATATCAACATGCAGTCGGACTCTCACTAGGATTTGTGAACATTTGGGATCATTTATTAAGACTGAAGTTTTTTTTATGCGCTTATGTTATGTGGAGGCGCCAGCCTCTACATAACTTAGGCGCTGGCCATGTGACTTGCTTAAATTTACACTAGCTCCATTGTTGGCATAGATTTAAGTCATTTTCTATGGCAAAAACAGGCAAAGAAAATCATAAATGAGACTGGTCGGCTGGCCCGGCCCCTTTTTCCGCCACCTCGGAAAAGTGGAACAAGTGGGGAAAAGTCACAGATTTGGCCGCGACCGAATCTGCAACAAAAAATACACCGAAAAGTGGCATACTTCTCATCATAAATGACTCCCATGGTTCTTAGAGGATCAGCTTGAAGATTACCATGGGGCTCAGAAGCTTCATGTGTATCCACTCCCTATTTACGTCTTCCAGTAGTGGTAAGCTGTGTAATGTGAAGTTCTTTTAGATTTTACTAAGTCTTTATGTTGCCATCTTTGCAGAAAATGAGAACATCACTTTGTGTACCATGCCGAAGAACATGACAGACTATAAAATGAAAGAAATCAATAACGCCCCGTCAGATCTATTAAGCTGTAGGGGCAGCAGTGACGTTTTATCGACCCCATCGTCACTCTCCTTTGAAACCTCATCCCTTGCGAATACATCAATCAATGGAACAGATGCTACAGCTACCAAAGGTATGATATTACTATAATACATACTGAATGTGCATAAACAATAATTAAGAAACAATATCAATAATATATCTGAAGTTTATACTGTGTACAGCATATTGAAGTGACAAGTCCTTCCAATTCACTAGATATTGGGGCAGATTTACTAATCCTGCAGATGGCGTGGACCCAGATAGACCGTTTAGACCTGCAGCAAACTTATCACGGGCTCAGACTGGATGAAAAATATGGTGCAGGGACAGACACTTTTCTCTAACTCTATACTATTGCTTAGTTTAGTTTGAGACGGAATTGTGTCGCAATTTTGGGGTATAAAGTCACATCTTAGTCCACGTCCCTTTTCTCACAATTAGTTCAGCATCATCTAATCCTAGATGTGAAAACTGCATCACTTTTTTCCATAATCTACACCAAACAAGGTGCACTCACATTAGAAATGTGGGCCACTGGGGGGCGTGGCCTAGCGTGAGATGTGAGCGGACGTGCAGCGAGGAGCTCCCGCCACAAGACCTGTACTATTTACCGGCATCTTATCCTGTTGGCCCGTCCAGTAGCTTGTAAACGCTACTCCTCTGCTCTGACAACGGAGGGGAAGTGAAAAGACCGCTGTGGCAAAAGGCAAAAGTCGCCAGAAACCTGGAGAAGGGGGAGCGGGCCCAGAGCTCCAAGATGGCGCTGGAGTGCATGGAGTGGAACGAGAGGAGCGACAGAGAGTGGTAGCAGCTAGACTAGAGCGATTTGCTCACACGCCTAACGGCAGTAAAAGTACTGTGAGCCCGGAAGCAGTGACCTGTGGGGGTAACGTACTAGAAGATGAGCGCTGTGAGGATGAATCATGTGGGATGGCTGAGGATGGAGGTGGATTATCAGCGGAGGAAGATATGGCGGTCAATGAGGAAGATTCACCCACCAGCAATTCTCCTACCATTCTAGATGTATTCACTGCAGTGAAGCAGTGTAATATCGCATTGATCACTCTTAATTCCCAGCTTGGGGGCATAAAAGAAGATATCTCTATTATTAGACACGATATCCAAAAGGTTGCTGAACGTACTACTGCAGTAGAAGGGAGAGTGAGCAGTTTAGAAGATAATCTTCCACCTATACAAGCAGCCACTCAGAAGCACTCATAGCATGACATAGCAGCTCTTTTTGCCAAAGCTGATGATTTAGAGAACCGTCTAAGACGAAACAACATAAGATTAATAGGAGTCCCTGAGAGAGCTGAAGGCAATAACCCTGATATATTCTTTGAAGAATGGCTCAGCCAAACATTTGGCGTAGAAGTCCTGTCTAAGCTGTTTGCCGTTGAAAGGGCTCATAGGGTCCCCACAAGACCAGGACCCCCGGGACGTCCTTCCCAGAACGGTTCTGATTAAAATCCTCCACTACAAAGATCGAGATGCGTTTTTGCGTAAGGCAAGAGAAAAACCGGACCTAGAGATCAACGGATCCCGTGTGTCGTTATATGCTGATTACTTGGTGGAAGTGCAGAAAAGGAGGGCGTCATTTCTGGATGTTAAAAAGAGACTGCAACAATTACAAGTCCCTTATTCAATTATTTATCTGGCCAAGCTCAGAGTCGTGGCACTTGGCACTACAACATTCCTGGAATCCCCCAGAGAGGCGCTAAGATGGCTGGACGTCCATGAGCGTCAACTAAGACAAGCAGTGCCAGACTGACCTGTGGTGGAGTGGGTCATCTCTTAGCAACAGTGGCCAAAGCACAGCAAGAATTGAATTATGTGCATGTGATGCAGGATGCAAGGGGGAGAATGGTTTATGATACTCCAGATATCCTTAGGGGTGTTTTTTGAATTCTATAGAGAATTGTATAAATCCAAACAGTGCCAAAGTGGGGAAGAGATAGGTCACTATCTACAGGACGTATGTTTGAATGACCGGAATCTCATTAATCTACTATCCCCACATATGGAGTAGGGTCAGTTCGTTAGGCCTGCTCCATACATACCCCACAAGCAAATGATGTACAGTACATGTTTGTCATTTTGAGTTAAAGGGTTAAAGTGCCCAGCCAGGTTCCCTCTTACTAAGCACCCCCCCCCCCTGGTGGCCTAGTAGTCTGTACTTTGTAATCCTTGTATGGGTACTTGTACATAGTGCATATAACATGTGGATTTTTTTGTCTGGGAAATCTGGAGGTTACTGCAGTACCAGCTAAGGAGAAGAGATTTTCAGAATCTCTCATATACAGTATGGAAATTGTCTATGCATAAATTTACCTGGGGAGTAGATTTTTAAATCCACAGCATGTCAAATTTTTTTGCAGATCTGGCACATATTTCATGCAGAAAATGCCCACTGACTTCAATTTGGATGTTATTTTCTGCATGAAATCTTCCTGAATAATTACAGATAAGCGAATCAGCATCAAAGATTCCTTTCCTAGCGATTCCCTGCTTCTCTTGCATGCTCCCATGCCAGTCATTGTATAACCCACCCTCCTGTGATGTCTTGTACCATGTGACCGCTGCAGCCAGTTATAGGCTGCAGTCATCACATGTATTCATATTTCATCAAAGAGGTGAAATTAAAATGATTTGTTGTGGATTTGCCGCTGTAGATTTTGCTGAAATTCCACAACGTGTGGTGATAATAGAAATCGGCTTTCCAGGCAATTGCTGCCTAGTTAGCCTGTGATATACTTGTGTTCATATACTGCAGGCAATCTAAGAAGGCAGAGCTGCACGGGAGGGAGACAGCAGCAGCCAGAACCATTAGTAAGAAAACTTCTAGCAAATCCCCATGCACTTCCATGCTGTTTAGTCTAGGTTCACACCAGCGCTTTACATTCCTAGCACTAGAGATGTCAAGTGCTAGTGTGTAAAAAGCATAAAACCTGTATTACACAGGCAAGCGATTGAGCAAGCGATTGTCGGGAGGGGACTGTTCCCTCTCGGCAGTCACTTGCTAGCTAGCAGAGGAGACCTCTGCTATTACATGCAGAGCAGTGAATGCTATGCCATCGCTCATCCCCATACTGTCTACTGGTGCGCCAGATCGCTATTAGACAGCACAATCTGCCACCAGCAAGCGTTGCTTTAGAAGCATGCTTAAAAATCAGAATTGCCCATTGAACAATTGTTTGCTTGTTCATCGGGCAATCGGCAGCAGTATTACACTGTGTCACGATTGCTAACAAGCGTTCATGCGAATGCTCGTTAGCGATTATCGGACTAAATATCGGCCAGTGTAATACAACCTATAGTCAGGACACACTTTGTCACTTTGTATCTTCGCTTCTGTGTCAACCTGTTTGTCAAATCCACCCAACCTCTTCTTTACATAGTTGTAATAAAGATAAGGAAAGCAGGCAGCAGGTCACAGGTTTATTGACTCTGCTCTGACACTGCACAAAAGTGAGGGAAGAGAAATCACACACAGCCATTAAAGGGGTTGCTTCCTATATTGATGACCTATCCTCAGGTCAGGTCATCAACATCAGATAAGAAGGGGACCGACTTCTGGCACCCCCACCGATCAGCTGTTTAGACAGAAGGAGGGGCACCTGAGGGTGCTATGTCCTTTTTACTTTTTACCTGCTCAACATCAGCACTGACGCGGTGAGCTGTGTAATTACAGCTCTTCAATAGGAAGGAGGCGCTGTAGTTGTTTTAGCTGTAGAGCAGACATCGAGCAGGTAAACACTGAAGAGCGTGCAGCACTCACAGGAGACCCGCGTTCTTTTCATACAGCTGATCGGCGCCCCCACAAAATGATATTGATGACCTATCCTGAGGATAGATCATCAATATAGGAAATCGGACAACCCCTTTAAAGGGAATGTGTCACCAGAAAATGAGCAACTCTTTTCTATTAAACCCTTAATGACCAGGAAATTTTCCATTTTTTCAGCTTCTTATTTTACTCCCAGCCTTGCCAAAGCCATAACTTTTTTATTTTTTCATTCACAGAGCCGTATGGAGGCTTATTTTTTTGCCAGACAAGATGCACTTTCTAATGGCACTGGTTATGGTTGCATAAAATGTGGTGGGAAGCGAGAAAAAAAAATTCAAATGGGGTGAAAATATATATATATATATATATATACCATTCCACCACAATTTTATGGGTTTTTAGTTTTTACATTATTTCCTTTTAACAGATAGCTACCTCTATATATCTACTAGATTATGTTTTACTCTTATTTTATCTGATTTCAGAGATGTTAGGGACTCATTTTTGTTGTGTCACATGACCTTCAGATCTCAGTTTTACATTTTTCCATCTACAGGAAATAGCTGGAGATTTCTGGTTGGTGTCATTATTGTCGGGCTTTTTACTTCATTACTGATATTAACTGCAGTCAAGTTCCCACGATGGTATGACTTCATCCTTAGCTACCATCACCAGCGTCTAAAAGAAGAAGAACCTTACATGTTCGAGGAGGAGTTCACTGTAGACTTCAATATGGGCACCAATGACAAAAACCAGGACGACATTGTGGTCTTTGAGCAAACACACTCTTTTGTGCCAGAAGAAGATGGATTTATAGAAGACAAGTACATAGAGGAACATGATATAATAGCGAGTTAAGTTTAATTCTTAAAGACTGATTTTTCTCTTTCAAGGACTATAACTAACATATGAAGTCATTCTTTTTATCTTACATCTAGATAATGGTAGCTGTCTGGTATGGATTTCTTCTTGTGTCGTTCTTCAGTGCCTCTAAAATGACGGAGGTTGGTCCTTGTACAATGGAAATGCATAATACTTCATTTTTAAAGAGGACCTGCCATAATCACCAGCGTTACATAATTAAAGCCTCTCTGCTGACATGTTCATACTTAATATGTTCTTATCGGCACCAGTCGCAAATATGCTTCCATTCTGAACATGTACAGACAGGGTGGGAGATGCATATGCTGTACATGGTGCATTAGGCTCCTTGGCCTACTGCCTACTCTATCAGAAATGTGCCAACAGAAAATACCGCTAACTTTCCCCCATAATCCAGCAGAAGGGGCATATTTCTGATTAAAAGGTATATTATGAAGAGACTAAATACAGATTCCTGACTAATATAAAGTTGTGTACAGTGAATGGACAGGGAGGTTTTGGCTGCACCTTTTCTGACACGTTCTGGTCTTATCGTCCAGACCCCCATTAATTACACAAATGTACAAATATTTCATCTAGGAAATAACTGCTGTAATACAGCATTCCTTATCCGTTGGAGTACCTTCTACAATAATTATTACAATAGCAGTGTATGAAAACAAAGATTTACTGCACAGCCAAGACACAGCAGTCTGGGGTTGGTTATACGTATCTTTTCACATTGTACTAGATTTTTTTCCAAATACAGCTTGCTCAATCTCTCTCTCTTTTGCTTGTGCACTATTTTTTGAATACCATGTTTCACAATTGCAGACAAAATCCATGCAGGAACCTAATTAAACAGCACCTTGTGAGAGAGTACAAGAGCCACCCCATCACTTCCATAGCAGTAGAACTGACAGATCCCAGGCCAGGACTTGACTTTTCAAATTGATATTCATTTGACAAGTTGTTTAGCAGTATTTTGAATGCATTTTACAATCATCTTCACACATCAAGTTAAAGGGGTATTCCCATCTCACAAATGTAGTTTGTATAGTTAGATATAGCCATACCAATATTATTACTAATAGAATGTATTTATATAAAATGTACCGTTTAGAAGATTTGCCTATTTGTATATCCATTGTCCCACACACATCAGTCAGGCCGTTGCCCCTAGTTACGGCCAACGCGGCCATGTAGTAGTGGTGACCGGCTTATTCTATACAAATAGGGAAATCTTCTAAACGGTACGTTTTATATAAATACATTCTAATACTGGTATGGCTATATCTAACTATACAAAGTACATTTGTGAGATGGGAATACCCCCTTAAAGGAGTACTCCCACCAGGGACACTAATGGCACAGCACTAGGATATACCATCAATGTCAGACAGGGGCAGGTCCCCCTTCTGGGACGCATACCTATCTCCACAATGGGATCCTGAAGTGAACAGACAGTAGCTATGAATGCATGGCCACCCTCTGCTCAATGCTATGGGAGTTCCAAAAATAGCCTATTTTTGTAACTCTTATAGCAATGAATGGAGTGACTGCACGGTTATCTCCTTCACATGACCAGATTCCAGATGTGGGATCTGAACTAGACATTGATGGCATATCTAGGCAATGCAGAATCAGTGTCCCAGATGGGCCAACCCCTTTTAAGGAGATTGTCCGGGATCCGACAAGAAAATAGAACACGGGACTGGTAAAACTGTAAAACCCCTTTAAATCAGTCTTCACATCCTTACAAATTGTCTGTACTTACGCTTGTCTCTCAGTGAAAATGACATCTATGCTCTGGGCCTCCCGATCATTCTGTGCTTTTAGCTATAAAAACAAAAAATACCCCTCTATAAAAACTTTACATCACTGTGTTAGAAATCAATATACATTCTTGTTCAGAATTGATTAAAAAAGAGTTATTAAAATCTAAAACCCATGGACATCTGCTTGTTATTCAATTAACTGATCAGAATGATACACATATCACTTAGGTTGGGTCCCCACAGATTGGCACAGACAAGACAGCCACAACCTTGACCATCAGTGGTGGCCAAAGGCCACACAAAAATGAAGGTAAAACTTCAGTTAATTCGTACAGCCACTAGCCACTGCAGGAGAGGGAGGTTGCGGCTGCTGCTCTGGAGACCCAGCCATAGGATACCACGACCTGACTACTCCATGTAGATAGAGCTCAAATTAAATTGTGCAAAATCGGATACAACATATTATGAGTGTGGTTGAAAATCACTTGATTTTGGAGTCTGTTCTGCAATTAGGTGAAAATGCTTTGGGGGGAATTAAATCACATCATGCACTTCAGAATTCTATCTTCAAAAAGTTGCAAAGTAGGGCATTTTACACCACTCGCTCCAATTTTGAAAAGTGGGTGGGGGGTGGACATGGTTAGCTATGTCAATGAGTTTTACTCCAGATTTATCACTGGAACTTTATAAAAAATTTTTTAAATAAATCATAAAAAAGTCCCAAAGTCACTTCAGTTAGGAGACTGATGTATAAAACTGGAGTATCATTTCTAGACAAAAGTGTTAAGTTTAAAGTTGCATCAAATTATCAAACAACTCTTTTGCCGACTCTCTGGAGATGGAGATCTCTTTGGGGGGCCTGGGTTTTAAGGGTATTTGCTTCTTTTTTTATTACGTTTGTAATTGATGATTTTGATTAATTAAACTTTTAAAAATTTATCCAACAACATGCAGAGTTTGATAAATTTGGTCCAAAGTACACCAATACAAATTCAAGAAAAAACTGACTTCATACATTACCCTCATGATAAATTCCCAGAACCTTTATCTTTAAAGGGGTTGGCCATTATCTGACTACTGTTGTCCAATGTATTTATAAGATGTATGGCACTTACTAATACAGCCTTTGTTACAATTTTGTGCTTTTCTTATATTTCATGAGGTATCTCATGTCTTTTATGCTGTTCACACGAAGGTCCTGTCCATAAAATGGCTGTTGATGAAGGGTCATGTGACCAGATATCACTTAGCTTCCTCCATTCTAACACTATACCTGCACTAAACTTCCAACAGTGCAAGTACAGATGACAAGAGGAGTGTATTTGAATGAAGGAGACACCACATGGAGCCAGTTTATGGATATGACCTCTGTATGGACAGCACAAAAGACTTAGCAAACAAGGGGGCATATCTTAGGAAAATGGCACAGAACTTCAACAGACACTATATTAGTAAGTGCCATATAATCATCTCACATACCCATTGGTCAACAATAACCAGAATGTGGACAACTTTAAAGGGGTTGTCCAAGTTATTTTTTTGTCCTTTGTATGTTTCTAACTAGGCAAATGTAATGGTTTTTCAATGCACTTACTTTAACTTCAGTGGCCCCTTTCTCAAATTTCACTGAGGGCCACATGCCTTGTGATGTCAGCTTCTCACCTTGCTCTGATGATGTTTCGTGCACAAGCCTGAGAGAGCAGATATGTGTCTGTACACGAGACGGCACTGTGCTGGCCACGCCCCCCTGCACTGGCTGAGCTGCTGCTGTCTGCTCTCTCCCTGAGCAGGAAAAACTTTAACTGCAGGCAGTGAGGAGACAAATGCTAGGCACAGGAGCTGACAGACTAGAGTTCTGCAGAGCATTGCACAAGAACAGGTAGGGTGAAGTTCATGTGTGCATCAGTAGTGTCATTGTACAGCTGGGACTTGTAGTCCTACACATACAACATGCTGCTGAGTATCCCAGCAGGCAGATATGTCACTCAGGGCAGCACTTGTAGTCACTCCCTTTGCAGAGCAGTGGGGGGGCAGAAATTGTTATTACTGCAGGTAAACAAAGGGCCAGAAGAGAACCAGGGAAATGAGGAAATATAATTTGTTTTGCCTAAAACTTGTTTAGCTTAGTTATATATTGCTGCCCATCAGATTTACAGTGCTATGCATTTTTATTTTCATAACTCGGACAACCCCTTTAAGGCTGGGCTGCCATGTTCAGTTTTTTTTGGTGTAGTTTTATAAGCCAAAGCAAGTCATGAATCATAAACAGAAGACAGGATGAGTCTTCTCCTCTTTTTGAATCCACTCCTGGTTTTGGCTTCAAGAACCACATACACAGGTCCATTAAACAGATGCCTCATACTTGAGAAAATAGTAAACTCTAGTTTGAAAAAATATAAATCAGAAATAAAAGAAAAAGATGAAGCCCCAACAATATAAAATTCATAGTAAACTGGGAACGCTTACCATGTTATAGTCATTTAGTACTTCTTCCATGTCTGTGTTAGTATTCAGCTTGTCTACCAGCTGAAAAAGAAATGAAACATTTACCATAGCCAACAAGATAAAATTATGACTTTTTTACTTTTAAACCTCCACTATAAACTGGTATAGTTTATACCAGTGCTGGTGAACCTATGGCACGGGTGCCAGAGGCCGCACTCAGAGCCCACTCTGTGGGCACCAACACCCAGGAAAAATTCTATGGTTTACTGATATGCCTTAGACTTTTCTTGCCATTCATCATTGCAGGGCATACTATGAACAGCACAGGCATCACATTGAATGTAGGCAGGATATTATAGTAGAATACTATATACATGGAAGATATACTATATTGGTATTCGGGTTAAATTGCCATGTTGGCACTTTGCAATAAATAAGTGGGTTTTGGTTTGCAGTTTGGGCTCTCGGTCTCTAAAAGGTTCACCATCACTGGTTTATACAACTGATTATAATTCAGTGACAGGGTAGTCCTAGCAGAACAACATCTGTGTATGCACAGGACCCCTAGTCACAATAGCAAGATTTAACACATCATAACAACATAAACCAGAACCTATGGATATGCCATGAATTTGTATCATAGAAAAATCTGTGCTATCTACTGTAGAAGAAATCTAACGATCGCATGTTTGAGCTCACTAATCGGACTGAAGATAAAATTTAAAAAAATATATATATAAAAAAAAGTATAAATTCCAATCACTCCCCTTTTCAAATTTTACATAAAAAATAGTAAAAAAAAATATATACATAAAGCATCTTTGGCATATCTTCTGAAACTGCCCACATTTTCAAAATATAGAAGTATTTATCTCACAAGGTGAATGCCATAATGGAAAAAATGAAAATGCCCAAATCTCCACTTTTGTGTCACTTTGCTTCCCCCCTTAACAATTTTTTTTAACAAAACGTGATCAAAAAGTCTTACAAAACCCAAAACAATATCACTAAAAAGCACAGATCAGCTACATGGAGCCGTTACACAGCTCTGTAGATGGAAATATAAAAAGTTTGTTTTATATTAAAAGTTTTTCATTTTTTTGAAGCCTTAAAACATAAAAGCAATACAAATGTATTGCTATAATCACACTGACCACAGAAAAAAGGTAACGTCTCATTTTTTTTTACTCCCAGTGAATGTCATAAATACCAAATGTAAACAATCAAACTGCATTTTTTTCAATTCCACCCCACTAATGATTTTTCCATCTTTTCTGAAGTGAAATAATAAATGGCTATTTGAAAAGAAAGGAAAAAAAATAAAGTTATTGCTCTTGGTAGGCAGGGAGGAAAGAAACGAAAAATTAAAATTGGCCTGGTCTTTAAGTGGTCAAAACATGGAATGTGATTTTTTTTCCTTTTCTGCCTCAAAGCAGATCAGCCAGAATTTTCTCATTTCTATGTTAACATGGCTGTTTAGGTTCTTGCTTATTGGAACGATTTTTACATAAATGTCTCATTTATACAAATTTCTTATAATAGCAAATGCATGAAAAATACAATTCTGCCATAATATTTTCTTTTCTTTTTGTCATCTACCGTAAGTGACAAAATAAATTTATTGTATGTGCCATTGTGTATTTTGTATATTCAATAAAAATGACATTACAAAACACACAGGCATCTAACAGAGACTTACAGTGGACACCTCTGGCAGTCTTTTTACACCCCCTAAACACATGTATCCGTGTCAACTTTTCACTGACTCATATTCCTTGATTAGCAAATATAAAAACGTAACACGTACCATGTTGTAGTCAGCGAGCTGCCCCTGCTGTTCCTTAATTTCATGAGCAAGAACTTCAGCTCTGAGGAAAGATTAGAAGAAACTTTTGACAGTTTCTTTCCACTGCTCATACAACATAGAGTAGAAATGTGAAAGACACAGAAAAGTATAAGACCTTCTCAAACCTCCTCAGTTCCATCTCACAGGTCTCAGTTGCTCATAGTGCTCTGGTAGCATTGTGATGTCCAGTCATGTGACTTATGGCCACATCCTTCAATAACAGAAGGCCAGACCGTCTGTGGCTAATCACATGGACCAGGCATCACAGAGGCAAAGGGAGCGTCCAGGAGCAACTACTGAGAATACATTTAAGAGTTTATTATTTCCTATACCCAACAGGTTGTGGCCATTTTAAATAACCAGACAACTCATGTTCAAACTCAAATTAGCGCAGTGTTTTTAGCTACATATTCTGTTACACCTGTTAGAAAAGACATAGGCAAAAACCATCAAAACAATTTGCAGTAAAAACTATGGCAAACTACTGCTATGTATGAAAGCTGTCTTGAAAGGCAGTTGTCATTAGATACAAGAGACTTAGGGTGAGTCCACACATAGCTGTTTAAACACAACTTTCAGACATCTTGTAAAAATGTACAGTGCATTTGGAAGGTCCCTTCACTCACTTGATTGGACAGAATTTGGAAAGTCACACATGTGTCTATATAAGGTCTCACCGCTAACAATGAATATCAGGAAAAAAAATCAAACAAAACATGAGCAGGGAAGTCCTGCCTGTAGATCTCAGAGACATGGTTGTGTGTAGGCACATATCTGGAGAAGGGTACAAAAGAAATTATGCTCCACTGAAAGTTCCCATGAAAACAGTGGCCTCCATAATTCTTATATGGAAGAAGTTTGGAAAAACCAGGACACTTCCTAGAGCTATCCTCCTTCACCAAACTAAGTAGGAGAAGGGCCTTGTTAAAAGAGGTAACCAAGAACCAAATGGTCACTTTGGCTGAGTTCCTGAGTGCAGATGAGAGAAAACACCAGAAGGTCAACCATCACTGCAGCACTCCACCAATCTGGCAATTTTGGCAGAGTGGTCAGAAAGAAGCCTCCCCACAGTAGAAGACACCTGAAACCATGCCTGCAGTTTGCAAAAAGCACCTAAACTGTGAGAAATAAGATTATCTGGAATGATGAAACCAAGTTTGAACTTTTTGGCCTCAATTCTAAGTGTCATGTCTGGAGAAAAACAGGCACTGCTCAATATCATCCCTACAGTGAAACATGGTGGTGGCAGCATCATGCTGTGGAGGTGTTTTTCAGTGGCTGAAACACGGAGAGTGGCCAGGGTTGAAGGAAAAATGAATGAGCAAAGTACAGAGATATTCCTAATAAAAACCTGATCCAGTGTGCTGTGGATCTCGGACTGGGCCGAAGATTTACATTGCAACAAGACAATGACCCTAGGCATGAAGGTAAGAAAACATAGAAGTGGCTTAGGGACAGTACAGTAAATGTCCTTAAAGGGGTTGTCCAAGTTATATTTATTGATGACCTATCCTCAGGATAGGTCATCAATATCAGATCGTCGGGGGTCAGACACCCAGCACCCCCGCCAATCAGCTGTTTGAAGAGGAGGTGCGCTCCGTGCCAGCGCTGCCTCCTGTTCATTGAAATGAATGGGGCGGCTTGGGTGTAATTACACCTGCTCACCGCTACGTATGTTACGGCGAGCAGGTGTAATTACACCCAAGCCGCCCCATTCATTTCAATGGGATGGATCGCTCCTATACAAGTGTATACTACAGAGCCATCCCATAGAAATGAATGGGGCGGTTAGGTGTAATTACACCTACTCACCACTACCCCCGTTACGGCGAGCAGGTAAACAATGAAGAGGAGGCAGTGCTGGTACGGCCTCCTCTTCAAACAGCTGATCGGCGGGGGTGCCGGGTGTCGGACCCCCACCGATCTGATATTGATGACCAATCCTGAGGATAGGTCATCAATATATATATAACTTGGACAACTTGGAGAGACCTGAAAATGGCTGTCAACTGACATCCCCATCCAACCTGACAGAGATTTAGAAGAACTGCAGAGAAGAATGGCAGAATATCAACAAACCTTGTGGTATTATACCAGGGACAACTGGGGGCTGTAATCACTGCCAAAGGTGCTTCAACTAATCACTGATCAAAGGATCTGAATACTTATCTCAATACAAGATTTTACATTTTACTTTTCAGTAAATTAGGAAAGATTTCAAACATTCTGTTTTCCCTTTCATTACTGGGGTACTGAGTGCAGAATAATGGGGAAACATAACAAAAAAAGTGAAAGGGCCTGAAGATTTTCCAAATATATTGTATATTGATAAACAAGTACTGATGTTTTTTCTTTCCTATATACACATACGAGTATTGTAAAATCTGAACTAAACCAATGAAGCAAAAGCACTGCATGTAAGGCCGCATTCTAATGGCCGCCAATTTGCGGAACACAAGGCTGGGCGCCCTGCTCAAAATGCCTATTCTTGTTCACTCTTGTCCGAGTCACGGAGCCGGCTCCATGCCGCAGCTGCACGCTCTCATTGAAGTGAACGGGGCCGCATCTATTCCACAAAATATTGCAGAATAATGCGGACCCATTCACACGGCCGTGTGAATGGGCCCTAATAAACTAATAGGTAAACTGAGTGGATTTTTTTCACTGCATTTTTCACTATAATCAATGTCAATATTCTGCGGTTCTCATTCCTTAGGGTCCTATTACATGTCGTGTCTGCAGAAGTTGTGTTGCAAGGCCAACAATCAAACAACAAAACCTATGTGGTTTCACTGCAAATTTTCATGGTTTCATTATGCATTTGTTACACGTTTTCGACTGCATGGCGCTGGTGCTATTACATGCTGCTGCTATGGTAGTGAGCTGTGTGACCAAAAATTGCAGCGCAAAACCATGCTAAATTTCCATAGAAACTGCAGAGAATGCAGCCACAATGTGTAATAGCTCCCTAAAAGCTATGTCATACTGTGGCAGCATTTGGGGGGATTTATCAAAACTGGTGTAAAGGCCCATAGTAACCAATCAGAATCCACCTTTTATTTTTTAGAGCTCCTTTGAAAAACAAAAGGTGGAATCTGATTGGTTGCTATGGGCAACTAAACCAGTTTTCCCATGCATCAGTTTTGATAAATCTCCTCCATTGTGTTCGGTGAAATGGATGCAAAGCAATGCTATGTTGTAATATACATAATGTAGCAGTGGGTTCCTAAATCCAAACTTTGCATATTGGAAAGTGACATCACATTTAGCATTCGGAATTGAAGGTTTTTCTCCCCAAAGCACCAGGTCAAGACATGACTTACCTTTTCTCGTAGGACAGATACACAGAGTTCTCCTGATTATATGTATCAATCTCTTTTTTCAGTTTCGCCATTTCTGCAGTAAGTTCACTGATTTTGCCCCTAAAAGTAAAAGAAATTAATATACGTTGAACAATTAAATTAAATTTATTAAGTCGTACAATGAAAATAAATCTAAACCACTTTATAAATGTGAACCAGAGCCCAGATTATGTTTTACTGAAAATTAATTTAATCTAAATCGGTAAAAGTGTATGTAATAAGGTGGAAATGTCCAATAAATGTAAAAGCCCAGAAATGTTAAGTGCATTACAACTATGACCTCATCCAACCCCATGGAAAGTACATACTGTCTGGACAGATGATCCGTTTAGTAATATATATACAGTGATAATCAAGTAAGAACAGTGTAAAGTAAGGAGTGCACGCTCCGACGACACTGTGGGGTGCCACTGCACACTCCTGAGGTATGATGTAACTGTATTCAAAAGATATAAAGGAGCAAATCAATCCACTTCTGTATAATGAGTATAATGCAAGGTGGTCACTGGGACAGTAATCTGACCTTAGTGACAGAGAGAGCAGAGGACATATCCAGTGTGAATGAAGAACAGCGGACTGGGCCATTCCACGTGGGATACCTCCTCCGCTCTCTCTCTGTGACTCTCTCTCTGTGAAGTCCGTGTTCCGGACCAAAATGTCACGTTGTTGTCACATCAACCACCTTACGTTATACTCTCCACAGAAATGGATTGATTTGCAATCTAGTAAGAACTCGTTCAGATACATGGCACCTGATGGATTAAACTGCATTTTCAATTATCCAGATCTGTGATGGATACCAACATGTAAACTCAGAACTAACCTGCCTTTATGAAGGAAAAAACAACTACGAGGCCTGAAAACACAAAGCAAACTCCTGCCATCCTTAAAATGACTTGCTAATATCTTTAACGTACCTAAGGAGCCCAAGAAAGTAAGACTTGTCCATAATCTGCCTTTGGGGACCTGAAAAAGTAATGTCAAATAATATAAACTTTACACCTCCATGCTTTAGTTTCTTTTTAGCATTTCCAACTTTATAATTGTGGTTTTCTTCAACCAAGCATTCCTTCTGTCAAACAATGTATTACTTATGAAAGGGGTTGGCCACTTTCTGGCTACTTTTGACCAGGGGCGTAGCTATAGGGGATGCAGAGGTAGCAGTCGCTACCAGGCACAGGAGCCTAAGGGGGCCCAAAGACCCTTGTCCGGCATAAGAAGACACTGGTATTATAGAAAGTGCATGCGGGTCAAGTTACACCTCTGCCTGTAGGGAAGGGGTTAGGTTAAGAATTTGGCACAGGGGGGTGCCATTTAAATTTTTACCTCAGGCAGCCGAAATGCTATTTGCTCCCCTGGCCACAAAGCACTGAGGGAGGGGGGCCCAAGCTGAACTCTTGCACCAGGGCCCATGCACCCTTAGCTACGCCCCTGCTTTTGACCAATGTGTATGTAAGATGATTATATGACAATTACTAATATAGTCTTTGTTGATTTTCTGTGTCAATTCCTATATTTTATAAATCATGTTTCCTTGTTGGGCAAATCTTCTGTGCTGTCAACACAGGAGACCTATCCATAAGATGGCCGCTGATTTATGGTCTAATGACCAGGCCAAAATAACTCCAGACACATCAGTCAAGCTTCCCCACTCAAGTACACCATGGAGGAGACTGAATGATTTGTCTGGCCACATGACCCTCCATCAGCTGCCATCTTATGGACATGAGCTCTGTATGGACAGCACACAAGACTTGGTCAGCAGGTGAGAATACTTTATGAAATAAAGTAAATGGCACAGAATATCAACATAGACTATATTAGTAAATGCCAAATAATCATCTCACAAACACACTGAGAGTAGCCGGGAAGTGGCCAACCCCTTTAAAGAGGTTCTCCAGGAATTAAGAAAATGAAAATACTTAAATATTACTTTTTTATAGATATATTTTCAAATACCTTACATTAGTTATAATGGCTCATTTTGTCTAGGGAGCAATCATTAGGAAAAATAAAATGGCTGCCGTCCTATTAGTACACACAAAACCTGTCCTAATCACATAGCAGGACAAGTTACTTCACAACACTGAGCTGCCTCATCCTCTTCTGTGCTCTACTTGTCAGGGATTATGATACTGAATACAGCGGATAAGATCTTCAGATGAATCTCTGTGGGAATGGAGTTCATCAGGAGACATGAAGTACAGACAGGACAGACTGTGGTAATGGAGACTGCTTATAATAGCTACTGCTCATTATCCATACCCTCCCCTCTGTACTTCCTCATGAACTCCATTCTTACGGAGATTAAGCTGAAGATCTTATCAGCTGTATACTGACAGAGCAGAGAGGAGGATGAGGCAGCTCTTTACCTCAGTGTTGTGAAGTAACTTGTTCTTCTGTATGATTAGGACAGGTTTTGTGTGTACTAATAGGACGGCGGCCTATATATTTCTCCTAATGATTGCTCCACAGACAAAATGAGCCAATATAACTAATTTAAGGTTTTTGGTAATATATTTATAATAAAGTAATATTTAAGTATTTTCATTTTCTTAATTCCTGGTAAACCCCTTAAAGTATTTCCTCTTAAATCTCCTGCTGCTCAGTGGCAAATGTCCACCACCGAAGTTTCCCTCCTAGGGGGAGACTGGCCATGGTGATGATGCCACTAAGTATGACATGTGACTGCTGACACTAGAGACTGGCTTCCTTAAAAGCAAAGTAAATAAAGACCAGTGGGGGGCCACCAGAACACTGGTGCTGGAACTAATTTTCATGTGTTACATGTCTTTGAAAAAAACGGATTCAACTAAAGGGGTTTTCCAGGACTTCTATTATGATGGCCAATCTTCAGGATAGGTCATCAATATCTGATTGGTGGGGGTCTGACTCCCGGCAGATCAGTTGTTTGAAAAAACTGCACCGAGGCCTCTTCCTAGGACAGTGATGTCATGTTCATTGTTCAACATGACGTACTTGTAGCACAGTCCTATTGAAGTGAATGGGCCTGAGCTGTGATGTTGCTATACAATGTTCTGCACTGTGCTTGGCATCTAATGGAGATTAATAAGAAGATGGAGACTATTTAATAATGAAATAACTACTAATCAACTACTTAAAGAAGAACTCCCGCAAAAATTTTATTCTCTGGTCTGTTAGAAAGGTTCATGATATAATCTGTAGTGAATGTCATTTTCTTATCAGTGACTGTTTCTGTGAGTAAAAACCTCTCTTCTTATTGTAGCTGGGTCATGTGACCAACTCCCTGACCTCCAACTGGCCAAGGACAGAAAGCCAGTAACTGCTCTATTCATTCCTATGGGAGCCTCACTTTCAGTCTCATAGGAATACATAGAGAATTAGACTTCCTGTCCACACATAAGACGCTGTGTGAGTTGGTGGGTCTAATTGCTGGTCACATGACACATATGAGAAACTTCAGGATGATAGAAGTCAAAAATTCAGACACTGGTAAGAAAATGACATTCACCACAGATTACATCATGTACATTTCTAGCAGGACATGGAATAAAATTTTTGTCGGGAGTTCTTCTTTAATTTCTTTCACAGCTGTAAGGAGGCAGCAGCGCTCACCTGAGAGCCCCTGTTTCTTCAAACAACTAATCGGACCCCACCGATAACATATTGATGTCCTATCCTGAGGATAGGTCATCAATATAGAAGACCCAGAGAACCCCTTTAACCCTACTAGTCTATAAACAAAAAGAATCTGTTTCTATTTTTTGGAATTCATCTGTGGTTTTTACCTTTCATTCCAGTTTTCATTCCACTAAGGCCCTGCTGGGTGACTGGTCGGTCAGCTACTTTTATTTGAGCTGACAGAACGCCGCCTGCTGCTGGAGGCCCACCACGTGTCCCTGGTCTGGCAGTACCAGGTGCCATCTGCAGGGAATAAAAAAAAATTAATATTTTTCATAAAAACATTTTATCAAACAGATTGAGATACACAGCACCATATGGATAAAGTATTATAGTTCTGACCCTACCACATGGAGGTTAAAGGGAAACTGTCCCACTGAATATAGTGTCCGAGCTGAAGGTACCATGACATAGAGGAGAAGCTGAGCAGATTCATATGTAAAAAGTTTCGATATAACTTCCATTTTATTAATTTAAATTCCTGATCATTCTGGACTTTGATGTCAAGGAGGCGGTCCTATCAATGATTGACAGCCTTCCCTCTATGACTGTGTATACAGAGAGAGCTGTCAATCACTGGTAGGACCTCCATGATGTCAAAGCCCAAAATGAGCAGGAATTTAAATTAATGAAATACAAGTTTTATTGAATCTTTTCCCACAAAACTATATATCAATCTGCTCAGCAAAGTAAAAACCAGCTATAGACAAAGAATAAATGGAGGGTGGGGGAGAGTCCCACAATAGGAAGAAGATCTACAGCAATAACTAAAAATTGCTTATGTGATTTCAGGACACTACAGTTCATCAGCAATCCCTGACCGTGGTTAAAAAAGGAAAAGGGGGAATTCAAACCACCATACGGCAGCCTACAGGGTCTGGCAACTAAGACAAAAGCAGTGAACAGATCTGTACAGATCACTTTTCAGTGGTCAGCATATCTAGAAAATCTCAGCAATCTCATAGAGGAGTCTTTGGCCCATAGTGGCTACTGTAAAACATATCTCTAAATGCTGTTGACATCTCAGGTAAGATGGCCGCCCCCATAATCATGTCCAGAAAACAGAATTAAAGAAAAAAGCAGATTAGACAAAAGGATATGATACTATATGTATAAAGGGGAAGAAACTGCACGATTATGGTCCTACACTCTGGAATAGTGACATGTCAATGCTGAAGCCAGTCGTTGGCTGCAGTGGCGTACGTGACCATGTTTGTACCCCAGCGGAAGTAAACAAGCTGGGGACAGGAAGATGGTTGAGCTGGTGCATCAGGGAGCAGGTGAGTACAACTCTTTCATAGGGGCATGCAAGCTGTGATTAATAACTTTAAACAGTAGAATTCCTGAAAATTCCCTTTAAAGGGGTTCTCCAGGCTTTGGTGAAAGATCTTCTTTGTGTTGACCACTGGTAAAAAGATGGTCTTCTCAGTTCTCACCCACCCATCAAGTTGCTGTGCTTACATGACCCCCGGGACTAGATGTGGACTTCTCTGCTTAGGTCCCGACCAGATGCAGCTGAACAGGAAGACTCAGCAACACATACCGTCAGGACCTAAGCAGAAGATCCCGCATCCAGCGGTCACATAAGTGCAGCAGAAACTGTGAAATTGGAAGTGCAATGGAGGGGGAAGTGCTGAGCCGAAGTATCTTCCCTTAACAGGTCAACACACAGGTGAATTTTCACCAAAGCCAGTATGCCCCTTTAGATAAGCCCCACCTCTTCAATGTGAAGGACCACTGTTTTAAAGGAGGTGTCAGGGTTCAGAGTTAAACCCGTACATACCCACAATTTCACCCAGGCAGCCCCCCTGTTGTGAGCATCAGAGTATTTCATGCTCCATTTATCTCCTTTGCCCTGTGCTGAGTCGCAGGCAAAGGCATTTTATGTCATTCCGGTGACGTCCTGGGCTCTCCATAAGGACTGCTAGGTGGAGGCTTCCGCCCAGCAGTGAGCCTGGTGATGTCATCTGCTCTAATGGGCGGGCTTTAGTGCTACCCTAGCCTGTAAACAGCTCAGGCAGCAATAAAGCATGCCCATTACTGCTGGTGACGTCACCAAATACACTGCTGGGCGGAAGCCTCCACCTAGTGTACAAAAGTAAACAAAAAGTCCCTTACCCTGCACGATCCAGAACAGGGCACGGGAGAGCATGAAATGCTTAGTTTCTCTCTAAAAAGGACAGTATGTACTCACTGATGTTGCAAGCCTACTTGCTGTGGGTGGAACCCGCATTCCACTTGGAGGTCTGTTCGGAAGGGAACCTATTCCTGCCCGTGAAATGGGCCGTGCTGATGGAGGCCTCTGGTTACTTGCCATATTAACTAGTTGTTCTGTGGAAAAAATATATAGATGGAAACAGAGAAGGTTAGGAATAAATACAGGCCCTTAATTGAACATTTCCTTGAATTTTATAGAGAAAATCCCCAGCATGTTTTTAGGACGATATGGGGGTCATTTATCAAAACTGGTGTAAAAAAAAAAAAAACTAATCACATTGATCGTTTCATTTTCCAAAGGAGATGTGAAAAATAAAAGGTGGAATCTGATTGGTTGCTATGGGCAAATAAGCCAGGTCTACTTTACACCAGTGATAAATTCAGACCCTGGCCAATTTACTAAATAATGTCTCTCAGACACTTACATCACAGGAGACCTCAAGCAACCTTCTACACAAAAGGCCATATCAATTCAGCTTCACGTACAATGAGGTGTCTGAGATTTCTAGAGTGGCACCTCTACAGAGCACTTCTTGGCCAATTCGGACCGCCCTACTAACTCTGAAGGGAGCACGTGTGACCACCTCACTGCTGGATCTTTTAATACCTCTCCAAGTAACACATATTAGGGGATCCACCCCTTCTTCAGAAAGGCAGAATATGTTCTCACTCTCTGAAAAAGGGGAAGGATACCCTGAAAAACAATAAAGCAACTTCTACATCCTTGGAGCCCAGCCCCATGAGGTTCTCCTTTTCTCCTTGCAGATGGACTTATCTGTGAAGACCTTTTAGCCATCATTCTGCTGCCGGGTGTCGTGCCTGTGCACTACTCTTCGAAGTGATCAATAATTCAACAGATATACTGTCCTATGGGGCGCTCGGCTTGGTTTTTTCAGCGTTCTTCTTGAGTCTTGTGGCAACTGGGACTATGATCTGCCACAAGATAGAAGCTTGTAACGGATATTTTAAAATCCTTCTGACGCGAAACCAAATTATTCTACAAAAAACATTCAGTTACTGACCAGTTACACAGATATAGTTACCTGCTCCCACCTGCCTGGTCACTATAGACATTTCTGTCATGATAGATTCTCACTTTTTGCAGTATGACTTTCCAAACTAATTGAAAGAAAATGATGTTTTCCATCTCCCTTTGGCCAACATGTTTCAAACCATCATTGACGTGTTGGTGGTTTCCACTAGACAGACTGTAAGAGTCATGGGTTTTGATCTTACAGGGTGCAGGACAGATATTATGGATCCCTTCTATTCTGTCTTCTCTTCCTCTGTTGACTTGTAATGGGTCTGTTGGATTTCAAGGTTTTTTTTTGTGGATTGGGTGGTGTAACACACTACACCATTTTGCCAATAAAAGTTGGCCACGCACCTTCAATAGTTTCCAGCCAAATGACCATTCCTATTCCTCCCGACCTCCCTATACACTTTTGGTTTGGCCATGCATACGGCAGTGTATAATGTAATGGAAAAATTAATCTAGCCAGTAAAGGAAGAAATATGGACAATCACAATACATTAGTGTCTTGTAATAACTTTCTCTACAAGATAAATGCCACTTGCTGAAGTGAGACAACCCCTTCAAGTCAATGGGTCCGGAGTTCGCAGGGCCGATGCCTGTGTATTGTAGACCTGCTGTTTGGCATCCACAACATGAGCATGGCAGCCACACGCTCATCTGAATGAGCCCTTACATGCACATCACTGCTGCAGCCAATCACAAGTGACAGCTGAAGACACTGCAGTAATGTACATGTAGATGGCGGGAGAAGGTAGCTCTGCACTAACCCAAAGCCCCTTTAATGACATACTATAGTATTGCAAAACGGTTTAAAGGGGTTGTGTTATTGCAAGTAGGCTGGATGCTGCTAAAATAATTCCACTAACCTCACCTTCCTGCACCCCCTCCAGCGCTGCACTGACATATTGTTTGGGCTGCTGCTGAAATTCTGTATACATTTATGAAGTCCTAACATCATTTTACTGACACAAATCACACTTCTAGTGGTCAGTAAAAGGGGCGTGGCTGTCTTGTCCGGCCAAGTACAACCCACTGAGGAAAGTTCTTCCCCGCTTTGCAGAATTGAGCCTGGCACTGTGGTAAAAATGTCCACACTGCACCTGAGGGCACGGATGCCAGTCTAGTCATACCGCATCATGCCACCATTCCAGAGCTCACCCCAGGTGCTGGAGGAGACGTCTACACATAGAAAGCCGGACACCACTCACCCTGCAGTCCTCAGCTTCTCCTAGTCCTCTGGTCTCCTAGCAACTAGATCACGTGTGAACACTAAGCCAACGAAAGACCGGACGGCAGACGACGGTATGTAGTGAATTCTCGCGAGAAGAGTTATGTGCGGTCATGTGACTCCACCGTGTCATTTACTTGTGCAGATTTTTAGTGCGGATTTAGACCAGGGCAAATCCTCAAGTAACATATTTGGATATTGGTGTGCAAAAACAGAGAAATCTGTTTTGAAAACCTTCCCCATTGAAGTGGTTTTTTTTGCGAATTGACAGACGTCCGTTTTTTTAAGCTTTAAAAAACGCAAATGCAAGTGTGTTGGCGGTTTTTTTTTTGTATCCATGAATTTTGCCCATACTCCTCTACAGAGGAAGTGACATTACTACTTTCCTATATAAAAGTGCAAGCATACGGAAAAGGCAAGGAAAATGAATAAGGTGGTAAAACACTATATAGTCAAAAATGCCAAAAACTTTTGTCAGGCATTTTTTTAGACTTTTTTTGGGTCAAAAACACAACACAAAACTCAAGACTCTAAGGGCTCATTCAGACGGCTGTATGAATGAGTCCGCATCCATTCTGCAATTTTGCGGAACGGGTGTGGACCCATTCATTTCAATGGGGCAAAAGATGCGGACAGAACATGGTTCCATTCCGCATGTTAATGTTAACAATTATTCAAGAAATTTTTCAAATACTATTTGGTTAGGAACCAGTTCAGTTCTGAAGTGGCTTTGAGAGGCCTGTATATTAGAAATCCTTCATAAATAAAAAAAAATGCACTGCAAACTATTTAAGATGGCATTTAGGATGTTTTTTAACCCTTTTGTTCACTGTAATGAATGCAAAATAGACGTGAAATTTAAAATGTTGAGTTTCAATTTTAATCCAATTTATTGGAAGACTGCGGGAGATAAAATGGAACAAATACTCCAAATTACACTGATTCTGCAGTTTTTAGAAATATCCCATATGTGGTCCTGGAGAGTGCTACATCGGGAGACCTTGGGGGCCATTCAACTGCCACATGATGATGTGTTTCCCTCTTTATGTACTGAAGCTGGCACGTTCCCTGAGTTTTTCCAGCAAGATGGTGCACCACCACATTATGGGTGTCAGGTTCGAGCATTCCTAGATGAACAGTTTCCTGGAAAGTGGATTGGTCGTGGTGGGCCAGTTGAATGGCCCACAAGGTCTCCCGATCTGACCCCCTTATATTTTTATCTTTGGGTCATCTGAAGGCAATTGTCTATGCTGTGAAGATACGAGATGTGCAGTACCTGAAACTACGGATACTGGAAGCCTGTGCTAGCATTTCTTCTGTGGTGTTGTATCAGTGTGTGAAGAGTGGGAGAAGAGGGTTGCATTGACAATCCAACACAATAGGCAGCACTTTGAACACCTTTTATAAGTGGTCAGAAACTTGTAAATAACTCATGAAAGAATAAAGTTACGTTAAAACCAAGCACACCATTGTTTTTCTTGTGAAATTCTCAATAAGTTTGATGTGTCACATGACCCTCTTCCCATTGAAAAAACTAAAGTTGGATCCAAAATGGCCGACTTCAAAATGGCCGCCATGGACACCACCCATCTTGAAAAGTTTCCCCCCTCCTATATATTAATGTGTCACAAACAGGAAGTTAATATCACCAACCATTCCCATTTTATTTAGGTGTATCCATATAAATGGCCCACCCTGTAGTTTATTTTTTTTACATTTCTTACCCAATTATAAATACTGGAAAAGGTGCTTTTTAACTTGAAATTTTAAGTCCCACTTGGAGACTTGAACATCCAGTGGTCTGATGGTTGGTACAATACACAGCAGTGGTTATATCTTTCAGTGTATTGCACATATTGTCAGTTTTACACTTTGCCTACCAGACTCTGCCTCTGGCTGCCATGGCAATCATCAGGACCCTGAAGTCACATCAAAAGAGATGTAGATCGCTCCCTCTGTGAATGCCTTAGATGCGGTGGTCGCTGATGGTGGCATCTAAGGGTTAAATGGCAGGGATCGGTGACAGCACCAGTCTTAGCCATTGCAGTAGAGTGTCAGATGTATAGTACAACTGAGCCACTGCTGAAGGTGACACCTTAGTTTCTGAACTGCTGTCATAGACATGCTGTACATATACAGCATAGGGGGGTTGATGTACAGCTTGCCATCTAATATATAAAGCTGAGTGTATGTGTGTGTGTGTGTGTGTGTATGTCCGCTAAAGGAATCTGCACCGTCGCAGCTACAATCACGACATTTGGCACACAGGTACATCAGGTGTCCGGGAAGGTTTTAGAAAGGGTCTCAGCTCTCCAGGACGTACCGTTCCTGAGATATTCCAAAAAAATTCATTAGCCAATAGAAGCCTGGTCACATGACCCTTATCAGCCAATAGAAGCTCACAGACAGTTAGTCTCCACACACCAGGTTTCCATAACAACCTAGCCAGTTCACTGCTGTAGGTCTGCTTTAAAGGGGCAGAGCGCTGTGGATGACACTGTTAAAGGGGGTATTCCGGTTACCATAAATATAACTTATGTTTTAGACTAACTCATCATCAATCATTACCTCATATAATGTAAAGTTCACATATTTACCATTCAGTAGTAATAAAAGATGTTTTCTTCTACTGCTACCCACCTTCCTCCTAAAGCAGGCATCAACCTGTTATTCAGGCCACCGTCAAAAGAAGAACTTAAAAGCCCCACCCCCAGGTCCCACTAAGCTACGCCCCCAATTCAGTCAGGCCACGCCCCTTCCACTCCACATCTGACTGGGATTGAAAAAATGAAGGTAAAAATCACCTTCTGTCAGCTGCAGGGGTGGGGGGAGGGTGACTTTCTCCCTACAGCTCATGCTCAGACTGCACAGTGCTGCTGTGTGAGTGAGCTGTTCAAAAGGACATCCCTGTGTCCATCCAGGCCTTGTGCATGACAGAGGACAGGTAGTCTGAAAGCCAGACTGTCCAGCCTCCCCCCAACGTGAAGCCATGCCACGGATCCCCATTAAGCCACACCCATAAACACAAGACCACGCCCCCTGGTTCCATGAAGACACGGAGGAGAAGCTGTCTGAGTGTGAGCTACTGAAAGGGTGGACATCCCTGTGTCTGTCCAGGCCCTGCGCCGGACGGTGGACAGGGAGTCTGAAAGCCAGACTGTCCAGCCTAAAACCAGACCTCTGTCCACCCTAGGGGCAGGCTGATGTTAGGGTGGCCAGATATCCGGCTTTAGGCTGGACAGTCCGGTTTTCTGGCTCCCTGTCCGGCGCAGTGCCTGGACGGATGCAGGGATTTCCACCCTTTCAGTAACTCACGTTCAGACAGCTTCTCCTCTGTGTCTTCACGGAGCCAGAGGCGTGGCCTCATGTTTAGTGGTGTGTCTTCATGGGGACCAGGGGCACTGCTTCATGTTTGGGAGAATCAGCCCTTTCTAAGCTTTTTAAAAGTTTTTGAGGTAATTTTGCCCATATAGTTGTCTTAGCACCTGCCTGAAATCGAGGGAAAAGGACCCACAGCATGCTGCAATATGAAAAAAAGTCAAAATGTCATAAACACAAAAAAAATATATAGAAAAAAAAAAAAGATACCTGTTTGTCCTGCATTTATTACCCCTGATAGGGTGGGTTCACACATAGGTTTCTGTGTTTTTCAGTAAAAACACCAGCTCCAGATGTTGGTTGAAGGTCTATGGGAAATATGAGGCGCAGGACACACAACGTTTTTTTTTTTCTTATTTCTGCTCCAAAGGTTATTTTTCTGTCTTCTTTTAAAATACGCAGCCTGCTGGAGCTCTTGGCGTTTTTTTTTTTTCAGGCGTTTTCACATCACCTACTCAATAGGTGAATTCACACAAACATATTTTTTGTCCGTGTCCGTTTTTTTGCGGCCTGTATGCAAAAAAAATTTATATCAATGGGGCCACAAAAAACGGAAATTTCTCTGTGTGCATTTGGCATCCGTATCCACAAGTCTCGCACAACAATTTCGCACAACAAAAAAACAAAACAAAAACGTCCTATTCTTGTCCATTTTGTGGACAAGGAGAAGCATTGTTACCAATTTTTTGGGCGGATCGCAAAATACATACACTCGTGTGCATGAGGCCTTAAGAAAATGCTAGTGAGCAAATACACTGTTTTGCAAAAAAAAAAAAAGCCAAAAACTGCAGACAAAAGCAGGTACCCTAAAAAGTCTGCATGCAGTTAGGATTACCTCAAAAAATGCCAGTGCAAAGTTGTGTGTGCATGGACCCATACATGTCCATGCAATATCTGAAGCTGGAGTTCCTGAATAAAACCCACTGTAAACGTCTGTTTTTACCAGCAACAAATACAGAGGATCGGAAAACAGATCTTTATTCTATTGTATTTAGACAGGACACGGGGACACCTTTCTGTAGTGCCCCTTTAGGACAGCCATTAGGGGGTGTCATAAAGCCGCAGAAAGGTTTGATAGGGAGTATATCGCAGGCAACCTAATGGAACAGTAGGGCCACTTTCCCAAAAACTGAGGGCGTCCTCGCGACATTATCGCTGCCATATGCGCCCATATTTTACGTGACTGGTTACGGCAGACAAGGACGTATGGTGGGTACACGTAGCATCACACCATGCCCGGCTACCCATTACCAGAGACACCGCCACCTGCTGCCGCCCTCCCCACCAGGAGGGCTGTGTCTCTGCCGTCACTTCCGTTGGTGCCTCCGGTTTTGTGCTCCGCCGCATCATTTCCGTACTGTGTGCGGCTGTTGCTGTGTCATGGCGGAGGCCGAGTGTTACCGGCTGCGCTGCTCTGTCCCCGGGCACGAACTGGATGTACGTGGGGTGGTCGAATGCCCCCTGTCGCCAGGTGAGGGTTTCGTGTCCGTATCACGTGACAGGAGCGCTCGCCTTTGGGTGCCGGACAGGTGAGAGACACCGGGGAGAGGTGGCCGGTCCTGTCATCTGGGACCAGTTCTGCCCTTACCCCACAAGGAAACCATGGTGATGCCTCAAAATAACAATGAACTGATACTCTTTTATACCACAAGCTATGCCGACTACTATGTTCAATGTGTGTAATAGAACTGTATATACCTCAAAGTATACACACCTCAGTGTACCCCTTCACTGTATATACACACACACACCTCAGTGTACCCTCTCACTGTATATACACACACCTCAGAGTACACTCACTGTATATACACACACACCTCAGTGTACCCTCTCACTGTATATACACACACCTCAGTGTACCCCCTCACTGTATATACACACACCTCAGTGTACCCCCTCACTGTATATACACACACCTCAGTGTACCCCCTCACTGTATATACACACACCTCAGTGTACCCCCTCACTGTATATACACACACCTCAGTGTACCCCCTCACTGTATATACACACACCTCAGTGTACCCCTCACTGTATATACACACACCTCAGTGTACCCCCTCACTGTATATACACACACTTCAGTGTACCCCCTCACTGTATATACACACACACCTCAGTGTACCCCCTCACTGTATATATACACACACCTCAGTGTACCCCCTCACTGTATATACACCTCAGTGTACCCCTTCACTGTATATACACCTCAGTGTACCCCTTCACTGTATATTCACCTCACTGTACCCCCTCACAGTATATACACCTCACAATGATTGTACCCCCTCACAGTATATACACCTCACAATGATTGTACCTCCTCACAGTATATACACCTCGCAGTGATTGTACCTCCTCACATTATATACACCTCACAGTGATTGTACCTCCTCACAGTATATACACCTCGCGGTGATTGTACCTCCTCACATTATATACACCTCGCGGTGATTGTACCTCCTCACATTATATACACCTCACAGTGATTGTACCTCCTCACAGTATATACACCTCACAGTGATTGTACCTCCTCACAGTATATACACCTCGCAGTGATTGTACCTCCTCACAGTATATACACCTCACAGTGATTGTACCTCCTCACAGTATATACACCTCACAGTGATTGTACCTCCTCACAGTATATACACCTCACGGTGATTGTAACCTCCTCACATTATATACACCTCGCGGTGATTGTACCTCCTCACAGTATATACACCTCGCGGTGATTGTACCTCCTCACAGTATATACACCTCGCAGTGATTGTACCTCCTCACAGTATATACACCTCGCAGTGATTGTACCTCCTCACAGTATATACACCTCACAGTGATTGTACCTCCTCACAGTATATACACCTCACAGTGATTGTACCTCCTCACAGTATATACACCTCACAGTGATTGTACCTCCTCACATTATATACACCTCACAGTGATTGTACCTCCTCACAGTATATACACCTCGCGGTGATTGTACCTCCTCACAGTATATACACCTCACAGTGATTGTACCTCCTCACAGTATATACACCTCACAGTGATTGTACCTCCTCACAGTATATACACCTCACAGTGATTGTACCTCCTCACATTATATACACCTCGCGGTGATTGTACCTCCTCACAGTATATACACCTCGCGGTGATTGTACCTCCTCACAGTATATACACCTCGCGGTGATTGTACCTCCTCACAGTATATACACCTCGCGGTTATTGTACCTCCTCACAGTATATACACCTCACGGTGATTGTACCTCCTCACAGTATATACACCTCACAGTGATTGTACCTCCTCACAGTATATACACCTCACAGTGATTGTACCTCACAGTACATACACCTCTTTTCTCAGGAGTGCTAAAACCGATTTTCAAAAGACAGGTATTCTTTTAATCGGCAGTATCAACCCCACCAGTGTGCTTGAATATATATAGGGTTGAGTCTGCTGACATAGGCTCTTTGGATTGTATTTCATAGCTTGTACAGGATCTTATTTGTGTGCTGTATGTATGTAATGGCTACATGTGACTCGAGGACTAACTAATAGATATTGTAACTGTTTAGTCCCAGCAGAGGTTTCATTGAGTTGATTCGTATGAAGGGGCACTCCAACTTTGTGTCCTGCGTATGCTACATCCCACCAAGCGATACCTACCCACGAGGACTGATTGCCACCGGCGGAAACGACCATAACATTTGTGTGTTCAGTCTTAACAGCCCAGACCCTCTGTATGTTCTGAAAGGCCACAAGAACACAGGTAGGTTGTCTTTTACGTGGTTCCAGGTCTTGGCACTTGGGTACAGCACGCAGTCTGGAGCAGGAGAGATGTTTTCTGGTTAGTACATCTGTGCAGTTTTCTGCAGTGTGGTAATTGTGTGGCCTTTCAGGCCCCTGTACACTGTGGTGTATTGGGAGCCAAATCCGCCAGCCTGATGTGACCACCTGACTCTCCCCTGACAGGTGGATCAGCAGATTGGACTTTATGGCCCGATCCTTTAGTTCTCCCATAGAGAAGCAGATACCAGAAGTATCTGGCAGAAGCTTTCTCCTCACACATACATGCTCGGCCAAACTGAGCCGGGAGAGAGAGCTTAAAGCCTAAAGATTCCTGACACGGTTTTGCCACGGGTTCATGTCGTCTGTATCAGATTGGTGGCTATTAGGGATGAGCGAATAAAACTTTATTCTAATACTGTATGTAGCGGGAGCTCCGTACAGTATTAGAATGTATTGGCTCCGATGAGCCGAAGTTATTACTTCTTGAAGTCTCGTGAGACTTTGCGTAATAACTTCATAAATGAATTTTTATTGTAAAAAAAAAAACACTTCCCAAACTCTTGGAACCGAACCCGAGTTCGGGAAATGTTCTTTTACAGTAAGAATGAATTTATGACGTTATTATGCAAAGTCTCGCAAGACTTTGCGAAGCGATACCTTCGGCTCATCGGAGCCAATACATTCTAATACTGTACGGAGCTCCCTCTTTGTACAATATTGGAATGAAGTTTTATGTGAATCGACTTTGGATGTTTCATCTGAAGTGGATTCGCTCATCCCTAGTGGCTATCCTACACCGAGCACTGTGGTTTCTTTCTAGGCCAGTGATATAATGTCCATCCATCACATTCCCTTTCTGCAGCTTAGTCTTATTCCTGTGAATGGGATCTGATATAAATGATCTTTCCTGAGGATAGCCAATCAACCTTTTCTTCCAGAAAACACCTTTTTGCCATAGACTGTAGTGTATTTCAGTGTTTCATGACCTGTTTTCACAATTTCATTTGTAATGCACTGTTAAACTTTTTGGAATTGACACAGGGGTCTTCCCTATGTGATATCCTTAAATCAATTCCTGTTGGGGGTACTTGAGCACTTAGAGGCGCCTAACAAAGTCTGTTGACGTATAATGGCGTCCATCAGGTGGCGCCAAAGTGTCTGTCATTTACAGGACTAACAGAGGTTGGAGGCTCCTTGAACAGTCTCCTTTTTCTGTGGAGAGATGCAGCATAACTACATAGGTGCAGTGGAGCACACATTGAACTTTTCTTGTGTCTCGCCCTCGCCCCCTTCTTGTGACATTTTGTCTCATAAGGCGTCATGCACACTACCTGAGTTTTGGTCTGCTTCCAATCTGCATATTGCACGGTTTGCCAGTATGCAGGGAGTACTCCGTAGGGGGCACAGCACCGAACCAGCGCTGTGTGCCCCTCATTTTCAAGATCAGTGGGGGTCACAGAAGTGAAAACCTTCCTAGATCATAAAGTGTTGGGTAAATATCTACATATATATCTATATCCAAATATATTGTCTGATATCCCCTATTTTTATGTCCAGTATGCAGTCTTTCGTCTGGAAAGTTCGGCACCCTGCTAAGCGGATCATGGGATACAACTGGAAAAGTGTGGCTGAATGATAAGTGCATGATGACCCTACAGGTGAGATTCCTGGACAGGCCATTCACAGGGTGAAATCTAGAAATGGAAGGTATATCAAATGAAATCAGATTTCTTGTGACTTGTCACTAGGACACTTCCACTGATATTCCCTTAAAGGTTGTATTGATCGAAGAAGTTTTGATCTCCAGTCTCTTTGAACTATTAGATCCCATTCTTCTGTCATATGCATACCTTGCACACACCAAAATTACCAAACCCACCACACCAAATAACCAGTTAGAATAATGAAAGACCTTTATTAGTACATATAAATCAGAACATACATACATATACAGTAACTAGAGAGATACACACAAATATGGCGCCCAATCCTATAGCTGATCTCATCAAATACATTAAATAGGTAAAGTGCATAGTGCTGAGCTAAACTAATACAGATGAAAATAACACATAGCAATAGGATATAACTCAGCAGCCAAAATTCTAACCACCAATGGTAGATAATAAGAAAAGCAAAATATAGCCAAAAATGAATGTAAAATACAGACCAGCTTTTCGCAACTTCAGGTTTACATACACGCAGGCAATACAGTTTAATGCTGTATGGAAACAGGTCTCCGGGCGAGTGTTTGAACGAATCGACTTTGGATCTCTGATCCGAAGCTCTATTCGCTCAAGCCTAGTAGACGATGTAAAAGTGCACCAGATTTATCATCCACCAGCAGTCACCGTTATAAATCTGGCCCTTTTTTTACATGGCTTTAATGTAAGACATTAATAGTAAATTTTCCCTCTGCTGCACCGTCTTGTGATCTGTTAGTTGGTAATTAAAAATGTTAATAAAAAATGAAGCAGAGGAAAATGAAATGTAATGTTTAACAATCCCTTCTGCCATGTCAGTCACTGTAGATCAGGCCACTCGCTGGCCAAGACTGGAACACGAGGAAAATTACGTGGGACCTGCAGTGACTCATCTTTTCTAAACACAGATACATTACAACAGGGATCCGCAATCTCCAGCACTCCAGCTGTCCTGGAACTACAAATCCCAGCATGCTTCATTCACTTCTATGGGAGTTACAAGAGCAGCTCAGCAAGTATTCATGCTGAGAGTCGTAGTTTCACTACAGCTGGAGGGTGCTGATCCCTGCAATGCAACAGTCAGATGGGGGCTTCCTTTGTCATCTCAAACTCCCATATAGCTCTCGGATGGCAGAAAGCAAAAATTGAAAATTAAAACTGTGCCAGGAAGTGGTTAAAGAGATTCTGTCAGCAGGATATGCTGTATAGAGATAATGACATCTCTGTATTGGTCTTAGTGCTGTCATTCTAAATATGTTATTCTTAATGTCATCAGAGCTGTACTTTCCACAAAAAAGCGTTTTAATTCATATTATAATTACTCACATAAGGAGCCCAAGGGGATGTCCTGGGGGCCGTTGGAGCCCAGTCACGCCGCATATTTTCGAGCCCAGCACCTCCCCCCCGCTAATTATTCACTCCCCTTCATCGCTGTGTTCTCCTCCGGCTACGGCGTAATCCCGCACATGCGCAGTACCTAGTAGGAGAACACAGCGATGAAGGGGAGTGAATAATTAGCGGGGGGGGGAGGTGCTGGGCTCGAAAATATGCGGCGTGACTGGGCTCCAACGCGCCCCCAGGACATCCCCTTGGGCTCCTTATGTGAGTAATTATAATATGAATTAAAACGCTTTTTTGTGGAAAGTACAACTCTGATGACATTAAGAATAACATATTTAGAATGACAGCACTAAGACCAATACAGAGATGTCATTATCTCTATACAGCATATCCTGCTGACAGAATCTCTTTAACAGTTTGGCAGGAACTGTAAAAAAAAAGAGGGTCAAAAAGTCTCACTTGCAGTAATAAAAAATGTCTTTCAGAATAACTGACATTGTTGTCCATATTGACCAATGAGAGCTCAGTTTAAGTTCTTTCCAATTACTTCTTGTAGGGCCACACTGCTGCTGTTTGGGCAGTGAAGATTTTGCCAGAGCAGGGCCTCATGCTGACTGGCTCAGCTGACAAGTCCATCAAGCTGTGGAAGGCAGGTCGATGTGAGAGGACCTTTCTAGGTAAGTGAAATATACAAGCTTAAAAAAAATCACACAAGTATGTGTTGCTAACTTGTCAGTTCTTGATGGTTGTCTCGTATTTATGATCAATAAGTCTTTCTCGTAGGTTTGTATTGTTCCTTCTGTGAAAAAAGGTGTACTTATAGACTGTATAGTCCTTTACAAAAAAATTAAAATTGGAAGGATCAACTCCTTAATGCCCCTTTCACACGAGCGGGAGACTCGCATGTCTCCCGCAACGCATCTACAGGGCTGGACTCCGGCACTGACTGGGATCGCATATAATGCTATGCGATCCCTGTCAGTGCCGAGTCCAGCTCTGTAGATGCGTTGCGGGAGACATGTGAGTCTCCCCCTCGTGTGAAAGGGGCATAACAGTTTTGCCCGAGCTCTGCTTAGTTCTTAAAGAGGACCTTTCATCACTTTTTGAAATACAAACTAAAGGATCTACCTTAAAGGGCGGCCCCCACTGATGCCCTCTCTGTTTTTTTTTTTCCAAAAGAGCCCCCCGTTCGTCCACAGGACCCCCCGTTGTATGTGGCGCGGATTATGTTAATTATTAGTATCGGAACAGGGAGGAGGAGACTCCCTGTTCCTCAGTGGGCGTTTCCTTCTCCCTGGCTTTGAGAGCGATCCAATCAGAGTGGACCGCTCACAGACGGGGAGAAGGAGCTCAAGTTCTTGCGTGCTTCTGGAGTGGGAATCTCGCGAGAACTTGAGCTCCTTCTCCCCGGCTGTGAGCGGTCCGCTCTGATTGGATCGCACTCAAAGCCAGGGAGAAGGAAACGCCCACTGAGGAACAGGGAGTCTCCTCCTCCCTGTTCCGATACTAATAATTAACATAATCCGCGCCACATACAACGGGGGGTCCTGTGGACGAACGGGGGGCTCTTTTGGAAAAAAAAAAACAGAGAGGGCATCAGTGGGGGCCGCCCTATAAGGTAGATCCTTTAGTTTGTATTTCAAAAAGTGATGAAAGGTCCTCTTTAACAGTTCAGCTCTAGCAAAGCCCGTTGGGAGGGGGCTGGTTTAACCCATCATCTCTTTGGATTGATAGTAGCTACAGAAATGGGCCTGGTCTTGTTTGAAAGCTGACAGTCTAAGCTTTAAAACACAGCATTATCGCCTCTACATCGGGAGATATATACGGTAGCTGTTAGAGATCGGGTTGAAGTGATAGCAGCTGAAAGTGAAAGCAGGTTTCAGCTGCTTTCACTCCTGACCCAATTTCTTACAGCTATATCTGAGAAGATAATGATGTGATTCTGAGCTTAAATTGTCAGCTTTCAAACAAGATCAGGCCATATCTGTAGCTGCTACCCAACCCACAATATGAAGAGTTAAAGCAGCCCTTTCCCCTTCAGCCAGCTGTGATCTCAGCCAGCCTGGAAGAGGATGGGGGCAGTGATGGAGCTGGCAGACCCATAGAATATAGTTATCATGTTATGTATACCACACTTTGAATGCTTCAAAAATAAATGCCACGAAATAATGTTAAAATTGATCCGCAAAGATACTCCGTGCCTCCTGATAAAGAAACACCTTATTGGAGCTGCAATTGATTTTATTTGCCATAGTTTACCAATGGTTATCTAGTAGTAAATCGGTACACTATACTGCTCCTATAAACGCTATAATGGGCAGGCAAATGCTGTTCCCTGGAGCCCTATAACAGCACCATGAAGCAATCACCCTGAATAGCTTGTTGCTGGTGGTAAGGGGCCACATTCTCCAGTATGCCCCTAAAATCCAGGGATCTGATGCATTGCAGTGTATGACCATAGAATTTCCTATCCATTTCATATTTCTGTAATAGGTGATGAGATCTTACATCAAAAAGCATAATGGATCATAGAGAATAACATCATTTCTGATTTGTAGGACATGAAGATTGTGTTCGAGGGCTGGCAACTTTGAACGAGGCTGAATTTCTCTCTTGTTCCAATGATGCCAGTGTAAGGAGATGGCTTATTACCGGAGAGTGCCTGCAGATCTACTATGGCCACACCAATTATATCTATAGCATATGTCTCTTTCCAAATTCTCAAGGTAGGAAATATCTAGATGTGTTATCTGTAGAGATGAGCGAGCATGCTCGGCCAAGCGTACTAGGGAGCAATTTTCGAGTAGCAGCGTACGCATCTTCTAATCTGTACGCATCTTGTAATTTGTACGCATTAGTGTACAGATTATAAAATGCGTATGCTACTACTCGAAAATTTCTCCCGAGTACGCTCGGCCGAGCATGCTCACTCATCTCTAGTAATCTGATATTGTAAATTCTAGACTATAGATACTTGCACAGTAAAAGATGCTGCAGTTGTAGTTTAAGGCTACATTCACACAATCGTAGTGTTTTGCAGATCCACAAAACACGGATACCTAGGCGTGTGCGCTCTGCAATTTGCGGACTGCACATGGCTGCTGCTGTCATAGAAAATGCCTATTCTTGTCCGCAATTAAAATAAGACATGCTCTGTATATTTTGCAGGCCACGGAACTATGGAACACGGTATGCTGTCCGCATCTTTTGCGGACCCATTCATATGGTTGTGTGAATGTTGCCTAATACTATGAAATTGGGGTATCCCATGAAAAGTATTAATGTAGTATGCATGCAATAAAAACATTGGGGGAGATTTATCAAAACTGGTGTAAAGGAAAATTGGCTTAGTTGCCCATAGCAACCAATCGGTTTCTACATTTCATTTTTCACAGCTCCTTTGGAAAATGAAAGATGGACTCTGGTTACTATGGGCAACTAAGCCAGGTCTACTTTACACCAGTTTTGATAAATCTCCCCCATTGTTTTTTATGTTACATTTTCCTCTCTGGTAAGGCCCCTGTTGTTTATCCTCCTGCATTCACTGAATTCCTGCATTCACCCCGTCAGTCAGATGCTGATGACCTATCCAAAGCATAGATCATCAATAAGAAATAGGTATAGAATCCCTTTAATTCATTAAATGATCGCTTTTGGGCAACAGTTTGTCATTTTCTGAAAAGCATTTCCCAGTTTGATGTCCCTTCAATCTCTACAGTCTATGGCCATGTTCTAACTTAAAGTATTGTGGTGTATTAAAATGACAGATGTGGGTGAAGTAATGTGACTAAATGTAAAACAGAGTATAAAACCTATGCTGTTTTCTCTATACAGTGATGGTACAGTATATTTTATCATTTTTAGATTTTGTGACTACGGGAGAGGACAGATCCATGCGAATTTGGAGGAAAGGAGAATGTACTCAGACAATTCGTCTACCTGCCCAGTCGGTGTGGTGCTGCTGTGTCTTGGAGAATCAAGACATCGTTGTGGGATCAAGGTAATGCACATTAGGGATGTCTTCACTGACATACAAAAAGAAATACATGGGTGCCAAGTTGTCTACCAGTGCAATATCAATGAGACACGTACATTTGGAATTGTTTGTCCTAGGTCCAGTCTACCAGAGGATCACACTCCCAGCTGCACGAACATTTCTCTTTCTTGGAGCACAGCCATACTTTATTACAGTTTACATCACTTCCTGTCATTTAAGATATTGTAGGACAGAAAGCTCTGTACACTGTAATAAAGTATTGGCTTGTTCCAGTGTTTTACTGTGGTTTCTGGGATATGGGAATAAATGGGCTCAAATAATGGTTCAATGAATAATAGCAGTGATAAAAGACACAGATACAGCAGTTATATAAAGTAAAGAAACAGGCCCTTAGCAAAGGTCAGATCTTGGTAAATGTAGATTTAGACAGAGCAATAATCAGACAGATTCAGGCGAACACTGTTTCCCAATGATCTGCCAGTCTAAAGGTGGCGGCGGTCACCTGGGGTGATCCTGTCATTCGTGCAGGCACATAAATTATCGTTTCTGGGCGGCAGATTGTGCGGTCTAAACAATGAACTGATGCCCAGAAACAATGCAGCTGTATGAGGATGGGCGATGGCAACACCCTTCTGTGAAGGGGATCACTGCATGTAAATACAACGCTTCACCTCCACTTAATGAGCAGCCGACGGTCGGGAAGGAACGCTTCCTTCCTGACAATTGGCTGCTCCTCAGCACATGTATATTCGCCTTTAGCTTTCGTTGCATGCAAACGCCCAAGATGGTGGATAAGAGGTAAGATGTTCGAAAGATGTCTTATATAGAACTTACCCTCAGTAACATGGAAAGAGTATTTATGCCCTTAATACCAGCACTGGGTTGGGCACAGAATTTTCCAGAATATTTCTTATAGCAAGTATGTGTACATATGAAAAAGGGTTTACATAGTACAGGTACAATAAGCATGGTCTTAGTGAGAGGGAGAGGACCCTGTCTACGTGGGCTTACAATCTACAAGAGACGAGGGAAGAAAGCAGTAGGTGAAGGTAGAAGCTGGTCAGATGGTGTTATAGTATAGTACCAACACTGGGATGGGCACAGAATTTTCCAGAACATTGCTTAGCAAGTATGCGTGCAGTGCACATAATCTTAATTACACAGTTAGGAATGTGGTATAGTTCAGATCTGGTACATACAGTACTGGAAAATGAAAAAAGAAGGCCTAAAAATCCAGGCATTTGAAGATGAACCGTCTCAAGCAGTTATTGATCCTAAAACCGGTGACCTGGGAGACATTAAAATAGAGGATCTGCCCAGAAAAGAGCATCTCAGTGAACCTGGTAAATTCACTTGTGTGTAAATACAGTGGTATATGTTGGCATTTATGATGTAGAATCAACTCCATGTGATGTCTCCTCTGTTCATATACACTGCACCTGCCATCTGTACTTGTTCTGTTGGGAGTAGTGCAATGTATATGAACAGAGGAGACATCACATGGAAGTGATTTGTCTGGTCACATGACCCTCCATCAGCGGCCATCTTATGGACAGGTCCTCCCTGTGGACAGCACAAAAGACTTGACAAACAAGGGGGCATAGCTTATAAAATATAGAAAATGGTGTAGAATTTCCACAAAGGCTATATTAGTACGTGGCCAGGGCAGTTTCTAGGGAATTTTACCAACAGGGCGAACATTAAAAAAGCGCCTCCCCCTTCCCAACATCAAATAACACTGACTTAAAGGGTTATTCCCATTTTGTGACAATGGGTGCACCTCTATAAAGAACGGAGGGCGCACTGCACATGCGCAACAATCCTCAATTAATTTCTACGGGGCCACCGAAAATAGTCAGCACCATAGAAATGAATGGGAGCGGTGGCCAATCATGCACGGTGCGCTCCCATTCATTTCTATGCGAGCAGTGGGGAGCCTCTAGGCCCAGAGCTCCCCGCTCCGTTCCACTGGAACCCGCACCTATCAGACAACTGGGGCATATCCGCCCTAGTGGAGCGCAGTAGCACTGTTAGTTAGCTTGCACAATATAGGTAGGCAGTTAGCCTGCCAGCCTGTAGGTCAGGGGTACTCAAGTACTTTTGGTAAAGGTCCACCTACCTGAGTCTGCTATAGGATGAAGGTCCGAGCTGCAAAACAAATAAATATATAAGGAGGGACAACACCAGTGGCGTGTAGCCTTATTAGTAGTAATGCCCTCTGTGCCCCCTTCAGAGGAATAATGCCCATTGTGCTCCCTCCAGAGTAGAAATGCCCATTGTGCTCCCTTCACATTTGCAATAGCCATTGTGCCCCCTCCAGAGTAAAAATTCCCATTGTGCCCCTCCAGAATAAAAATGCCCATTGTGCCTGCCTGACATTGGTAATGCCCTCTGTGCCCCCTCCATAGTAGTAATGCCCTGTGTCCCCTCCAGAGTAAAAATGCCCTCTGTGCCCCCTCCATAGTAATGAAGCCCTCTGTGCCCCCTCCATAGTTATAAAGACCTCTGTGCCCCCTCCATAGTTATAAAGACCTCTGTGCCCCCTCCATAATTATAAAGCCCTCTGTGCCCCCTCCGTAGTTGTAAAGTCCTCTGTGCCCCCTCCATAGTTGTAAAGTCCTCTGTGCCCCCTCCATAGTTTGTAAAGCCCTCTGTGCCCCCTCCATAGTTGTAAAGTCCTCTGTGCCCCCTCCATAGTTGTAAAGCCCTCTGTGCCCCCTCCATAGTTGTAAAGCCCTCTGTGCCCCCTCCATAGTTGTAAAGCCCTCTGTGCCCCCTCCATAGTTGTAAAGCCCTCTGTGCCCCCTCCATAGTTGTAAAGCCCTCTGTGCCCCCTCCATAGTTGTAAAGCCCTCTGTGCCCCCTCCATAGTTGTAAAGCCCTCTGTGCCCCCTCCATAGTTGTAAAGCCCTCTGTGCCCCCTCCATAGTTGTAAAGCCCTCTGTGCCCCCTCCATAGTTGTAAAGTCCTCTGTGCCCCCTCCATAGTTGTAAGCCCTCTGTGCCCCCTCCATAGTTGTAAAGCCCTCTGTGCCCCCTCCATAGTTGTAAAGCCCTCTGTGCCCCCTCCATAGTTGTAAAGCCCTCTGTGCCCCCTCCATAGTTGTAAAGCCCTCTGTGCCCCCTCCATAGTTGTAAAGCCCTCTGTGCCCCCTCCATAGTTGTAAAGCCCTCTGTGCCCCCTCCATAGTTGTAAAGCCCTCTGTGCCCCCTCCATAGTTGTAAAGTCCTCTGTGCCCCCTCCATAGTTGTAAAGTCCTCTGTGCCCCCTCCATAGTTGTAAAGTCCTCTGTGCCCCCTCCATAGTTGTAAAGTCCTCTGTGCCCCCTCCATAGTTGTAAAGTCCTCTGTGCCCTCTCCATAGTTGTAAAGCCCTCTGTGCCCCCTCCATAGTTGTAAAGTCCTCTGTGCCCCCTCCATAGTTGTAAAGTCCTCTGTGCCCCCTCCATAGTTGTAAAGTCCTCTGTGCCCCCTCCATAGTTGTAAAGCCCTCTGTGCCCCCTCCATAGTTGTAAAGCCCTCTGTGCCCCCTCCATAGTTGTAAAGTCCTCTGTGCCCTCTCCATAGTTGTAAAGCCCTCTGTGCCCCCTCCATAGTTGTAAAGTCCTCTGTGCCCCCTCCATAGTTGTAAAGTCCTCTGTGCCCCCTCCATAGTTGTAAAGTCCTCTGTGCCCCTCTGTATTTAAAAAAAAAAAAAAAAAAAAAAAAAACACAAAACAAACAGCACTACTCACCTTGTCCCGTTCCTGAAGCTCACAGTCCTCTTCACTGCAGGTACAGACCGCGCTGCAGCACGGAGTGGGCGGAGCTAATGCAAATTCCCCTTTTGCAAGCTCTGCCCACATCCGCCGGCAGCGCGATCTGTGCAGGCTGAATGGTGGAGCAGGAGAAGTCTTCTGCTTCACCATTCACAGCTCTGCCGCTGGCCTGAAGGAGGGGAGGAGCGTGGGGAGCTGAGTGGTGAGTGACATCAGTATTGATGGAAGCGCTTATTACTTCTGCTTTGGGTAGATGCTGATGGCCCCCTCCCTCTTCTTGCTTGAGACAGGAGCCCTGTGCGGTCGCACCCCTCGCCCGGCTATAGAAACGGCCCAGTACGAGGCATATAATCATCTCACAAACACATTGGTCAACAGTAACCAGAAAGTGGCCAACCCCTTTAAAGGGTTTCTGTCACCAGATTTTTCGCTATCAAACAGGCTGACATTAAACATGTGCCAGTGTCACCTGACTTTAACTATGGTATTTATTTATTTCTTAGTGCCCCCGTTTTTTGTATAATTCTAGCTTTTATTATATGCTAATTGGCCTCTAGGAGCAGGGGGGTCGTTACACCTGCTCCTAGAGGCTCCGTTCGCCCACCTCATGTAACGCCCACATCCTCTTGATTGACAGGGACAGACAGCATTGGTCTCCTCCTGCCGGCTCTGTCCTCCATGTAAATCTTGTGCCTGTGCCATCTTGTTCAGTATTCGGTGCATGCGCAGTGAGTGAAGCACGCTCGCCGGCTTCACTCACTGCGCATGCGCTGAATACTGAACAGGACGGCGCAGGATCCACAGAATCCACAGCAGCAGAAGTGCAGCATTTACGTCACGTAGGAACGTATTTTTAATGTACTCTGCATCTGTTATTTTAGTGATGGTATGATCCGGGTGTTTACGGAGTCCCAGGAACGCATGGCCAGCGCCGAAGAAATCCAGGCATTTGAAGATGAACTGTCCCAAGCAGTTATTGATCCTAAAACCGGTGACCTGGGAGACATTAAAATAGAGGATCTTCCCGGAAAAGAGCATCTCAGTGAACCTGGTAAATTCACTTGTGTGTAAATACAGTACTACACTTTGGGGGAGATTTATCAAAACTGGTGTAAAGGAAAACTGGATTCGCTGCCCATAGCAACCAATCAGATTCCACCTTTCATTTTCCAGAGCTTATTTTAAAAAAACAAAGATGGAAGCTGATTGGTTGCTATTGGTAGCTAAGCCAGTTTTCAATCACAGTTGTGATAAATCTCTCCCTTTATGTATTGTAATAGAAACTGTGCAGTTGTATAAATGGGATATATAGAGGGAACTCCATTAGAGCTTTATGCATAGGTTGTGTGTGCTCTTCTTATAAGAATATACAGCCTGCTTGGCCAGATGCCAACAGTAAGCTGGTGTTTTTGTAGGGACGTCACCTGCTTATATTGCCCATAGCAGATGTAACTCTGTTGCCTGGTTAGGTTGCACCTATTTTTCCCCATATCTGATATCAGACATGATCTGCGTCATTCCTTCTAAATTACACGGAAGCTTTGAAACCACTCTTTTCTGTTAGGCACAAAAGATGGACAGACACGTCTGGTGAACGAAGATGGCAAAGTGGAAGCCTACCAGTGGAGCGTTAGTGAAGGACGCTGGATCAAGATTGGGGATGTTGTTGGCTCTTCTGGAGCCACTCAGCAAACATCTGGAAAGGTTCTGTTTGAAGGAAAAGTACGTAGACCTCATTTACTGTTCATAAATGAAGTGGAAAATCCAGTAAATATGTCATAGATACAAAGGAGAAAGTCACACCCCTTTGGCACAGCTTATAGACTTCTGCAACAACATTCTAAGTAAAGATCCATTCAAATTCATGGCCATTTTATCGGGATGTTATGTCAGGTTAAGGGCTCTTTCACACGACCGTAGGCTGCCGGGCTGTGTACCACAAATTGCGGTCCGCAATGCACGGGCACCGAATGGGTCTGCGATCTGCAATATATACAACAAAAGACAGGACATGTCTTATCTTGTAGTGCAGAGGCACGGACCCAAAAGCCCACAGTAGCGCTTTGTAGTGCATCTGTAGTGTAGTCTGTAGTGCGTCTGATCCGTGTCTCTGCATCGTATCTTGAGGATTGCGGACCCATTCAAGTCAATGGGTCCGCATCCATGATACGGGATTCATGTGGCCGGTGCCCGTATATACAGGCACGGACGGCCTACAGTTACACACAGAAGTCTAAGAATACTGTAGAGTCTCTTAATTCCAGAAACCATCAGTCATTTTAACTGGATTTCCGCTTTGGTTGTACAGTTGTACCAGAGCTCTAATTACACAACACAAATGGATCTGTCTACACTGGTTATTGCAAACCATACTACCTGTTTAATCCCATAGCCTTCGTAGACATTTATGGGGTCGCTTATCAAACTGGTGTAAAGTAGAACGGGGCTTAGTTGCTCATAGCAACCAATCTGATTCCATCTGTCATTTTTGACAGCTTTTTTGGATAATGCAAGGTGGAATCTGATTGGTTGCTATGGGCAACTAAGCCACTTATACTTTACACCAGTTTGATAAATGACCCCATTAGTATTTACACATCAGTGGCATTTGGTATCATGTGCTGTCAGAAAAACTAAAGAAAATCAGTATCTTCTTCCTCTCGTTCTAGGAGTATGACTATGTGTTCACAATTGATGTGAATGAATCTGGGCCTTCCTACAAACTGCCATTTAATGTTACAGAAGATCCATGGCTGGTAGCACACAACTTCCTTCAGAAAAATGACCTGAACCCCATGTTCTTGGATCAAGTTGCAAAATTCATCATTGACAACACTGGTGGACAGACTATAACGGCTACAAATTCTGGGTTTGCCGATCCATTTACTGGTAAATTTCAGTGAAATACCGTGAATGCCATTGCTCTCTTCATGTCGCATTTGTCCACATCTAGAAACTGGATGGGGATCTTACAAACCGTAACCAAGTGACTCAAAAGTGCAGGGTATAAGGACGCTGGTCTTGTGGGACACAGTGGTATTGCCATAGTACATGAAGGGAATGGGAAAAGTATGATTGCAAAGATCTTATAGTTGATACAAAACTCCACTGTAGAAAATGTAAGGAAAGTACAAAATTGTATAGAAATAAGTTGATCAAAAGTAGTATCCACAGCAATATGCAACCATTCTGAATGGAGTTAGTATTAAGCAGCTGTTTCTCTCATCATCATGAAAAGCGCATGTTTCTGAAAGACTCCTGGTGGTGTGTTAGTGGTCAAATAATGCCCTTTGTCATTAAAAAACCAATGTTATATACCATAGTAAGGCTGGTTTCAAACAGTTGTCATTTTCTCCAGTTTTTTTAATTATTTTTACACATTCAGGTTTCAGTTTAACCTGCCAGTCATCCACCGGAGACGGGGCAGGGACAGCGGGCCTGATCGGACTCCTCTCCCAGGGGTTCTGCACTACTATAGTACTATAAGAGTACTGGCTGCTATCACAGAAGTGACAGCATAGTGTAGTTGACAGGTAGTGAATTATGAAATTCATTACAGGCAAAACATTTTCCCATGGCATTTTTGGGTTTCGGTTGTGCGGTTTTCACAATTTTAATAAAACCCAGCATGCTCCATGGCATTTTTGAGGTTTTTGTCTTAAGCATATTAAAGTAACACCTGAAAATATGCTTGTTTGAAGTATACATAAAAAAACAAACACACCTGTGAACAAACCGTTAAATGCATGCGCCATATGCAAAGGAAGCCTAAAATAGCTATACTTCTGTGGCTTTCTAAAACAAATTATGCTTAATCCTTCTTCCTAGGTGGAGGCCGCTATATCCCTGGAAGTTCCTCTTCTGTTCCTTCTGGCGCAGATCCATTCACAGGTAAGTTTATTTAATATTGGGGTCATTTATCAAACTGGTGTAGTTGTCCATAGCAACCAATCAGATTCCACCTCTCATTTTCCAAAGGAGCTGTCAAAAAATGAAAGGTAAATTCTGATTGGTTGCTATGGACAACTAACCCAGTTCTACTTTACACCAGTTTGATAAAGGACCCCATATGTATTTAATGATGATATATTATTGATGATTCATAGTATTGTCAAATACAGTATAACTTAAGAAAATAGTAGTTGATCTATCTCCTGAGTAAACCCTGTCCAGCACCTCCCCCTTGTTTGATGGCTTCAGCATTGTCCCCCGTCACACTCTTCTGCACTGGCAACAGTAGAAATGTCAATCACTCTATCTGCTGCCGGCCCTGTCCGTGCTGCAAATCCCGTGCTGGGAGGACTGTGACGTCATCGGCGCAGGCGCAGTGAGGAAGCCGGCAGCCAGCTGCTCTCACTGCTCCTGCGCCGAATGAAGGACGCGTGGCGCAGGCGTGGGATTTGCAGCACGGACAGGGCCGGCAGCAGATAGAGCGAGCTGTCTGGCCCTGTCAATCATCACAGAGGAGGCGTTACTGAAGGTGGGGAAACCGCGCCACTAGGAGCAGGGTTACCGCCCCCCCCTGCTCCTAGGAGGCTAATTTACATATCACAAAAGTTAATTTTTTACAAAAACGGGGACACCAATAATAAAATGACTAACATAGTGGGCATCAGGTGACATTTGCACATTGCTTTTCTTTGTAATATCATAAAAATAAGATAAGAGCTCATTTAGACAAAGCGTATTCCCTTCTGGGTGCTGTCCGAGTGCACCCACACTGACCTATGAAAGACAATGGGTAGAGTCCCTGTAGAAACTTTTTCCTGAGCCTAGTCCCTGTGGGTGGGCCCTCAGTGATATTACTTGTATACTAAAAAAAATATATAAAAAATAGTAACTACACCTGTCTGGTGCCTTCAGATATAAAGATAAGGACAATAAGAAAACCGGTGAGGTACTCAAGGCATATATTACCAGTATATAATTTTATAAAAATCACAATAATGAATAAACCTAAAAGTATAACAAATGACAGTCCAGATAAGTCGCAAGCTGCGGGCCCATTTCATGGATCCATGCTGTAAAAAGAATTACTGAGAACAATCCTTCCCTGAAACAATGTTGCTAAACTGATGATATTGCTGATATTTTGCTGTGGATTCAGGACATAATAGAAAAAAGAGAAGTCTTAATGGTTTTAGTGCGGTATATGGAGATTGCACATATTCCAACTCCATTATGTTGAATGGAGAGTGAGACGTACATTGTTAGTTCACATACCGCCCGATCGCCGTGTGGTAGAGGGGCGGTGGCTGTCTGCAAGCGCTTGGCCCAGAAACGGGGAGCGATTGTGCTGGTAACTGACTTACCACACACTAAGGCAGCGTGGATAGGTAATCCTATACCTGCACAGGGGGCGCTGGATCTATACTGTAGAAGCTTCCCTGTGCTTGCTGAGTCCTGTGGTGCCACAACCTGGAGGCCGCTCACGAACGTGGCGTGGTGGTCAATTTAACACACTTGCAGGTGCACCGTGCGCACACTAATGAGCTGATCGTGGGCTGACACTGCCAGTCGGAAGATCTGTCAGAAATGATTAATCCCTGTTAATTCTTGTTGGTCCATTTAATTGAAACAGTATTGCATCTAACATAATGCGGTATAAACTTGTTTATCGTTTACTCCGGTCCATCTTTTATTTAATATCATGTTCCGATCCAGATTTGTCCACCAGCCTTATTACCCATAAAAGACATTGAGATGTCTGATTAATTTATTCATAGTTGTGGCTACTGAAGAGGGGGCTAGGAGCACCGAAACGTGTCTAGCGTAGCCTCATATTGGAGTACTCTCCCGAAACTTTCCATTGGCGGTTTAATTCACCTTCATAGGAACTTTGGGCACTGTTCACTCATTCCGCAGTACCTGGTCAGGAGTATTTGAACTACTGTCGGCCATCTTTCATCTGCTGCATCCACAGCCTAATATCAGCAATATCATCTGTTGGAGCGGATACATTTTATATCTATCATTGGCAGCAGCATTCTTTCAGGGAAGGATTGTTCTCAGTAATTCTTTCTACAGCGTGGATCCATGGGCCCACAGCTTGTGACTTATCTGGACTGTTACTTGTTATACATTTAGGTTTATTCATTATTCTGATTTTTATTAAATGATATATTGGTAATATATGCCTTGAGTTCCTCCCCATTTTCGTATTGTCACTACTTGTTGCTGAAAGGCCACTGAAGTGTTTTATCAGAGGAAAAACCCCTTCTAAGACTATGGACACCTTTTTGGATCATTTTTTTTTATTTTGTTATTGCCTGCTACTCATTTTTGGGGTAAAAACTGTTTCCCTGTGTCTACTCATATTTCCCAGATGTTAGTGAAGATTTAAAGGGAGTCTGTCACCTCCATAGCCCCTATAAAGCATTTACATAGCCCCATAGCACAAATAATGACAAATGTAACTGTACCTGGGGCGCTTTCCTGTCACTGCCTCCGCCCGCCCTCCTCTTCACTTGCGTCCTCCATCTGTTCCAGGCTCTTGCTGAGCCAGCGCATGCGCACTGCATTGCCCATTGTGGGCACGGCATCGGGGTAGCCACTGCGCATGCGCCGGCTCGGGGAGAGACTAGAACAGACGGAGGACGCAAGTGAAAAGGAGGGCAGGCGGAGGCAGTGACAGGGGCGGGGAGAGCGTTTAAAAAAGCAGACAAGCCCGGGCTCCACGGCGGTGAGCTCCGTCTCCGGGCACTTCCAACAGCTAATTTACATATGGATTAAAGTACGTTTTTACAGCTTCTACAAGTCAGAGGAAAGCGCCCCAGGTATAGTTACATTTGTCATTATTTGTGCTATGGGGCTATGTAAATGCTTTATAGGGGCTATGGAGGTGACAGACTCCCTTTAATGACATCCTATAGAACAGTTTTTGATCTTCAGTGCTCCAGACATACCCTGAATTATGGCTCAGTATGCACATACGCTTAAAAACCAGGTTGTGTATGACTGTTTATATACAGATAAACATATAAAAGGATACAAGGAAATATGGGTGTCATAAGCAGATTGATCCAAGTGAGTGGTGGCTGATATTCCGATAACCAGCGCAGCAGTATGAGGCAGTAAACCTCAGGAAAGGTGTTAGGAAATGCTCTGAAAATCTTCCATTCTTGGATACTCCCATATATTGTACCAGCAGCGTATGAGACTTGTTAGAAGTTCTCGTTTCCCAGGAGGCCTCGACTCCTTTTGAAGATGGAGGACTGTAGACAGGAGGCTGATTAGGTCTCTTGGGAATGGGAAATTGCGAGAAGGTGGTGATCAGGCAGCAACCATACAGTATATCAAAGCCTCTCAGGCTTCAAAGAAACCAATTTAGCTCATAGTGTGCAAGGTTGCTGTAGGTTAAACTCCAGTTGGCGCTCAGGTAACTTCTTTCTGTTGTCTTATTTTAGAGCTTTCTGCACAGAGTTGTTCTCATTATCGTAGTAACAGTGGAAATATCTCCATTGCCAGTAATTCCATTTACAACCTGTCCAGTGGCAGTAAAGAAATAGCAGATATTGGTTGTGCATTACTATTGGATGTATTATTTTTTGACACTATGCTTTGGTTTCACAATGTGTTACAGGTGCTCAGTATTCGTTGTCTTGATCTTGTAAGAAAATAGAATACTATTTCTAGTTAATTTTTCCAATGTTATCTATGTGATCTTTTCATCTTTGTAGGTGGCAGTCGTTACATGCCTGGCTCATCTTCAAATATTCCTGCTGCAGGCGCAGGAGACCCGTTTACAGGTAACTATTAGTAAAACTTAAGTATGTAACCGTAAGACGCATGGGGCACCTGGACCAACACAGATGCCTTCAGCTTCCAAGTGACATGCAAAAGGTCAGCCATTTTCATAGGTGTAAATCTGCCAACCTGTCCATCATACTAGTATTCCTCATGAAAAGACAGCGCTGGCGCATCTCTTCCTAGAACTTTGGCAGAAATTTATCATTTGATTTGCACAGTTTTCAGGTATAAAAAAAATTTCAGATTTTGACCTACACAATTTTTGAAAAATAAAATTAAAAACATTTACTTTTTGTGATTTTATGCTGTTCTCACTAGTCTTGCAAAAAGGGTGTAAAGAGCTGCATGGTTACCTTATGTTAATTAGATGTACTCCAGACTTATCAGCTGTAAAAGTCGTTAAAAAAAGGGACAATCTTACTCCAGAATGGCTATGGTGTGGCTAAGAAAAACTGGGGGTCAGTCAGCACATCCAAGTATGCTGGTGCACGTCACATGGCTGCAAAAATGCAACAGCACTCTGCGAACACAGACAATAAATTGAGTACATACAATACTGCCATACTCACTGTCTACACGATACTAGCGCTACATTGTAAATGTGAGATTCTTGGCAAATAATTTTGTACAAAAATTATCTGTGCCCGTCAAGGCGATCTCTTTAAGACGGGAACCTAACACTAAACGCCATAGTCACTAGGTGCCATAGCAGCCTCCATTAACTACAGAGGATGCAGGCTCTACATGCATGCTAAGCCAACATTATATTGTACCTCTTATGGTGCCAAAATGGCCTCCACTGATTCAGGGAATGCTGGCTCCACATGCATGCCGAGCCCACACAACATGATACCTCCTATGGTGTGGCTGTTTTGGTGTGGTAGTTACATGCATTTCTGTAAGCCCTATTCCGGGAAGTCAGTTTCAGGGTTTATTTCTTGAAATTACACCACAAAACTGTAAACAATTGCACTTTTAAAGGGCATCTGTCAGCAGATTTGTAAAATGAACTTTTAATATATGCAAATGAGCCTCTAGGAGCAATGCAGGCGTTGCCGTTACACCTAGAAGCTCCGCTTTCTCTACAATCGCTGAATCCTCTCCACTTAGACAGGGCCAGACGTGATGACGTTTACACTGCCCAGCCCTGTCAGTCAAAATGCAGAAGGCACTTTAGTCTAGGTGTAACAGCAACGCCCCCATTGCTCCTAGAGGCTCATTTGCATATAATAAAACATCATTTTTCTCAGCACTTCGGGCACATATGAACATGGGACCAACACTGATGCCTTCAGCTGCCAAACGCACATGTAATGGGTCAGCCGGTTTTATATGTACAAATCTGCTGACAGATGCAGTTTAAACAAAACTTTCAAAATGATATAACTTCTTGATCTCCATTGAATAACATGGCGAATGCGCTAGTTTCCAGTGTCATGTGCAGAGATATTCAATGGAGACCACTGATGGATAGGTCTGCCCACGTGCCCCTCCATCAGTGGCCATGTCTGAACAGGAGTGCCATAAAGGCAATGAAGAGAATGTATTGAAACAAGGGGGCAGACCTCACATATAAAGCCATCGCAGCTGATTCCATAACATGAGGAAGTGGCTTATTTGGGTGTATTTATCAGACTGTATAGAATGGAAAACAGATTTTTTTTTCTATAGTTTAACTACCCACAGCATGAAAATATGGATAAATGCAATTATGTCCATGGTATGGCACAACCAGGCTTCCAAAACACACTTACATTAGGATTATGTTTCCATTGCAGGAAGGAATGCCTACAGATCAGTTGCCGGACAAATTCCAAACACATACTTTCCTAAGAAGGAGCCCGTCACTTTTGATCAGGCAAACCCAGCACAAATTTTGGGTGAGTATTTAGTAATATCGACTTACACATTTAGTGTACGTACTATAGGGGATGTGTAATCAGAAAATGATATGGCTTCAATCAAGTTTTATACAGATTTTTTATTGATGTAAAAAAAAAAATCCTAAAATCCTGCAGTTTTCACACTGGCCATTAAGCGTAATAATGTGCACAGACAGACTTTCTGTGGAGATCACTTTTCATCAGTCATCTCACTATCATCACAAGCAGGATCTCATCAATATGCAGAACACCTCTGCATATGGATGAGACATCATCCACTACTGAGAATAAGAGATAGTCGCAGCTCACCTTCTCTCCCTCCTCGCACAATGACCTCTACACAGGTCAGAGCATGGCTAAAAAAACCCTCCCATCGAAGTCAGAGTGCCCTCCAGTCTATTGTGGTGGCTTCTGTAAATCTTACTGTATGTCTAAGTGCTGAACAGCTCGGGCGGGATATTATAGTGCACAGAAAATGTTGTACCACTACAAAAACTTCATCTGCATTTTTCTAGTATGATGATTAGAATGTTTAGTTTGTTGCAAAGGGTTAATGTATTTTAAAGGGGTTAAAAGTTTTTTATAGACCCCGCAGCATGGTTGGACCTGCAGTGACGTGCATACTCACCTCATTACTACTGCAGAGGTCCAGCTTCATTGAAGGTCCCGGGTCTCCCGCATCAACATTCGTTTTGACATGGGGCACGTGACCACTGCAACCAATGACTGGCTGTATGCGGCAAGTGACGATAGTGATGTGCTGCACTGGCGACATGTGACTGCTGCGGCCAGCGATTAGCTACAGTGGTCACGTGCTCCACGGCAAGTATGATTGTCACATCAGACCCAGCCACGATGTCGGGTCTGTAAAAAACTTCATAAAGGTGCACAAAGTGGATTTGATAATTGGACATCAATAGCTGATTGGTGGGGGTCCAACACTCTGCACGCCCCCACCGGTTCTGATCCGATCCGTTGTTTGGGTGTAGCTCCATTGCTGGAAGTTGGCACTGAAGTGACGAGCTCTGTCCGCTGCACAGTTGTCATGCTGTGTAGTGACGACTTCCAGTAATGGAACAGCTGATGGGCAGGGTGTCAGACGTGTTGGATTATTGTTCAGTGTCTTTCATTACAAATAGGTAAAATGAAACAACTGAACGAGTCCGCTCCTGAAGAATACAGAATGCCTGAGGATGACTTAATCACACTTGACAAACTACTGTCCTTAATCATTAATACCTCAAGAGAAACTGCCACTGCTCAACAAGTAGACACATTGTGGAGGGCAGTCAAATGGCCTGAAGGTAAGTGTTAGATTCCAATGACTTACGCTAACACTGTATGTACACTGACATGGGGAAGGACCATCCACAGGACTCCTAAGCTTTATTAGGTCTACTGGAGTATTACAGCACTACTAGTAGTCCCTCCTAGGTATGTGGATTCTGGGGGAGGAGGAAGCGGAAACAGTAAGAAACTATGAATGCAGAGAGAGGCAGCATTACATGATGCAGAGCTGCATCTCACCAACCATCCAGACACCGTGCCTAAAGGCAGCTTTGTTAGTAAAGTAGGAAGAAGATAGGAAATAAGCAATTCTTAAAAGGTGTCCCATTACAAACACTTACCCACCTCCACAAGATAGGGGATAAGTGTCTGGGGTCTGACCAGTGGGGCCCCTGGCGATCATGAGATCCCTGTTTGAATGGGACTGTCCTCTGTATCTTTGGCAGTCACATAGTTGAATGGAATAGGAGTATACATAGATGTTTGTAATGGGACAGTCCCTTTAATTCCCACTGACATTCAAATAGCTGAGTATGGGATAGGCTGTACTGCAGCTTAAAGGGATTGCCCACCAGATGGAGATGACTGATCGATGGGGGTCTGACCAGTGGGACCCACCTCCGATCACAAGAAGAGTTGCCAGAGTCCCCACCTTGAATGGAGCTGAGGTTATGCAGTACGCTGCCGCCCCATTGAACTCTAGAGATTCACAGAAAAAATGCGCTAAAACAATAGATGCAAACAATATATGGACTAAGCCCTCACTCTATAGATAAAATCTGAGACTCTTAGCCAATACATTTGATCAAAATACATCTGTGCCCACCTACCCAGCGCCACGGTGGTCTCAGTCCAGGCAGGTCCTACGCTAAACCTTCCTATGCGGTTGGGCATCTATGTTTAGGTGCGCAGACCCTGCACATACAGTGTGCTGCTCCTAGTTAACTAGTGTGCATCAGCAACCAATGAGAGGAGGAGCAAACACACCTATATGTACCACCTTAATCAAGGTCGCCTCTTAGATAGGTGGGGCAAAAGTGCACATGAATGCTACTCCCCTGGTTATAGGAGCGCATTCACACAGAAGGTGCTACACCTTCCAGAGACAAAAAACAGATACAAACATCCTGCACCATGCACCTTGAACTCTATGAGACTGCCGGACATGTCCGAGCACTGTACTGAGCCTCTCTTCAGCACACATGCCTGACCACAGCTCTATTCACTGTGGGAACTCTGACACCTTGTTTCTGTGATTAGTGGGGGTTACTGGGCATAGGAAAGAAGTTCTTATGGTGGGACGGTTTAAGGAGGTGCTCAGACAGTTTTTCTCTACGTGAATTTCAGCATGTATTCTGTGCCAATTCACTAAAAATCCACCTCCCATTGTTGTCAATGGGTAATCCGTTCATAAGACACATATTTGAAATCCGTGTCTCAGGGGGAATGTTCTTTTTAGGGGCTATTCAACAACTGTATTTTCTGTCCGTGTCTGATCCGCATTTTTTATGGATTGCACATGGCCCCCATTAACTTCAATGAGGCTGCAAAAAGTGTGGACAGCATGCGGTCTGCATCCGTTTGGTGGACAAGAACAGGCGTTGTTAGAGGGAGGTTTGCGAAAATTGTGAGATACACATGGACTGAATTATTTTGTGGGTCCACGATTTGCAGCCACAGTCGCGTGAATACCCCATAAGATGCAGATTATCCCTGTTGAATGGAGCTTATCCACATGTGGACCTGCAGCAGTTGCTAAATACAAATAGCAGGAATCGGAGGGTCAGATGGAGAAATAGGCCATGGGCACTGCAGCCGGCTGATTGGCAGTGGTGCCAGTCATCAATAGTAAAGTCCAGGAATACTTTTTTTTAATGCTCTGTCTTTAATCCAAATCCAAACCTAGTGTCTTTTCTTTCCCTGCAGATATCGTTTTCCCTGCATTAGATATTCTTCGTTTAGCCGTCAAAAACCCTACTGTCAATGAAATGTTCTGCAGCGAAAGAGAAGGAATAGCATTCACCAACTACCTCTTCCAAGTAATGCGGTCTGACGGCAGACAAGCCAACCAACTGCTTGCCCTTCGGACATTGTGCAATTGTTTTTCAGTCGACGCAGGCGCAAATTTTATGATGTCCCAAAGAGACCGTGTAATAGCAAAATCAATTGAACTAAAATCAGTTTCCAATAAGAATATCCACACGGCTCTGGCCACACTGATCCTCAACTACGCCATCGGTTTACATAGATTAAGTGACTTAGAAGGGAAAGCCCAATGCCTGTCCGCTATCAGCACCGTTCTGGAAGTTGTCCACGACCTGGAAGCTGCTTTTCGACTTCTCGTGGCCCTCGGGACACTGATCAGTGATGACTCCAATGCCGTGCAGTTAGCGAAGTCCCTGGGAGTTGACTCTCAGATTAAGAAATACATGTCCGTCACTGAACCAGCCAAGGTGAATGAGTGCTGCAGGCTGCTTTTAAATACTCTCTAAGGTTTTTTTTTTTTTTTTCTTTTTACCACCAAGAGAAAGGCGTATTCCCGCAGCATATTTTTTCTTATCATACCATGAATACACTGAATGCTGACAGTTTATCTTGTCTTTAAAATATAAGTTGACGGAAATAAATTTTTGCACTGAATGGATGCCTGCCGCTCGTTTTTTGCTACTTGAGCTTTCATTAGTTGTATATGAATCACGTCACTGAAAGACAGGTCAGTGCAGCAGGTACCAAATCCGCCGTCACTGTATAGGTCTCGCCGGTAGTATACCGGGATGACGCCTTTAGGGCCCTTGCAGACGAGCGTGAGCCACGCACGTCTCTCGCATCGCGGGCCCTGGCTTGAACTCCCGGCACTGAACTGAATGCTGTTAGTGTTATCCAACACATTCCAGAACTGTAAGGGTTACATAGCATCATAAACCAGTCTAATGCTATGTAACCCCCGTTCAGTGCCGGGAGTTCAAGCCAGGGCCCTTACTGTGTGAATTTCCTGGACCGTGTGGAGACTCACTGGGAATAAACAGATGGCTCTTCCCATCTTTTCCTCACGAAGTTTGAGACAAGGCTCAGATAAAGGAGAAGGAAAATAGTCTTCCAATTGAAGGATATTGCATTGTGCAAGTAATCAATATTACTCCTATCCCATGCAGTGCTAGATTTATGCTGCACATCCCCCCTTATAAGGGAAAATACTTTAGGTTTACAGTAGTCATGCAGTCCTTAAAGGGGTATTCCAGTTGTTACGAGTTATCCTCTAGCCACAGGATAAAGGGATAACTGTTAGATTGGTGGGGGTTCCAGCAGTAGGATCACAAAAATGGGGACTGCGTACCCCTCTAAAATGGAACTGTCACTCCGTTCATCTTTATGGGAGTTCTGGAAATAGTCAAGTGCTGTACTCAGCTGTTTCCAGAACTCCTTTGGAGTGGCAGTGGGCATGCTCCTTTCCATTCATTATGGGGGGCTTCGAGTGGTATACAGTACTTGTGATTGCTAGGACCCCGCAGATAGGGGATAACTTATAACAACTGGAATATCCCGTTAAACATTGCAGAATAATGAACCAGAGTGCACAAGACAACTGTTTTTAGGGAGGAGTTATTTTTACTAAGGGTGAAATCCACAGGGTCCACAATATACAGGCACTGGCTGTGTGCACATTGTATCACAGATGCGGACCCATTCACTTGAATGGTTCCACAATCTGGAAGGAGCAGTGCGGAACTGAGGCCCGGAAGCATTATGGAATCCGTGGGGTTTCTCTCTGTGCAAATTGTGGTCCCCAGTGCACAGAACGGCTGACACTATGCTGCTGATTTAAGATCTGCACCACGGGTAAGTTTACGCTGTGGACCTTTCCGCAGCACGTGGAAGAGACTTCTTCAAATGGCTGATACAAACTCAACTGTATTTCTGTCCGTATTCTCCGGGTGAATTCGCACTTGATGCATTTCTCTACCACAAATTTGTTCCCAGCGACTCCGCTATAAAATCTGCATGTAACATGCAGATTTTGTGACATATTTGATACAGCAAAATGTGTGATGAAAAAATGTGCCACGTGTGAATCCACCCTTAACTCTCACCTTGCGATCATTTCCTCATGAAACTCTGCGTATACAACACTGAAAGGACACACGACAAGGTGGTAGCTGCCTGTATATGTAATAGCAAAGCATAACTCATACAACTGCACCCTCATGGTAGTAAACATATGAAGAAGCAGTCCTCACAGATGAAAGGAGTAAGAAATAATATCTGGCCCACGGATAAGCGCTTCGCTTTGCACACCAAGGGGTGTCTGCAGGTTTGAGACCTGAAAATTATGTCCCTCTATGTCACAGGCGTTAAACCGCTCGGCGGAAACGTTGACACGTTGGTAAAGTGTGAATGCAACTGGAAGACCTGAAGAGGCAAGACGACTGCGAAGAAAGTGCAGGCGAAGATTAGACCGGATTTTCTGATAGGCATCACAGCCATGATGTGCCAAAGCCCGCGGTGAGGAGGGATCAAAACCACGGCCAGAAGGTGACGGCGGCCGGGGAAGGCGGATTATGGGAACCTGAGGAAGAAGTGGAGGTTCCTAAAAGGAAAAAATAAAGAATGTCATAAGTACAGCAAGAAAAGTATGAGGCTATATATCTGGAATATATATATATATATAATTACAACACTGAGGCTCATAGATGACCCATTAGATCATGTTTCCAGTATGCCTGCTAGTTACGTATCTCCAGAAGTCACTTGGAAGTGCACTGAGGTTACATCGCACTGAACATGTGGTAGCCACCATTGTAAGTCAGCTCATGAGATTTCTTCCCTCATAGATATTCCATGATGAACTGTGAGTGGTATTATTGCAAAATGGAAGCGTTTAGGAACCACATCATCTGAGCCATGAAGTGGAGACCATGTAAAGTCACAGAGTGGGGTCACCGAGTGCTGAGGAGCAGAGTCCTCTGCTGACTCTATGACTGCAGGGCTCCAAACCTACTTAGATATTAAAGGGGTTAATATATATAGGGGTTTACAATATACGGCGCTGTGCTTGGTAAGCTGTGAGAAGACTTCGGCACTCACAGCAGCTGATCAGCGGGGGTCCCTGGTGTTGGACCCCCACTCTTCAGATACTGATGAACTGTCCTGAGGATATAAAAATGTCAGAAAACCCCTTTCAGCACAAAAACTGTGCACCGGTAGCTTCCCATCATAGGTTTCCATGGCTGAGCAGCTGTTATCAGGATGTGGTCTACGTCACTTAGTTCAAGCAAAGAGATATCTTCATGCTTCAGAGACATGTTGGACATTTGTATGTGGGAACAATTTAGGGAAGGCCCTCTTCTGTTCCATATGACTGTGCTCCAGTGCACAAAGCAAGGTCCATAAAGGCATAGTCAGGTAACCTTGGTGTGAAAGATGCTGATTGGCCTTGACCTGAACCCTAATGAACACCTTCAGGATGAACTAGAATGGATATTGTGATCTGGTCCTCTCAACCGACAAATGCTTTTCTGCATAAATGAGCAAAATGTTCCACAAACAAAATCTTGCAGAAAGCCTTCCCATACGAGTGGAAGCTGTTAGCTACAAAGGGGACACCCAATCCATATTAATGTATGGATTTAGAGAGGATGTGGGAGTAATGTGTAGGTGTGCTCCTAGCTTTCTCCATTACAGTGCCTCCAGTACACATACACAGGGACATAGTTATTAATAGGGTACCTACACCTTCATGTAAATCACAGGACAGGTAGCAGAGCTTCTCCCACTGGGATCAGCACTGCTCTGCAGCATGCGGAGTACAGATTTATATAAAGTCTATAGGATCCATACTCGGCTGCATGCTGCAGATCCTTCTGACAAGCACTGCTGCACACTCTGTGAGAAGGTTTATGTACTTTTAAGCCTCAAAAAGCAAAACAAGAGAACACAAAGGCATATGACATGCCTACACTGCCTCACGGCCGAGCCGTGGATTCAGAGCTGCAGGAGTCCACCATACACGTCCGGATACATACACTCGCTCTCTTCTCGCTCATGCTTGAGTCACGTGATATCGCTTCCGCCTGACGCCGAGGTCACAGACGCTCTATGAACACTAGAAACTGCGCTTGCCTCGTCAGTCCCCACTGCTTTAGTTTTAGGACACACGCAGTGAAGCCCTGAATTACAACAAAGCAATTCCTATAAAAATGTGCCTCGCTTGGGCTTCCTCATTGTCCTCTCTGCCCTCACTTGCAATGGCTTCCCCAGTACGTGCGTCAGTTACGTCCTGACGTCACAGGGTGTACGGGATACCGCTAGGGACAAGTCACTGCGGAGATGTGATAGGTGGAAGAGGGATAAGAAGTGCAGTAATGATCTGGAGGTGACTGTAGCTTGTGGGAATTGGTTGTTTTCCTGTGTAGCCACAGCTCAGCCCTCATAGTATATAGCCGTATACACTATCAGACACTCCGCAGCCATGACCGGCGGAAAGAGGAGCACCAAAGAAAAGAAGAAGAGGAGGAGGTCAGCCTCCTGTGACACTGGCTCTCAGGGGGAGAGGAAGAAGAGGAGCACAGAGCCCAGCCAACAGGTCCTTATGTTCCCCTTACACCTGAATTTATGGGGTGCTGGTGGTACAGTCATTGTGCAGTGGGAAGGTGTAGAGGGGGGTGAAGTGACTAGTATGCCCTGTCTCTACTTTAGGGTACGTTCACATGCAGCAGATTAGTCGCAGAAATTTCTACGACTGTTCCATATGCAGAATGAACCCTGTTCATATTTATGGAGCGGATTTTTCAGTTACAGAAAGTTCTGCCATGTATGAACATATCTTAGAGCACATGCATCTTCCTGATATGATAAGCATACCTCCCAAGTGTCCCTCTTTTGGAGGGACAGTCCCTCTTTTTGACCCAAGTCCCCCTGTCCCTCTTTTATCCTTAAATGTCCCTCTTTTTGACCTGGAGAATTAATGCATAAATGTGCATTAATACATTTACTAAATTGCTCCTTACTATGGTTTCTACCTATAAATTAGACCAGAACTTCATTATTTGGTGCAATTTAGACCTTAAAATATCTATAATCTGATGATTTATGTGCTAATATTTATATGGACAATGAAACGCAAGAAAAAAATTGCCGCAGGGGCTCCAGTAATTATGCTTTGGGCGGAGTTAGAGGTGTGGCCTAGTAAGAAAAATTGCCGTGATGCGCACCGCACACATTGTCCCTCTTTGCAATTTTCAAAAGTTGGGAGGTATGGATAAGCACAGATATCAGGCTAATAGATTAAAGAGAATGTTTCAATTTACTGACTGCAAACACATATATTGAAAATGGCGAGTGATTGGAACAACAAAACAAAGTATGATTAAAGCCTCATTCACATTATGCGTTTGGTCAGTATTTATAAGTGATACAGCGGAAAGATTTGCAACTTGCTGGATTGGGTTTACAAACTTCAATGTAAAATACAATAACCACGTTACTGCTGTGTGAATGAGACTCAAGCTTTATTTTCTTAAAGCTAGGAATTCCCTTTAAATTATATTTGTTAGGGCTCATTCAGACGGCCGTATGTTGTCCGCAAAAATGCGGATCCGTTTTTTTTGTGAATCAGATGCAGACCTATTCACTTCTATGGGCCCTTTTCTTCTGTTCTACGGCTCCCAAAACAAATAAAAGATGTCCTATACTTGTCAGTGAAAATCAGGATGTGGCCCCATTGAAGTCTATGGGTCCGCAAAAATGCTGAATGCAATCTGTTTTTTTGCGGACACATCACCATTTAACCCATGGACATGAAAAACAGACACTCTGACAGTTTTTCGTGGCCATTTTTCTGCCATTTTTGCATCTGTTTTCTCACAGTTTGTAATGGGCGTTTTGCATCCATTTTTCATGGCTGTTAAAAATGGATGGATTTCATTGGCTTTTTTAAAAGTAAAATCCCAATCCCTGCAGTATACATAATGTCCCCTAGTGGCCCACAGCAGTAATAATGTCCCCCATAGTGGCCCCCGGCAGTAATAATGTCCCCCATAGTGGCCCCCGGCAGTAATAATGTCCCCCATAGTGGCCCCCGGCAGTAATAATGTCCCCCATAGTGGCCCCCGGCAGTAATAATGTCCCCCATAGTGGCCCCCGGCAGTAATAATGTCCCCCATAGTGGCCCCCGGCAGTAATAATGTCCCCCATAGTGGCCCCCCGGCAGTAATAATGTCCCCATAGTGGCCCCGGCAGTAATAATGTCCCCCATAGTGGCCCCCGGCAGTAATAATGTCCCCCATAGTGGCCCCCGGCAGTATAATGTCCCCCATAGTGGCCCCCGGCAGTAATAATGTCCCCCATAGTGCCCCCGGCAGTAATAATGTCCCCCATAGTGGCCCCCGGCAGTAATAATGTCCCCCATAGTGGCCCCCGGCAGTAATAATGTCCCCCATAGTGGCCCCCGGCAGTAATAATGTCCCCATAGTGGGCCCCCGGCAGTAATAATGTCCCCCATAGTGGCCCCACAGCAGTAATAATGTCCCCCATAGTGGCCCCCGGCAGTAATAATGTCCCCCATAGTGGCCCACAGCAGTAATAATGTCCCCCATAGTGGCCCCCGGCAGTAATAATGTCCCCCATAGTGGCCCCCGGCAGTAATAATGTCCCCCATAGTGGCCCCCGGCAGTAATAATGTTCCCCATAGTGGCCCCGCATCCTGGCAGTAATAATGTCCCCCATAGTGGCCCCCGGCAGTAATAATGTCCCCCATAGTGGCCCCCGGCAGTAATAATGTCCCCCATAGTGGCCCACAGCAGTAATAATGTCCTCTGTAGTGGCCTCCAGTAGTATCAATGTCTCCCAATTGTTGTCCCCAATGTCTCCTCAACTGTTATGTTTTTTTTTTAGCCAACAGAAAACAAACGACTCGCCTCATTCACTTGTATGCGCAGAGGCAGTTGCTCCTCTGTTGAGGCCCAAGTGTGAAGACGTCACCATGCGTTCCCAGCGTGATTTTTAACTCCTAAAAGGCCATTTAGCACTAGTCTAGATGTTTTGAGCTGTCACAAATTCATACGGAGAATCATAGTATTCCTTTTGTAATGATTCTGTTTCTTCTTTCATCTGGATTGTCACATTTTACACTATTGAGCGTAGGTTTGAATACTGTAGGATTATTTAAGACTATTTATCATCTCCAGGAACCAGAATCCTCTGCTCTGTTTCCTGGAACAAAAGAAGAAGATGTTGAAGAGCTAAGTGATATAGAAGAAGGAGGACTAGATCTGAGTGTGCCACTGAAGCCTATAAGCTTTTACATCTCAGACAGGAAGGAGATGCTGGAGCACTGCTTCCGGGTACTTGGGGATAAGAAGCTGAAGAAGATGCTTCCTGATATGCTAAAGGTAAAAATATATTACTAGTAACTTCACAGAATTGGCATTTAATTAGTTAAAGGGGTTTTCCAAGATTTTTTTAACTGATGGATAGGCCATCAGGCTCTGATCAGTGGGGGTCTTACACCTGGGACCCCTGATAATCAGCTGTTTGAGAGGACATTGCCCTCACAGTAGCACCGCTGCCTTCTCGCAACTTTGCCTAGGCCAGTGATGTCACCTTCATAGGTCACATGGGCGGAGCCGCGATACCAAGCACAGCCGCTATACTACTGTGTTGGCGAGTGAAGCGAAGGTTGTTGTGCTACTGCAAGAGCAAATACCTTCTCAAACAGCACAATCAGGGGGCTGCTGGGCGTCGGACCCTCAGGAATCAGATACTGATGACCTATCCTGAGGATAGGTCATCAGTTAAAAGAAATCTCGGAAAACCTCTTTAAAGACTGGGTACCTCCTAGCTGCTATAACCTGGTTTTCGCTGACAGATGTACTTGGCAGCCACCAGGTTAAAGTTCCTTCGTGCTATCCAGGTTGTTATTGGAACACTCCAGTATCTCCTATCTTCCCTGTGTCAGCATGCATTTGCATTGGCATCACTACAGTTAAAGGCAGCCTGTCAGCAGTTTTGACCATGCAAAACTGCTGACAGCACTAGGAAGGAGCTCAGGAGAGCTGGAAAACATGCCTTTGTGGAGATTTCCTCCTCAGGAGTAGTGAGAATATGAACTTTTATTCTGTCATGTTGCCCCTACAAGTGCACTCTGCTCTCTGCATTGAGCTTCTTCACAGCTCCTTCCCTCTGCTCTAAGTGACAGCTGTAACGGTCTCTTGGTCGGACACTGCAGTTATCATGCAGAGGGGTGTAGCTGTGAAGCAACTCAATGCAGAGAACATTTCACAGGGAAACTCCACCTGCTGAGCACTTGCAGGAGCAGAATCTGGTAGAGTAAAAGTTGATATTCATGCTACACCTGATAATAAAAGCTCCACAAAAGATGGAGTCCACAGACCATACTTAACATTTTACGACCTGCTGACAGACTCTCTTTAAGCACTCATTTATAATACAAGGAGGTGCAGTCTAAACCCTTATCATCTATTAGCTATAGGGAATGCTCCTCCTACTTGAAGTGATACAGAAAAGGTCCTTCCAGTGAAACACTTAAAAACGTAAAAACTGTTGTAATTCTAGGCTGTGTTATCGGTGTGCAGTGTTTCTGTCTAGAATTCTGAGGCAGTTCTGAAATGGTCACCTCACAACTTCCTGTATGGATTCACTCACATCAATATCTACCTCCCATTCACCTTGTATAGTGAAAATTCTGCATTGTCAGGTCCAGAACTATTTGTACATTGACATTTTTAGTAATTTATCCTTACACCATCCCAATGGAAAGCCTTCAAAATTTGATTAACGTTTACATTTTCCTCAGTAGGTTTAAGAAAATTATTACATTAAGAGTTTAGGACATGAGTACTCAAATACTTTTTGTAAAGGTCAGCCATTTGGTGAAGGTCCAAGTGGGGGAAGAAAGGAAGGAGGGAAAACACCCATGGTACATAGTACGCTTCAGCAGTTTTTCTAAACCTTTTAATGCATCCAATCCCCTTTGTGGCCTCCTCATAGTAATTGTGCCACCCCACCCAGTAAGGATGTTGCTTTAGTGCCCCAACACAGTATGAATGTGCACTTAGTGCCTCCCCACACAGTGATACCCAAAATGCCCCCTCCTGGTAGGTTATTCCCTTAGTGCACCCCCCCTCCTCCCTACACAAACAGTATGATGCTCCTTTGGTGCTGCCACACTGTATAATGCTGCCTTAGTGCCACTGGCATGGTATGATGCTCCCTTAGTGCCTGCCCACACAATATGATGATGCCCCTTAGTGCCTTCTACACAGTATGATGCCTCTAAGTGTCATCTGTGCAGTAGGATGAACCCCTGGTGCTTCCCACACAATATGATCCCCACACACAGTATGATGTTCCTTTAAATGCCCCCCACAAAGAGTGGGGCAGTGGGAAGTGAACCGACATACTGTTTGAGGCCCTCATAAGTACCTTACAAAAAGAATGATGTCCTTTAAGTGCCCCACACACAGTATGATGTCCCAACTTTTCCTGCAGAGTGACACCCCTTATTGCCTTCAGTTTTAATACTTCCCTGCCACATGTTCCCCTGACAAACTGAGCGGTGCATGTCTGCTCTGATCAGTGCTGTCACTGTGGTGCAGCGCAGCAGGTGCAGTGACATCACTACATCACGCCTGCCTGCACTGAACCACCATTGGCTGACAGTTCCCTGCTTCAGCATTGTATTCAACTGTATCTGTGTCCTAAGGATGCAGATAAAGTTGAAATCAGGAAATGTAGGGTTCTTTACAGCTGGCATCTGTGGTCCAAATTCAGAATGTGATCCACCAGTTGAGCATCCTTGGTTTAGGATTTTGTACATAGTCCCCTCCATTTTCACAGTCTCATTAGTAATTTAACTGTTTCCTCACTATTTCATAAAGAATTAAGGAGGTGAAGTGTTGAACTTACATTTGATAGCTGTTCACGGAAACTCCAACGCAGATGTCAACACCATTGGTACATTCTTAAAAGGGTTGAAAGCACTTGGAAGCTTAGTGACATCAAAAGACACATAAAATGAATGATTGCATAACTATTTAATTTGTAATGAAAAAAACACTTCAAGACATCTAGCGAAGTCAAGAACACCATCAAGGAGGTAGCTTATCATTGTTAAAGTCTATAATCAAGAGACTTCTTCATGAATGTAAATCCAGATGGTTTACCCCAAGATGCTAACATCTGGAAACTCGAGAACAGAAAGGCCAGTATAGACTTTGCTAGACAACATGTATAAAAGCTGCTTAGTTCTGAACAAGATCCTTTGTCCAGATGAACCCAAGATTAACTAGAATGATAGGAAGATAACCGTATGAAGAAGGAAAGGCCTCTTGATCCAAAGCACAGTGGAGTTACTGATATGGTACAAGCTTGAGTGTCTGCCAGTAGAGTCACTAGTGTGACTGTAGATAGCAGGATGAATTCTGCAGTTTATAGAGACTTACATTCTGTCAAATGCCCCCCCCCCAATAAAAAAAACCCCAAAAGCCTTAAGATATCTGCAGTGAAGGCCTGGCAAAGTATGTCAAGAGAGTGAAGTCTATGTGTTGCAGACTTCTTCCAAAGTACTGTATTTGTACCCAAGTATTAAAAATAATCCTTATATTTATCAGTGTGCTCAATTACTTTTGGACCTGTAAAAATGGCTGTAATTATTAAATATTTTTTGAAAAACTCCTTCAATTAGGCTGAAGGCCCACTTGTCAGTCATATGTTGATGGCTTTGTATTACATCCATTGTGGTATCTATATAATGAAGCAGCACTCCATAAATCTTGTAAAAAAGTGATTTATTCACCCAATGGACAGCACCGTTTCAGTCCCACTGTGGAAACATTCTCTCCATTGTAGTGATATACAGAGGCTAAATTATGACAATTTTCACCATCCAAATCTGGCCCCAATCGGACATGTATAGGTGTGAATATCGTTGTATTTAGGGGTGGGTGATTTTTGTCCCCCTAAAAAACAAAGAACTTTTTTTCAACCTTATGGATGAACATTGAATTAAACCTAATTATTAATTAACATTTTTATTTTGCACAAATTAACGCTTGAGTACAATGTATGGTATGGTAATATGCTTTTTTTTTTTTTTTATATATACTCAGACTGGTATGACTGTGGTGTGGAGTCTGAACTGGAGAGAAGGTTACCTTAGCAGTGGCTAGGAGTTAGGTTCTGCTCATGCGAGTACCACTTCCACTTCATTACGCTGCACCTCATCTCGGAAGTGCACTGTAATACAAGTACTCGCTCCAGTCAAGTGAATGGGGTGAGTACTTGTAATTACACTACACCACCGCTCCACAGGAGATGCAGACCTCGTATGGAACACCACCTCCTCACCTCAAAGCTGATCGGCAGGGGTGCCGTGTGTCGGACCCACACCAATCGCATATTGATAACCTATCCTGACAATAGGTCAGTGATGGCTAACCTACTGCACTCCAGCTGTGCTTTAGTTAGGTGGTCTCTGTCATTTAGGAAAAAGGAATAAATATCTCTTAAAGGGGTTGTCCCGGAAACTGTTATCCCATATCTACAAGATAGGTGATAAATATCAGATCACAAGGGTGAAATAAGCAAATTATAAAAAAAAAAAAAAAAAAAAACTACTGATGGGTTTCATTTTTTAACTTGGTGAAGTTAATACAAGGCACTTACTAATGTATTGTGATTGTCCATATTGCCTCCTTTGCTGGCTGGATTCATTTTTCCATCACATTGTACACTGCTTGCATCCAGGGGTTACGGCAACCATTGCAGGGTAGATACGAGGTGGCGGGGACTGTAGCTGCTGCACTTCCGTGCCTATGCAAGCTCCCATGGTCCCAGACACCTGAAAGGCTGGCATGTTTTCCTGTAGTGTGCAAGTATGGCCCCCGCTGTGCCGTCCAGCACGCATGCGCAGCAGATCCCAGCCACCTCGTATCGGCGCTGCAGCTGTGGCCTAAAGATGAGCCGTGTATAATGTGATTGAAAAATGAATCCAGCCAGCAAAGGAAGCAATATGGACAATCACAATACATTAGTAAGAGCCATGATAAATGTCACACACTGTTCCATAGTGTCTGCTATATGTCACCCAGAACTGTGACATATGTGTATGTGTAGCTCTCTCATACATTTTCCTATATCTGCCGCATGCCTTGAAATACACTTTCTTGAATATGATGCTATATGTCATACTATTAGTCCAGCAAGTCAGAGTGTTTTATGTTAGTGTGAGGAAATCCACTTGTTTCTCTTTTATATTGTAGGACTTATCTCTTGATGAAATCAAACAGCTTTGTCTTGAGCAAGTAGAAATGGAAACTGCTGAAAATTTGTTAAGGATCCTTCAGGGTAAGGCCAGCTCGTTGATTGTTTTTGTAGTGCATTGTATATATTCACTAGCATTACCATTTCACATGATGCCTACCTTCTGAGGCTTGTTATTCTACTTAAAATCAGTACATGCTTAATTGTGTGTTGCCTTCTAGGCTAAATGAGGGTTAAACTCCCTAAGGGCATAAGGCACCAATTAAATGTGCACCCTGAATATAGCTTAGCATCTGGAAACCCCACGGGAGCAGTGACTACCAGAAGCCCATGGCAGCTGTGTTACAGGGATGTTTTCATTGTGGGGACTGTAAAAAGAGGAAGATGTGAGGAACCCAGAAAAGAGAGAGTCTAACTAGAGCGTTCCAAAATGCCAAGTCATACTACACCCTTCCTAGTTTCACCTGGAGCGTCCACACCAAAAAACCTCTAAGGACGTGCACAGAACAGAATCAGGTTTGCAAAAGTGGTACTAAAGCGGATTTGTCAGCTTAAGGATAGTATATTACAGCTACAGGTCTGTGCAGCTAGTAGTCAGAGCACAGAAAATATACATTGGACATATAGAGGAGTATATAGAGAATATTGGCTGGTAGTAGTATGGAGCTGTATTATGCTACTATTGCACAGGCCAGGTAAAGGAAATCTGTCACCAGGTTTGTGCTGCTCTAACTTTTAAAGGAAATCTGTCACATTGAAGATGGTATCTGACCTGAAGGCACCATGTTATAGAGCAGGAGGAGCTGAGCAGACTGATATATAATTTATGGGAGTAGAGTCAGTAAAACCTGTCATTTATCCATTTATATCCATGCTCATTCTGGACTCTGACGTCCAGGAGGCGGTCCTATCTGTATACACAGTCATAGAGGGGAGCCTGTCAATCACTGATAGGACCGCCTCCTGGACTTCAAAGCTTAGAATGAGCAAGAATATAAAAGGATTAATTAAAGGTTTTACTGACTCTTTTCCCATGAAACTATATATCAGTCTGCTTCCTCCTGCTCTATAACAGTTGTCTTCAGATTAATTTTCATTTTTCAAAGTGATCGGTTTCCTTTAAAGGCTATGTACACCTTTGGGGGCACTTTTATTTTGCATTTTACTCATTTTGGGCTAAAAATAATTTTTTTTTCAATTGGTCTTTATTAAAAATATTGAGCCTGTCACAAAGGGTTAACTAATTTCTAGCTGTGTGAATCATACTTTTTGCTTTCACTTTGTGCCAGTCATCTAATAAACCTTCCTACTAAATTACTATAAGGTTGTAAATGCCAATTTAAGCCACATTCTTATAAGTAAGATAAGAATTGAGCTATAATGAGTGTTTATAAGGTCAGAGATAAGGAGCTGTCAGCGCTGCCTGACGGAACAGAGTGAAAATTCAGATCCTGCTACTAGAGAAACTCAAGCCTGCACAGAAACAGGGGTTCAACATTTTTAATAAAGACCAATTGAAAAAATGTTTTTAGCTCAAAATGAGTACAATGCAATTATACTCAATAATAGCCTCAAGTTTAAGTCTTCAAAAGGAACTGTGCCACCAGTACAGGGGAGGCAGCCGTGGTGGAGCAGCAGCACCACTATGTTCTTAAGTGGAACAGGGCCTTGTCTCTAAGGTGGGTCCTGTTCCCAACTGTACTGCACTATGTTTGACATCTGTTAGCAGTAAAAGACAGTAAATGCTACATGTAATAGAGGTAGTTCTCAATCTCAAACTGTGAAACATGTACCCTAGAGGTACGTACATGGCATGTCTCTAGGGGGTACTTGCACTGTGCTCACAACTTATGGGATACTTTGATGTAATTTAAGTAAGAGGTACATTGAGAAACGATCATATACACAATTGACATGCACACACAGAGCATGATGGCTCATTAGCTCGCAAAAATAGTTATGCTCTTGTGGATAAAGACTAAGGGGCACATTTATTAAGACCGGCATTTTAGATGCTGGTCTTAATAAGCCCCTTTGCAGGTGCTGGATCCGCTAAAGCTATGTAGAGGCACTGGCTTCTATATAACTTCGGTAAATCCACCACCGCTTCTAAGCTTTCTAGCTGTCTTACATTTACATAATTTTCTACACCTAAAACAGGCATAGATAATGATAAATGAGACGGGTTTGCCGGACGGTCCCTGCCCACACCAGGCCCACTTTTTTAGACCTGGCATGAGCAGGGACAAGTTGCAGATTGCGGCGCAAATGACCTTGTGCCACAATGTGCACCAGAAATATGCCTAATTTATTAATTCTGTTTAATAAATGATCCCCTAATTCACTAAAAAGCTATATTTCCCTTTTATTTTGCCTAGGAGATCATGGTGTAGATTCTAACACAGAGGAAGAAAATGAAGGAAATTCCAGAGCGGGGCTAAGCAGTCAGTAAGTAGTTAATGGGCATATTTGGAAGTTTACATTTCAGCTATCTGTGATGATAAAATGTCTAACTGTACGTTGAGCAGTATAATTAAAGCTTATTCGCTCATTACCAAAAATAATAAAGCACCCAGATAGAAATGGCGAATTTCTGCATAACTTGACTTGTACTTATGCATTAGACAGATATGTAAATGGTTACACGTGTGTTCTGAATAGACACTCGATCTTGACACAAGGTGCTGTAAAAGTGCTTCCCCCACTGCCCTATAAAAGGCTCTCAGAGGCTACTTTTGGGTAGTGCACCTTTTGGTGAGAGATCAATGACTGCTAGACATGCCTCTACTCCATTTTGACAAGTTGACACATGGAGTGGGTGCAAATCATTGGACTGAGAAGCAGGATGGTCGTTTTGACGAATAACCTGTCACGTAAGCCGTTCTGACCTAGCTGTTAGGAGCAGTAGTTGTGTGAGGACACACGCACACACACTAAGAACAGGCTCCTTGTGGCCCAGACAGACCACCAGTAGAGAGGATCGTTTGATCCACCGACAGGCACAAGCTGCCCACAGTTTCCTTGACCACCATCCAGGCACAGGTGGTTCCTTCATTACACACCCCTGTCTCTGCTCGCACCATTTCCAGGTGGTTAGTAGAAGAACATTTATTGGGTCATTTATCAAAGTAGTGTAAAGTAGAACGGGCTTAGTTTACCATAGCAACCAATCAAATTCCACCTTTTATTTTCAAAAGGAGATGTGGAAAATGAAGGTGGGATCTGATTGGTTGCTATGGGCAACTAAGCTAGTTCTACTTTACACCACTTTGATAAATCTCCCCCTTAGTGTCACAGCTTCAGTTATGTTTTCTGCCATTAACAGCCAGCCACCATCGCCTTCATTTTCAGTGCTGACGTGAATGAGAAACCTGGACTGCAACCATATGGTCTTTAGCGACGAATCCAGGTTGTGTTTAGGATCAGACGATGGTTGGGTTTATGTATGGAGGCTTCCTGGTGAGCGCTTCAATTCTGCCTTTGCTGTGGAGCTACATACTGCCCCACCTGCTGGTATGATGGAGAGTGGAGAGGGAAGCGCTGTGCAGCTGTACTCACCCCCCCCCGTTCTTCTTCCGGGCCCTGCTCTGCAATGTGCCCAGACGGCATACAGCATCAGAATGTAGTGCACGTAGGCTCGCACTGTGACCTGACGCTGTGCAATGTCAGATCACAGTGCAGCGTGGGCCTGAAGAAGACCAGGGACCAATGAGTGTCAGCGCCGTCCAGTGCAAGCGAGCTAAGTTCATTTTTTTTTTTTTTAATGTCTGATCTGAGGTCTGATGAGAGGATGATCTGAGGATGATATGGGAATGATCTGATTCTGATGGAGGTTGGGGGTCCGATCTGTGGCTGATTGGGGCCCAATATGATGCTCGTGGTAGTCCGATCTGAGGCTGATGGAGGTTGGGGGGGGTCTCATCTGAGGTCTGATGAAAAATATTTTTTTCTTATTTTTCCTCCTCCAAATCCCTGGTGCGTCTTGTAATCTGAAGTGTCTTATAGTTAAAAAAAAAAACGGTAACTCTGAACCTTGTGATTTGATCCGTCAGATGTAGCAATCAGTTGCTATGGCAGCCTAAATCCTTGTAAAAGCTACCAGACCTTCCATAGTTGCCTCCAGTAATGCTTAATAGGAAGACTGCAGAATCCCCATAGACTACAATATTAAACTATTACAGGCTATGGTATAATTGACCAAACAATTGCATGTTCAGGTCTCCCTAGGGGACTAAAAGTAAAAGTGGGGAAAAACATTTTTTTTAAATACTAAAAACAATTTTACATAAAAATAAACAAAAAAAAAAAACATAATTGATATTGACGGATTCGAAGATGTCAGTGCTAATAAATGTTTATCCTGCATGGAGACCTTTTTTAAAAGTTGTAAAGCATAGGAAAAATTACCATATTTTTCGCCCTATAAGACGCACCGGCCCATAAGACGCACCTAGGTTTTAGAGTAGGAAAATAAGAAAAAAATATTTTTCATCAGATCCTCTTATCAGACTGCCCATAAATTTCAGGACATCACATCAGACCCCCATATCAGCCCTCCATGTCAGAACTCCATCAGCCCTTCATGTCAGACCCCCAACAGACCTCAGATCAGCCCACTATGGCCCCACACCATCTCACTGTGCGCCCACCAGACCTCAGATCAGCCTACTGTGCGCCCACCAGACCTCAGATCAGCCTACTGTGCCCCCATCAGACCTCAGATCAGCCTACTGTGCCCCCATCAGACTTCAGATCAACAGTATGTGCCCCCACCAGACCTCAGATCAACAGTATGTGCCCCCATCAAACCTCAGATCAGCAGAATGTGCCCCCATCAGACCTCAGATCAACAGTATGTGCCCCCATCAGACCTCAGATCAGCCCACTATGGCCCCATATCAGCCCACTGTGCCCCCATACCATCTCACTGTGCGCCCACCAGACCTCAGATCAGCCCACTGTGCCCCCATCAGACCTCAGATCAGCAGAATGCGCCCCCATCAGACCTCAGATCAACAGTATGTGCCCCCATCAGACCTCAGATCAGCGTCTTGTGCCCCCATCAGACCTCAGATCAGCGTCTTGTGCCCCCATCAGACCTCAGATCAGCGTCTTGTGCCCCCATCAGACCTCAGAGCAGCGTCTTGTGCCCCCATCAGACCTCAGAGCAGCGTCTTGTGCCCCCATCAGACCTCAGATCAGCCCACCCAGCCACTTAAAAAACCTAACTTACCTGTCCTACGCTGCCGCTGCCCTCCGGTCCCGCGCTACACTCTCTTCCCTGCCGGCGCGCACTATGACCTGACGCTGCAGCACAGGACAGGTAAGTAAGGTTTTTAGAAGTGGCTGGGTGGGCTGATCTGTGGTCTGATGGGGGTCCCTACGTACAAGTGAGCGCTTCCTTATGGAAGCGCTCACCTGTATTCGCCCTATAAGACGCACCGCATTTTCCCCCCTACTTTTGGGGGAAAAAAAGTGCGTCTTATAGGGTGAAAAATACGGTATATAAATTAGCATTGCTATCGTATTTACCCAGACCATCAAGGTAGCTTGTCAGTTACAGTGCATAATCTAATATATAAAGCTGAGAGTATGTATGTATGTATGTCCGCTAAAGGAATCCGCACCGTTGCAGCTACAATCACAAAATTTGGCACACATATTCATCAGGTGTCTGGGAAGGTTTTAGAACAGGTCTCAGCTCTCCAGGATGTACCGTTCCTGAGATATTCCCAAAAAATTCATTAGCCAATAGAAGCCTGGTCACATGACCCTTATCAGCCAATTGACGCTCACAGGCAGTTAGTCTCCACACACACCAGGTTTCCATAACAACCTAGCCAGTTCACTGTTGTAGGTCTGCTTTAAAGGGGCAGAGCGCTGTGGATGACACTGTTAAAGGGGTATTCCGGTTACCACAACTATAACTTATGTTTTAGACTAATTCATCATCAATCATTACTTAATATAATGTAAATTTCACATATTTAGTGTTCAGTAGTAATAAAAGATGTTTTCTTCCACTGCTACCAACGGTGTTTCCTCCTAAATTACTATGGCATCGACCTGTAATTCAGGCCACTCTCAACAGAAGGACTTAAAAGCCCCACCCCCAGGTCCCAATAAGTAACGCCCCCGACTCAGTCAGGCCACGCCCCTTCCACTCCTCATGCGACCGGGATTGAAAAAATGAAGGTAAAAATCAACTTCTGTCAGCTGCAGGGGAGGGAGGGTGACTTTCTCCCTGCAGCTCATGCTCAGACTGCACAGTGCTGCTGTCTGAGAGTGATCTGTTCAAAAGGACATCCCTGTGTCCAACCAGGCCCTGCGCATGACAGAGGACAGGGAGTCTGAAAGCCAGACTGTCCAGCCTTCCCTCAACGTGAAGCTGTGCCACCGGTCCCCATGAAGCCACACCCCTAAACACGAAGCCATGATGTAGATTCTAACACAGAGGAAGAAAATGAAGGAAATTCCAGAGCGGGGCTAAGCAGTCAGTAAGTAGTTAATGGGCATATTTGGAAGTTTACATTTCAGCTATCTGTGATGATAAAATGTCTAACTGTACGTTGAGCAGTATAATTAAAGCTTATTCGCTCATTACCAAAAATAATAAAGCACCCAGATAGAAATGGCGAATTTCTGCATAACTTGACTTGTACTTATGCATTAGACAGATATGTAAATGGTTACACGTGTGTTCTGAATAGACACTCGATCTTGACACAAGGTGCTGTAAAAGTGCTTCCCCCACTGCCCTATAAAAGGCTCTCAGAGGCTACTTTTGGGTAGTGCACCTTTTGGTGAGAGATCAATGACTGCTAGACATGCCTCTACTCCATTTTGACAAGTTGACACATGGAGTGGGTGCAAATCATTGGACTGAGAAGCAGGATGGCCGTTTTGACGAATAACCTGTCATGTAAGCCGTTCTGACCTAGCTGTTAGGAGCTGTCTCTGCTCGCACCATTTGCATGAAGCCACACCCCTAAACATGTGGCCACGCCCCCTGGTTCCATGAAGACACGAAGGAGAAGCTGTCTGAGCGTGAGCTATTGAAAGGGTGGACATCCCTGTGTCTTTCCAGGCCCTGCGCCGAATGGTGGACAGGGAGTCTGAAAGTCAGACTGTCCAGCCTAAAACCGGACCTCTGGCCACCCTAGGGGCAGGCTGATGTTAGGGTAGCCAGATATCCGGCTTTAGGCTGGACAGTCCGGTTTTCTGGCTCCCTGTTCTCCTTCTGGCGCAGTGCCTGGACGGACGCAGGGATGTCCACCCTTTCAGTAGCTCACACTCAGACAGCTTCTCCTCCGTGTCTTCACAGAGCCAGGGGGCGTGGTCTCATGTTCAGTGGTGTGGCTTCATGGGGACCGGGGGCGCTGCTTCACGTTTGGGGGAATGGCCGGTGAGGTCCGGCTTTCTGGGGTGAAGACAGTGGCCACCCTAGCTGCTATGGAGGTCACAGTTAAAGGGGAGGACACTGTGGATGTTACTGTTAAGGGGCGGGCATTGTAGAGGTCACTCTCGATATCTTTTAATAACACACACACACAAACATTAAAGGGGTTGGCCACTTTGTTAGCACTTATTAAAACTCTAAAGAAAGCAGGGAGACAATAAACTTCCTAATATATCTTCTGCAGCAAATCTGCCTGGTTTCCTTGCTATTGGAAGCCACGCCCCCTCAGTCCTGCTCTCATAGCTGCCTGTCTCGTCCATGCCTGGACCTGCACTAGTCCATGGAAGGAGTGTGCTGCTCCTGGGTCCTAAAGGCACCCTGCTTGTGTCAGAGAAGTTTCCTTCTGCTGTGACTGCAGTCCTGACTATACAGGGCGGAAGGGGGTTAGCAGAGAAACTTGTTAGAAGCTGAAATAAAGGAACTTTGCAAGAGGAAGAGAGACTGAGGAGAAGCTGTGTTGGACCTCACTGACTGCAGTGATGTAGCAGAGCCAGGAAGGTGCTGTGGAGAACACAGTGCGCAATTCTAGTGTCTGTCCTGTCTATCTGCAATGTGATCTTATCACAGACGTGTTTATTCCAGCCAGACCAACAGGTCAGGAGCTTTAACCCCTTCTGAGCTGTCAGTATGGCTGAGGTCAGTGATAGCAGCAGTCACTGATGTCATCTGTAAATATGTGCCCTCTCCTTCCTGCACACTGTATATAGTGATATATGATGCCCCCAATACAGTGATATGTGATCACCACTTTATACTGTATATAGTGATGTGTGACCCCCTGTATACAGTAATAGTTGACACCACCACACCATATACTGTATATAGTGATGTGTGACCCCCTGTACATTATATATAGTGCCGTGTGACCCCTGTACATTATATATAGTGATGTGTGACCCCCTGTACATTATATATTGTGGTACATACAGTGGTATATACAGGTCGTATGATGATATACAGGAGGCTCCTCTGTATGTCAGCAGATCGATTTGTGCAGTCCGTGCACCTAAACAGAAATCTATGACAGCTCAGAGCTGCCATAGATTTCTGGCTTTATTTGAGTCAGAAAACTGGTGAAAATGAACATAAATTTGTTGGGGTGACTGGTCACGCCCTGTCTCTGCCATTGTCACGCCCTTTAAAAAAAAAAAAAAAAAAAAAAGCAGTTAAAAATTTGCAAACACATAGAGGGAGATTTATTAAAACTGCTGTAAAGGAAAACTGGCTTAGTTGCCCATAGCAACCAATCAGATTCCATCTCTCATTTTCCAAAGGAGCTTTGAAAAATGAAAGGTGAAATCTGATTGGTTGCTATGGGCAACCAAGCCAGTTTTCCTTTACACCAGTTTTGATAAATCTGTCCCTATATAGTTTGCAACTTTTTAACACCACTTTTTAGGAACAAGGGAAATGATTCCCTTTCCCCCCCCCCATTCTGTTTTTGGCTTACATCCAGTGGCACAACTAGAAATGACTGGGTCCCATAGCAAATTTATGAAAAGGGTAACACCCCCCCCCCCTCCTTTACTGTTGGGACTGGGGCGTTCTTTCTATTGCTATGTCTGTACAAGAGTTATTCACTGATAACTGGGTTATTGATATTATCCTAGTGGCTCTTGTCTCTATGGGAACACAGGTGGGCGGGGAGGTCATGTGACTGCTCCTCTAGACATGCTTGCTGCAGTGCATGCTGGGATTTTTACTTTCACTTTGCAGCTGCTCCTCCCACATAGCCTGTCTGAGAGAGCTCCTCCAGGGAAGTGTGTCATGGTGAACAGGTTAGATAAATGACGTACAGCCAGTACATGTCACCTGAGAAATACTTCATAGTGTTGGCTATTGTCTGGGGGAACTTTGGATTTTTGATACTTAGGGTGGCCAACCCCTTTAAATGAAATAGATTAACCCTTACAGTACCAGCGCATGTACGGCGCTGGGATGATGCGGACACATGGCGCCCGCTCACACGTGCGGCGGGCGTCATGGCCGGCAAGTCTATGCTGTTTCTACTTGCCGCCATCGGCGGCGTCTTGCTGGGCCTTTAGATGCGTCTGAACCCGGAAGCGTACGCTTCCGGGTGGTGTACAGACGCCCCGAGTGGCCAATCGGGGTGTCTGTACACCATATAAAAACTGTAATCCTCGCTGGTGAGGATTACAGTTTTCAAACTGCAATTCTTATTCTGGCCACTAGATGGCAGGCCAGTATAAGAAATGAGCAATTCTTGGATTTCTCTCCATCTAGTAAATCCCTGATTGCTTATAAAGAAAAAAAAAACACAATATATTAGCTCATATTTAAGCTTTAAAATAATCACAAAAATTTAAAAAAAATGTTAAAAAAATATATAAAAAATAAAAAAAATATAAAAGTTCAAATCACCCCCCTTTCTGTATAATTAAAAAATAAATACCTAAATAACAATAAATATAGACATCATGGGTATCACCGTGACCGAAAACGCCCGTATTTTTAAAATATAAAAAAAAATTCCAATACGGCGAATTGTGTGGCGGAAAAAAGCGTCCAAATGGCGATTCGCTGTTTTTTGTCGCTTTTTTTTTCTAAAAAAAATTAAATAAAAAGTGATCAAAAAGTCATACACACCCCAGAATGGTATCAATAAAAACTTCAGATCCCCCCGTACAAAATGAGCCCCTGTACAGCTCCGTACACATAAATACCAAAAAGTTATAGGGGTCAAGATATGACAAAAAAAAAAAAAAGGCCAACTTTATAATTTTTTTTTCTCACTATCAAAACGCAGGAAAAACTATACATATTAGGTATTGCCGGATTCGTACTGACCAGTAGAATGAAAGTAACTGGTCAGTTTTAATGAACATTGAACGTTGTAAATAAGAAACCCGTAGAACTGTAGCGGAATAGCGTTTTTTTGCAATTTCACCCGATTTGGAATTTTTTTTTCCTGCTTCCCACTACACCATATGCAATATTAAATGGTGGCGTTGGAAAGAACAACTTGTCCCGCAAAAAACAAGCCCTCCTACAGCTATGTGAACAGAAAACTAAAACAGTTATGGCTGTTTGAAGGCAGGGAGCGCAAAACAAAAACGCATGACCGAAAAAACCTCCGGTACTGAAAGGGTTAAATATACCCGGGCAAAGCCGAGTCCTTCAGCTAGTTAATGTCATAAAAGCGAAAAACAGTGGTGGAATCTTGTTTTTTGTTTTTTTTGTCAGTCAGTTTTGTCAGAATTTGTTTCCGTTTTCCAATACATGATAGGGTAAATGAAATGGTGCGATTAAAAAGCACAACTTGTCCCACAAAAAACATGCCCCCATACAGTAATGTGAAAGGAAAAGTAAAGAAGTTATGGCTCTTGGAAGGCATCGAAAATAGCTAATATTGCTCACAAAGTGTACCTAAACCGTTAAACAGTTTTTTAAAACTGTCCTAAAAATAATTTTTGCAATATATGTATTAGTTTTATTGTTTTTGTAGCAAAACAGGCCCCCGAAATTAGGGCCTTTCTTTAGCACATATGTACACCATAGCCATACGGATTCTGTAATCTACAATATGAGCTGTACTGGCAGGGGCACACAACGCTGCTCTTGCCTGTGCCAACCCCACTGGCAGAGCTGCATAGCACCTTGGTGTGGGTATGCCCTGTCAGCTAAGCCCAGTAAGGGCAGGCAGGAGCAGCAATGTCCTGTGCAGAGCTTCTGCGTGTCCATCCCATTGCCAGACCTAGTACAGCTCTCATCCCATCCATATCTGGCGTTGTGTTGTAGGCCCATTTAGATGAGTTGGAGCCTCGGAGAATTTTTTTTTATCCTTTTATACAGTAGCACAGGGTTGCCTGCAAATGTGTAGAGGATAGTGATACAGTATTCATCCTTAGTGTTTTTTTTACTGGATGCCTTCAGCTCTGTCGACATTACTTTTGAACCTTCCATTGGATTGTATACACCGGCAGTATATCTGCTAGTGCTACTTTATTGTGTTTCTCTAATATATCTTTATAATCTATGTGTAATATGTGTTGTTGTGTGTTTTTTAAATGAAGTCTCTAAATCTATATTTATATGTAATGAATCTATAATGCTGCCTATAGCTATGATAAGTAGATAGTCTGCCAGTAGATGGCTCTGTAAGCCTTGTTTTTTTAGTATTCCACATTTATTGTACAATTCGTTAAATTATGTCTGCAGCAAGTTTTAAAGTATGGAGCAGTGTATACAGAATAACACTCCAGGGACCTAAAGAGCAGATGGTCATGTTTCCTCTATTCCATCAGTTTGTGTGCAAGTAATAGCATCTTGTGCAAGTTATTGCCCATTTTACTGTAATAGAAATGATAGTTCTTGTAATGGAACAGCTAAAAAGTTTGTTCATTGAAAAAAGGCATGGTGGGTATTACATCCTCATATTCCAGGAGCAGAACATGCATTGAGAAGATGAGAAGAATATGTTGTGGTATTTTTAGTTTATTTCTTTTTTTTTTTTTTTCTTTCTTTTTGATCCCCCCATTTATGGTGCCCAAAAGGGGACTCGCCCCCAAATATCTTGGGGTCCTTATAACATGGGCAGCATAAATTGCTAGTATTTAGTGCTAATATAGCAAGTTTACTCGCATTATTATTATACAATAATCACAAGTTTTTTTTTTTTTTTTCATAAATACGATCATACTTCCCTCACATACAGTCTGCATTACTAGCGACACGCAGATGCTGGGTAACCTGGAGGAATGTGCTGTCGATAAGTGAGGATTTTTATGTCCGCATAAAAGATATGATCAATTATTGTTAATCTTTTGATCGCTGGGCGTGTTTACTCTGGGCAGTGATTGTAAATGATCACTCATAGCCGTTTAACCCCTCCTTGTCACATGGGTGGAGAGCATATGGAGCAGGCACAGGAACTGAGCCTGCTCCATATACTGTGGGTGCCAGCTGTATTATACAGCTGACACCGACCTGCAACATCTGAGATTGGAGTTAATGTCAATCCTGTTTAATCTGTCAGATGCAATGCTTATGAGAGGCTACAGCTGAACTTTTAGTCAGTGGGTGGGAGCTCCTTCTGTCCACACTGTGCCCCAACCTGCCCATGTGCAATGCAATGGGTGGTTGCGACCGGTTATCACAACTGCCAGAGGCTTAGTGAAGGCCCCCGCTCTGTCACTTTGATATCGCCCGGCAGGGTAAAGTATCGCAGAATATTGCAGTGTATTGTACAAGCAATGTAGTAATGGCATGTTCAGGTGCTACTAGGGATTTAAAAAAAAAAAAAAAAAAAAAGTAAAAAATATATTTAATTACATTTTTAAATAATGCAAAAATATTAACCCCTTTGCACACCTTCACATAATTATACATTCAAGGTACGCAAGGGGTACATGAAGAGGGCACACAAGTTAAGCATGCTCCATACGTGCCTGGTGTCAGCTGTATTACAAAGCTGCAATGATCTGGATCAGAGATGAGGCTAATCCTAAAAATGGCTCTTTTGGCACAGTTTTTTTTTATTTATTTTAACGACATTCACCTGACATAGTATTATCATGTGATATTTTTATAGAGCAGGTCATTATGGATGCAGCAGTACCTAACGTGTATTTTGTTAAGTTTTACACAGTGAAAGCATTTTTAAAAAATAAACAATCTTGTTTTTGAGTTGCTATTTTCTGAAAGCCATATTTTTATTTTCTATTTTTATGGTGATTGTCTTATGTGGGGGCTTGTTTTTTGCGACATGTGGTGACTGTTTCATTGGTACCATTTTAAGGGTGCATAAGACCAGTGTGCTCCCCCTGCCTTGGACACTGAGTGTGCTGCTGTTTCCAGGGAAGTTGGTCTCTGGTAGGACAGTGGCACATTTGTGTCCCAGGCTCCCTCTGCCAACTCCTTCATCCTGCAGGCTGAGCTAAGGGGTTCTGCAGTAGTTTTTTCTGTGGCCGTGTCGGAATCTAGTGATGACCTGTCCCATATACTGTCGACTGCCAGACATTATGCATGTAAAAAGTGTGATTTAAAGTTTAACTGTAGTCTGCTAGATCCCCTCTGCTCTATGTGGTGCACATTCAGGTTGTTTGCAGCCTCTGACCTCACCGAGCGAGAATGGGCCCAGTGGCTGACCTTACCAGTCTTGCAGTCCATGCTGCGTGTTATTGTCCAGTTTGCCGAATAAATACCTCGCCTCTGAGCCCCCTTTGACCCTTGTGTCCGAAGACCATGTGAGGGACAGACCACATCACAAAAGAGCCAGGAGAGAGCTATCCCTCCCCAGGCTCCTCTTTCTCTCCTCCTGTGCAAGAGATTCATTCGGATGTCTCGTTCTTACAAGGCGAGATTCTATCGGAAGGCAAGTTGCCTGAATCAGACTCTGACCTAGAACAGTCCTCCAAAATTGCCTCTGTCATGGACAGTTTGGTCCCTGCTATTCGCGAGAAAGTTTTTCCTCTACAATCTGATTTCTATTTGTGGTGCCCAAAAAGGATTGATCGGTCTTAAAGTCTCTCAACCAAGTCATCCACATTCAACACTTTCAGATGGAATCCCTCCCTTCTGCGATTGCCTCTATAGAACAGGATGAATTTCTTGCCCAATTGCTCCTGCTCAGCAGCGTTTTTTTCGTTTCACAGATTTCTCTCAACATTTTAATTTTGTCATTCTAGCCTTTGGCCTGGCCACTACTTCTCAAGTTTTCACAAAGGTACTTGCAGGATATCATTGATACTCTACCTGGACAACATTCTGGTAAAAGCCCCATCGTTCTTACAGAATCTGGACGGCCTCCATAACAAGCTATGTCCTGCTTTGGTTTGGTGGTCAATTTTCAGAAGTCCTGCCTTGTTCCAAGCATACAGACTTCCTTCCTAAGTATGGAGTCAAGACTTTTTTTTGAGGAGTGTGCTTCAATTGATTTTTGCATGGGTATCCAAGGTCTCCATCAAAGCCATCCTGTTTCCCAGCTTCACACACGTCCTCTCCAGTGGGCAGTTTTAGATTGGTGGGATTGGTCTCCAAAATCTCTAGGCTGTTCCATCCTGCTTCCTTTGAGTGTGCGCATGGACTTTACTTGGTGGTTCCTGTCTCTGTCCATTTCGTTCGTCCAGTCTCTAGATCTACATCTTGGAACTCTGAGTGATCTATCTGTCCCTATGTCGCTGATTTGGCCTTCTTTAGTTGTATCCCATTTGGATTCAGTTAGACAGTGTGACAACCATCACATATCTAAATCATCATGTTGAGACCCTCAGCTCTATAGTTATGACATAATCAGCTAGGGTCCTAAAGGTCCACATGCTGGACAGCGGAATTTTTCAGCAGGGAACAGATTGATCTGGAAGTGTGGGCCATTCATATTGACATCTTCAAGGAATTATGCAACAGGTGGGGTTGTCCAGACATGGATCTTATAGCCCTCAGATTTGATCATAATATCCCCAACCTCATGTTTTGTACGATGGGTGCCCTAGTAGCCCCATGGATCAACTTCAACTCCTGTATGTATTCCCCTTTCTCCCCCTACTACCCAGGATCCTTCAGAGATTCAAAGAACAGGGTACACCAACAATTCTCAGCACCCCGTTTTTTTCCCCGCTGAGCGTTGTATGCTGACATAGTTCATCTCCTGCCCAACATTCCTCAGCATTTACAGTTGCTAAATTTGTTGGAATAGTTGTTTAGTCCACAGTCTTAAAGTCTTGTGCTTTTTCCAGCTGCATGTTGAGGACTATGCTGAAGGCAAAGAAACCTTTTTCACCTAAAATCTATCTTAGGACCTGGAAGTCATTTTTCTATTGGTGCAAGGAACTCGTCACCCAAACCCCCCCCCAGGATTCGCTGACTTTTGAGTTCTCTTAAGGGACGGATGTCAGCAATCCTTTTTTAACTTTCGTTGGCTTTCAAGGCACCTATGAAAACCTCTTTAAGGGGTTGCACACTCTTTTCATTCATGGTTCACTGTGCAGATCTTTTTTTCTTAGGTTCCGACCTGTCTCAGGTTTGTTCCTTGTTGCTTTTTTCCTGGCTGCTCCTACTACTTTGGTACAAACTGGTTTGCTTCGTGTCTGCATGAAGAGGGTCAGGGGTGCTAACGCTTCTTTGCTTAGTGTCCACCTTTTTGTGGCAGCAGCTGTACCCTGGGCTCTGTGTCCCCCTGTGAAACAAGAGATTTTATAGAGGAGTAACAAAAAAAATCTCAGTTTAGTTTTACTGTAATTGTACTGACCTGCAGAATAAACATGTTTACCATACTATGAATGCAGTACAAATGTAACCCAAAAACAATAGATTTGCAGGTTTCAGAACATTGTACAGTAGTAAACAGTATTAAATGATGTCATTAGAAAATATATCTTGTCCCACATAAACCAAGCCCTCCTATGCCAATAGGAAAATAAAAAGCCATGTCTCTTGGAAGGTGTGGATGAAAAACGACAATGGTAAAAATGGGAAAAGGTTTAGGAATGCCCAGCATAACTCTGTACTGCATGGCTGTAAAGTCACCCACTTTGGGATAGCATTCATTTTATTGGATGGCAAGGTAGATGAGGTATTCACTTCTCACTAACTATGGAACAGGGCAAGGCTCCCATCAGACTTGCCCAACAGGTCATTATATGGAGTGCGACTCTTCAAATATGTTGTAGCTTATAGTTAGTAATAAAGTCTATGTAAATTGTGTCTACAAAATTGATTTGGACACAAGCTTCACGTGGAGTTTATTAACGAGCAAAGTTGGAGCAGAGAAGACAAACTCCATTCCACTTTTCCCTTGTGCTGGTTTTTATAAATCCCATCCATTTTGTTGATTTGTTCATATATGTAACTTAAAGGGGCTCTGTAGTTCTCTAAAACTGATGATCTATCCTCCTGGATAGATCATCAGCATCTGATTGGCGGCGGTCCGACACCCACGACTAGTATCACTGGCCTGGGCGGGGCTAAGCTCCATTCAAGTGAACAGAGCTTAGCCCCGCCCAGGTCAGTGATACTAGTCGTGACGTCACTGGGCCTGAGGAAAACACAGAGAAGGCCGCGGCGCTCCTGGAGCGCCGCTGCCTTCTCAAACAGCTGATCGGCGGGGGTCCCGGGTGTTGGACCGCCGCCGATCAGATGCTGATGGTCTATCCAGGGGATAGATCATCAGTTTTACAGAACTGCAGAACCCCTTTAATATAAGAAATATGTTCTCCTCCCAGGATGCAGATTTTCAGCTATGTGTAATTGTCGCCTTGAAAAGCCACATTTAGATTAGTTTGCCTTGATTCAGCAACATATTTGTTAATCTTTTATTGCATTAATAATTTGCCTCTTTTGCAGAAATGATAATATAGAAATGACTTCTTCCTTGAGGGCTAATTCAGGATATGAAGAGGGAGATGTGAAAACCGGTAGGTTAAGGTATTATATGGATTTATTATGCCTAAAGTGTATGTGGCACACAAAAAAGTAGAAAAGAGTATGTGCTGGGTGAACAGAGACCTGCAGGTGACCAGGGAGACATCAGAGCGGGAGCGTAAAATCACATAATACCTCACTAAGGAGGTTGGTAAAATGAATATTACTTCTTTTATCATTTTTAAGTATTGTCCACTGTTTGTTAAAATAATACTAATAATACGGTTGGAAAGCCACTTTGAGAACAGGACTGAATGTGGTATCTTAAGCAGTGGTGTATAATATATTCTCATCTATATTATCTCATTAATCTTATTTTGTCTCAGTTTCCTCATATTAAACGGCTTCTCCAATCACTCCATTCCCAGTTATCCTCAATCCCATTTCGCTGCCATTAATCACGTTATCTTCATTGTTATACTACTGTTAAAAGTCTAACTTAATTATTTCATTCCCTTAGAATGATTTATAATCTGTTGAAATCATTCATTTTGATTAACTGCACAGGAATATAACATCAAATAGCTTAAAGGGGCTTTCCAGGAGTACAGAACTGATGATATTAATATCTGATTTGGTAAGGGTCCTACTTCCGGCACCCCGTGATCAATTGCTTATAACGGACATAGCGCTGCGGCCTCCTCACAGAATACCAGCGTGTTATTGCAGCCCAGGCCCGTTGAGGGTAAATGGGTCTGAGCTGCACATAGGTCATGTGACCAATAAACAAGCCGTCTCTGCCCTTGGAAGAGGGTGCGACGCTCTGGTGAGGTCTTGCATTCCATTTACTACTGTGAGTGTAAATTGAGAATACGCTATGCATGTGTGGTGTGTTATCCATTCAATTTGGGGGGGCCCTATTCTGGAGATACATGCAGGTCCCCCCTGTACCCACTCCTATCTGACATTTATGACATATCATATCAATATGCCATAAATGTCCTGGATGAGACAACTCCTTTAATCATTCTACCTCGCCATTTTTATATCAGTAGGCTAAAACCCGTCCAGACCGAACTGTGCTCATACAGCTGATGGATTTTTATTAATCTAGGTAATTCTCTGGAAACCGAAATCTTTCCTTGTCCTTAAAGACGTTGTCTCATGATGGACAATGGGGGCATATCTCTAGGATATGCCCCCATCGTCTTATAGGTGCGGGTCCCACCACTAGGACCTGCAGCTATATCCAGAACAGCGCCTCGAAAATGAAGGAGGGCGCACTGCACATGCGCAGCCGCCCTACATTCATTTTCTATGAGGCCGGTTAAAATAGCCAAGCGCTGGCTCGGCTATTTCCGTTGGCTCCATAGTAATGAGTGGGAGCCGCGCATGCGCGGTATGCTCCTATTCATTTCTATGGGGAGCTGGCTTGGTGTTGGCCAGACCTGAGTCCTCCAGCCACCACCTTGCCTGGCTCCGTTCTGGATATAGGTGCGGGTCCCAGCGGTGGGACCTGCACCTATAAGACAATGGAGGCATATGCCCCCATTGTCCATCATGAGACAACCCCTTTAAGTATGATATCTCCACTCCACTCTAATACATTGTATCAGGCCCATGTCACCATGTCACCCATAGCCACCAGTCAGATGACTCATTTTTAAGCTGATGAAAGATGGAATTGGACTCGTTCCCGTGTGCAACCACGACCAACTTACTTTTACAAGGTTTTTGTGTACAAGGCTCTCAAAAATTCTATTTGTTCTTTAATGTATTTAAAACACTGCAAAAACTTTAAGGGTATGTCCACACGAAACAAGTCCACTGCTGAATTCCTGTGACCGAAATTCAACAGGTTTCTCTGAAGTTCAACACAAATAAACACCTCAAATAGTCTACTGCTGCTTTTAACCATCGCATTGCAAAGGTTAACCGCCATGGGTAAAATCTGTAGCATAAATCAACTGCTGAGCATCGAAAACCTGCAGCACAGATGGGTTTACTCTGCATATTTTTGCCCGTGGCGTATGAGTGACATTTTTTGAAATCTCTTCTACTTTGTTGCTATTGTAAATAATGCAGATTTTCTGCACACAGATCCGGTGCTAAGAATCTGCAGCATTTACGACCTGTATGGCTGTACCCTGAAAGTGTATTCTGACATATCACAATGACTCATGTCCATACATGCCATCCGTTTGAGTCCATGCTCTCAGACCAGCACTGATTCAGAAATCTAATTAAGGGTCTTGTCTTCCTTGGTCAAATTTAAATTTGTGCCGCCGATTTCCACTGTAGAATTTACGCCATGTATACTGCAACAGAACCCGCAACAGATTTACTGTGAATTTTACTGCACAAAAATCCATATTTGACCAATCCCACATGGACATTCCATCAAGGTTGGCTTCCCCTTTAGAAGATGGCTCCTGAGTAAATTAACATTTATTATTCCAGACTTACCATTGGTATAATAAGTATGAATGGCCCAGGATGTCTGGAAACTTCTTACCAATCAGAAAATGTCATCATTTCTGAATAAATAGCTGGCATTTTATGCAAATATTTGCAGATTAGTGATTGGGATGATGTTTTATTATTCATAATTAAAAGTAGAGAATTTAGTACCTAGGAGGACGGAGGCAAACAAGCGCAGCTTATTATTTGCAGTTTTACGGCGACGCGGCTTCTATGCTGATTTTTGCCAGGATTTTGAAAGTTATCCTGATTTATGAGCTAATAATTATATGTTGCGGAAGTTTAATATTATAATGTTTACTTTGATAATATTGAAGAGCCAACAAAGGGGCGGAATAATTTTTCAAACTAATTTCTGTGAATAATCAGGACGCTCATCACCTGCATGTAAACCATGTCTTCCCATAAGCATCTTACAGAGCTGAGCGACAAAAATGTCTATTTGATGTATTAAACCACATTTGATTAAGACACTTCATGTTTAGAAACTTTATGCTGTCGTTCACATCAACTGCCTCCACTTCTTCTTTTGGACAAGTATGTTTTATGCTTCACCGAAAAAAAAAATGAAATCCTATCACTATATAATATAATAACCCATTTCAGCTTCTCTGCTCCTTGATATGGGGTGCAGCAGTGTTTACAATTTAAGTAGGATGTTTGCTGTCAGTGAGTAAAAAAAAATGGTTTAAAGGGGTATTCTGGTTAGTAACAAGTAACATAGTTTATAGAGCCGAAAAAAGACATCTGTCCATCCAGTTCAGCCTGTTTTCCTACAAGTTGATCCAGAGGAAGGCAAAAAGAACCCTATGAGGTAGAAGCCAATTTTCCCCGACTCCAGTCAGGCAATCCGAGTAACTCCCTGGATCAACGACCCATCTCTAGTAACTACAACCTGTAATATTATTACCCTCCAGAAATACATCCAGGCCCCTCTTGAACTCCTTTAGTGAACTTACCATCACCACCTCCTCAGGCAGAGAGTTCCATAGTCTCACTGCTCTTACCGTAAAGAATCCTCTTCTATGTTTTTGTACAAACCTTCTTTCCTCCAGATGCAGAGGATGTCCCCTCGTCACAGTCACAGTCCTGGGGATAAATAGTTCATGGGAGAGATCTCTGTACTGACCCCTGATATATTTATACATAGTTATTAGATCTCCCCTCAATCATCTTTTTTCTAAAGTGAATAACCCTAATTTTGATAATCTTTCTGGGTACTGTAGTCCACCCATTCCAGTTATTACTTTAGTTGTCCTCCTCTGAACCCTCTCCAGCTCTGCTATGTCTGCCTTGTTCACAGGAGCCCAGAACTGTACACAGTACTCCATGTGTGGTCTGACTAGTGATTTGTAAAGTGGCAGGACTATGTTCTTATCACAGGCATCTATGCCTCTTTTGATGCGACCCATTATCTTATTGGCCTTGGCAGCAGCTGTCTGACACTGGTTTCACTAAAATTCCTAGGTCCTTTTCCATGTCAGAGTTACCCAATGTTTTTCCATTCAGTATGTACTGGTGACTTGCATTATTCCTTCCCATATGCATAACCTTACATTTGTCAGTCTGCCACTTCTCTGCCCAAGCCTCCAGTCTATCCAGATCCATCTGTAGCAGTGCACTGTCCTCTTCTGTGTTAATTATTTTACACAGTTTAGTGTCATCTGCAAAAATTGATATTTTACTGTGCAAGACTTCTACAAGATCATTAATAAATACAGTACAGATCAAAGGTTTGGACACACCTTCTCATTCAAAGAGTTTTCTGTATTTTCATGACTATGGAAATTGTAGATTCACACTGAAGGCATCAAAACTATGAATTAACACATGTGGAATTATATACTTAACAAAAAAGTGTGAAACAACTGAAAATATGTCTTATATTCTAGGTTTTTCAAAGTAGCCACCTTTTGCTTTGATTACTGCTTTGCACACACTTGGCATTCTCTTGATGAGCTTCAAGAGGTAGTCACCTGAAATGATATTCCAACAGTCTTGAAGGAGTTCCCAGAGATGCTTCGCACTTGTTGGCCCTTTTGCCTTCACTCTGTGGTCCAGCTCACCCCAAACCATCTCGATTGGGTTCAGGTCTGGTGACTGTGGAGGCCAGGTCATCTGGCGTAGCACCCCATCACTCTCCTTTTTGGTCAAATAGCCCTTACACAGCCTGGAGGTGTGTTTGGGGTCATTGTCCTGTTGATAAATAAATGATGGCCCAACTAAACGCAAATCGGATGGAATAGCATGCCGCTGCAAGATGCTGTGGTAGCCATGCTGGTTCAGTATGCCTTCAATTTTGAATAAATCCCCAACAGTGTCACCAGCAAAGCACCCCCAGACCATCACACCTCCTCCTCCATGCTTCACGGTGGGAACCAGGCATGTAGAGTCCATCCGTTCACCTTTTCTGCGTCACACAAAGACACGGTGGTTGGAACCAAAGATCTCAAATTTGGACTCATCAGACCAAAGCACAGATTTCCACTGGTCTAATGTCCATTCCTTGTGTTCTTTAGCCCAAACAAGTCTCTTCTGCTTGTTGTCTGTCCTTAGCAGTGGTTTCCTAGCAGCTATTTTACCATGAAGGCCTGCTGCACACAGTCTCCTCTTAACAGTTGTTGTAGAGATGTGTCTGCTGCTAGAACTCTGTGTGGCATTGACCTGGTCTCTAATCTGAGCTGCTGTTAACCTGCGATTTCTGAGGCTGGTGACTCGGATGAACTTATCCTCCGCAGCAGAGGTGACTCTTGGTCTTCCTTTCCTGGGGCGGTCCTCATGTGAGCCAGTTTCTTTGTGGCGCTTGATGGTTTTTGCGACTGCACTTGGGGACACTTTTAAAGTTTTCCCAATTTTTCGGACTGACTGACCTTCATTTCTTAAAGTAATGATGGCCACTCGTTTTTCTTTACTTAGTTGCTTTTTTCTTGCCATAATACAAATTCTAACAGTCTATTCAGTAGGACTATCAGCTATGTATCCACCTGACTTCTGCCCAACACAACTCATGGTCCCAACCTCATTTATAAGGCAAGAAATCCCACTTATTAAACCTGACAGGGCAAACCTGTGAAGTGAAAACCATTTCAGGTGACTACCTCTTGAAGCTCATCAAGAGAATGCCAAGAGTGTGCAAAGCAGTAATCAAAGCAAAAAGGTGGCTACTTTGAAGAACCTAGAATATAAGACATATTTTCAGTTGTTTCACACTTTTTTGTTAAGTATATAATTCCACATGTGTTAATTCATAGTTTTGATGCCTTCAGTGTGAATCTACAATTTTCATAGTCATGAAAATACAGAAAACTCTTTGAATGAGAAGGTGTGTCCAAACTTTTGGTCTGTACTGTATATTGAAGAGGATAGGGCCCAATACTGACCCCTGTGGTGCCCCACTAGTGACAGTGACCCAATCTGAGTATGTACCGTTAATAACCACTCTCTGTTTTCTATCACTGAGCCAGTTACTTACCCACATACAGACATTTTCTCCTAGTCCAAGCATTCTCATTTTATATACTAACCTTTTATGTGGTACAGTGTCAAATGCTTTGGAGAAGTCCAGATATACGCAGTCAAGTCTAGAACTTACCTGCCTCATAGAAGATGATTAAATTGGTTTGACATGACCGATCCCTCATGAAGCCATGCTGATATGGAGTTATTTGCTTATTTTCACAACATATAATAAATAATAAGAGTAGAAATAAATTTGAATATATGTGGCGCTATGCCGACTAAAGATAAAAAAGGAAGTCCTTAGTTACACAGATTTGCAAATGCGTGATCATGCCCACTCACCATACGTCACGGTACTTCCTGTGGAGTGGGTCCCTACACTCCGTCTATGCCTTCTGTTTCAGACACATCTCAAAGTCTCCATTGTTGCAGTGGCGTGTGAGGACCAGCCTAAATAGGTATCCTATTAGGAAGTCCTAGGTGAATGGGCGTCGTCCGGTCCCAAAAGGATATGCGAGGCCTCAGTAATAACAATAAAAATTATAGTAAAAAGTTTTGGACCAACGATAATATATATATATATATATATATATATATATATATATATATATACTTATGAAAAAATATATATTATACTTTGAAAAAAAAAAAAATATATATATATATTATATATATATATCGTATATATCGTTGGTCCAAACTTTCTACTATAATTTTTATTTGCTTTATTTTCATTGAGGTACTCCAAGATAGCATCTCTTATAAAACCTTCAAACAGTTTACCCACGACAGATGTTAAACTTACCGACCTATAGTTCCCGGGCTCTGTTTTTGGACCCTTTTTGAATATTGGCACCACAATTGCTATGCGCCAATCCTGTGGAACACTCCCGTCAGTATAGAGTCCTTAAATATCAGAAATAAGGGTCTGGCGATGACATTACTTAAAGAGGATCTTTCATGCTTTTACACTAGAGTAGCTAAATACCTTTACTTGCAGAGCACCCCCCACTGCTGCTGCCACCCGGCCAGGTTTTTCAAAATAGCGCTCCTGCGCCCCGCTCTGTCCCCCTGTATTTTTCGCGCTCAGTATGCTAATACTGAGCATCGGAACAGGGTTTCTCAATGGGCGTCTCCTTCTCCCTAGCTGTGCCGCAATCCAATCGCATCGGAGAACGTCACAGCCAGTTCCCTGGAGAAAAAAATATTTAGTAGCTTTTCTTTCTCTTCATTACTCTCTGCAACTCCCCCCTCGTTACTCTGTAAGGGGCCGACACCTTCAGATTTATACTTTTTACCATTTATATAATTAAAGAACATTTTAGGGTTAGTTTTACTCTCTTTGGCGATTAATCTCTCGGTCTCTAGTTTGGCTGTTTTTATGTGTCTTTTACATATTCTATTTTTTTCCTTATAGTTTTTCAATGCTTCCTCGCTCCCCTCCTGTTTTAGTGATTTAAATGCTTTTTTTGTCGTTTATTGCTTTCTTTACAGTTCTATTTATCCACATTGTTTTTTTCTTGTTCCTTAACCTTTTATTCCCATAAGGTATGTACCTCTCACAATTAGATATTAGGATGCTTTTAAAAATATCCCATTTTGTGGCTGTATTTTTATTTTTGAGGACTTTGTCCCAGTTAGGCCTATGGCCTCTCTTAGTTGGCTAAATTTTGCTTTTTTGAAGTTTGGTATTTTTGTTATCTTTATTTTCAGTTTTTACAGCCTCCTCTGATGCACCTTAGATGCTTCCCATGTTCCTCTCCTGTTACACGATGGCAATTTGCCTGTTATTTGGCAATTTATTGGATAACACCCACACCTAACAACCATTCTGACAAATGAGATGTTGCTGCTCATAGGTAATGGCCGAGAAATGAAAAGATCATTGCTAACAAGCGTTCATAGTAATGCTTATTAACGATGATCTGGCAGTGTAAATGCACGCCGATTACCGGATGAACAGGCGTAAAACTCGTACATCGGGTAATTGGATCGTTTGTTCTTCACAAAAAAAAAATCTGTGTTTCCCAGTGGCAGATCTTGCTGTGTAAACACAATCTGCTGCCGGGAACAGCAAGTCTGTATGAGGAAGAGAGATGGCATTAGCGATCATTCCCTCCCATAGGACATCACTACATGTAAATGCTTCCTTCCCGACAATCTGCTTGTACGTCATCCCATGTAAAGTGACCTTTATTCTAAATGTAACTTTCTATATCCCTTCAGGATTCCTCAATAAAGATAGGAAAGTTTTTTTTGTTGCCATAAAGAGCAATTATCTCTTTTACATATTTGTATATCAATTAGGTCAGCATCCTATATCACTGGTCCCAGGTCCTTATTGTTTGTCGAAGAGGACCAAGTACTGGTTCAAAGTTTACTTTGTATAGGTTATTTATTAATTTGCTGCAGCTGCTGCATGGGAAATGCTCGACTTTCCCAGTAAAATCCGCTGGTTGGAGCATGACCACTGCTGCTTTTAATATAGTTATGAATTGTGTGTTTCTTGCATGTTTTGTCTTGGTGGCAGCTGCTAAACACTTATGTCTGACATCAGATGGACATTTATCTTGACTGACTGTTTTTTAAAGACCAGACCTAGCTGCATCAGTTTCACCATGCAGGTACCATTTTATCACTAATGGAAAAGAATTTACTTTTATTGAGTTCACCATTCTTTTTGTGTGATGTTATCTTTTTACTCAGGTAAGGGAGAAGATTTTGATGCTCTCAGTATTAATGCTGATACCTATGACAGCGACATAGAAGGGGCAAGCTGTGAAGATCGCATCCATGAGACACCCATTGCAACTGGTAATAAAGCCACAGGACAACCTGACGACCTTGTGATGGATATTGAGAAAAGTGTGAATGAGATTTTGGGTCTGGCTGAGCCAGTGGAAGAAGTTGTTCCCACCGTCCCCGTTGCTGTGCTCCCTGAGGACATTCAGCCTTCAGCTCAGCAGCTTGAACTGCTGGAGTTAGAAATGAGAGCTCGTGCAATTAAAGCTTTGATGAAGGCTGGTGATGTGAAGAAGACTTGACCATTTCTGTTTTTGATAATCACTAGAGATGAGCGAACGTGCTCGTAACGAGCACTGTAGTGCTCGGCTCCCCTGCACTCGCATGGGCGCAGGCATCCGCTTACGTCGGGTGTGGAAGACGGAAGCGGATGCCTGCGCCCATGCGAGCGCAGGGGAGCCGAGCACTACAGTGCTCGTTACGAGCGCGTTCGCTCATCTCTAATAATTACTGGGAAAAAAAATGTTTCGTAGATTTTTCTTAGCAGAGTATCGTTTACATTAAAACTTGAATTATGAGGATGGTCTTTTCATTTCACGAAGATTCATTGACTTTAAGACTTTTAAAAGTTTATCAAATGATTACATACAGTGGGGAAAGATGGGTGGTGACCATGGTGGCCATTTTGAAGTCGGCCATTTTGGATCAAACTTAAATTTTTTCAATGGGAATAAGGTCATGTGACACATCAAACTAATTGAGAATTTCACAAGAAAAACAATGGTGTACTTGGTCTTAACGTAACTTTATTCTTTCATGAGTTATTTACAAGTTTCTGACCACTTATAAAATGTGTTCAAAGTGCTGCCCATTGTGTTGGATTGTCAATGCAACCCTCTTCTCCCACTCTTCACACGCTGATAGCAACACTGCAGAAGAAATGCTAGCACAGGCTTCCAGTATCCGTAGATTCAGGTGCTGCACATCTCGTATCTTCACAGCATAGACAATTGCCTTCAGATAACCCCAAAGATAAAAGTCTAAGGGGGTCAGATCGGGAGACCTTGGGGGCCATTGAAAACTGAAACTACGGATACTGTCCGTCTAAGGGGTCAGATCGGGAGACCTTGCGGCTATGGAACGGTCATACTGATGCGGATAGCACACGGTGTGCTGTCCGCATTTTTTGCTGACCCATTGAAATGAATGGGTCCCCATTCTATCCGCAAAAAAACGGAATGGACGCGGAAACAAATTACGTTTGTGTGCATGAGACCTTATTCTGCTAGAAAACAGCTCCCAAGTGCCCAGCTCTGCTGCTGCTGCTGCAAACCAGACTGAAGAGGGGAGGGCTGCTTTAGCTGCTCATATCTTGGGATTGGTAGCAGATAGAAAAATGGTTCTGACCTTTGAAAGCTGTCATTTCAAGATTTAAAATGATACCAAAATCACAGCATTATATCCAGTATATCAGAAGATATAGCTGTTAGAAATCGAGTCGGGAGAGAAAGCTGTTTTTAGTTTCACTTTCAGCTGGGCACTTGGGAGATGTTTTTGTGCCGAATAAGGCCCCGTTCACATGGCCGTCCGCAGCGCTCGGAACACACGCCGGGCAGCCCCATTCAAAGTGCCTATACTTGTCCACACGCACTGACAATTATAGGACGCGCTTCCCGCGCGCCATAGAGATGAATGGGGGCGCATCTATTCCATAATATTGCGGGATAGATACGGCCCCATTCATACTGTCGTGTGAATGGGGCTTAAAAGTGCTTTTCCTGAACATGTAATACAGACACCCAGTGCACACAGGTGTGTCTGGGATGTGTCTGCAATCTTCTGTGGGGCACTACTGTTTAGTTATATAGGTGAAAAACAGGTGAAAGACTCCCTTTAATGACCAGCAAACTTTTTGCAGCCATAACTTTATTTGTTCACTGTCATGGCTTTCTGAGGCCTTGTTTTATGTGGGTGAAACTTTATTAGTTTTTTGGGCATTTGAAAATGTAGAAAGTGTTTTTTTTTTTTTTTTTATTTATCTTTAAACTGTTCATGTTTTACACTAAATAACCTGATAATTAAATTCTTCTGGTTATTATGGTCATGTGGATACTTAATATGTGTGTTTGTGTGAATCTAATGTGTACACAGTAAAATCTATTGCAGGAGTCCCCACTGATCTTGTTGTAGTGTGGACCATGACATGATCAAAGGATTAACCCTTACGCTACCAGCGCAGTACGTGTACGGCACTGGAGCGATGTGGGAGCATGATGGCCGGCAAGTCTCTGCTGTTTCAAGCAGCAGAGACCTACCGCTAATTACCGCAACCGGCAATAATGACGATTGCGGTAAATAAAGGCATTAGATGCCGTGATCAACTGAGATCACGGCATCTAACAGCGTTAAAACCCGGAAGCGCGCGCTTCCGGGTGTTGTGCAGACACCCCATGTGGTCAATCGGGGTGTCTGCACTCGATCTGAAAGCTGTAAACCTCGCTGATGAGGTTTACAGCTTGTAATCTGCAATTCTTATTTTGGCCACCAGAAGTGAGCAAAGGGGACTTAACATTGACTTTTAAAAATCCCTGATTGCTCAAAATTAAAAATTAAAAAAACATTATATATATATATATATATATATATATATATATATCTCTATATGGTCATATATTATCCTTAAAATAATCACAAAAAAATAAAAAAATGTTAAAATATATAAAAAATAAATATGTTTAAATCACCCCCCTTTCCGTATAATTAAAAAATAAATACCTAAATAACAATAAATATAAACATCATGGGTATCACCGCGACCGAAAACGCCCGTACTTGCGTGACAGAAAAAGGGTCAAAATGGCAGATTTGACATTTTTCACTACTTCTCTTACCCCCAAAAAATGTAATAAAATGTGATCAAGAAGTCACGCACACGCCAAAATGGTATCAATAAAAACTATGGATTGTCCTGCAAAAACTGAGCCCCTAAACAGCTCAGTGGATGTAACGAAAAAAAGTTATGGGGGTCGGAATATGACTAAGTAAAAAAAAAAAAATTTTTTTTTTCAAAGTTGAAATTTATTTATACACTATTTAAACATAACAAACCTACACATATGGGGTATCGTTGTAATCGTACTGACCCAGAGAACGAAGGGCATGTGTCAGTTTTGCCGCAAACGGAACACTGTGGGAGCAAAACCCGTAAAACAGTGGAGGAATTGCTTTTTTTTTCCAATTCCCCCCTATTTGGAATTTTTTTATTGCTTCCCACAACATTTTATGCCATAATTAATGGCGGCATTAGAAAGTACAAAAAGTCCCGCAAAAAATAAGCCCTCATATAGCTATGTGAACAAAAAATATAAAAGTTAGGGCTCACAGAAAATAGGGAAGAAAAATGAAAATGCAAAACCGAAAAAACCTCCGGTATCCAAAGGGTTAATAGCCAGAGTCAGAGCTTCCTTCAACACCCAGCTGTGAAGCAGGAGCTTCCATTAAAGGCCCTATTATGCCCCTTTCACACGAGCGGGAGACTCGCATGTCTCCCGCAACGCATCTACGGGCTGGACTCCGGCACTGACTGGGATCGCATATAATGCTATGCGATCCCTGTCAGTGCCAAATCCAGCCCTGTTAGCGATCACCTGGCAGTGTAATACTGCCGCCAATTACCCAATGAACGAGCAAACACTCATTAGTCGGGTAATTGGGATCTTTTAACATGTTAAAAAATACTGCTTTGCCGGCGTCAGATCGCGCCATGTAATAGGGGTTCTCCTGCCAATAGACAATGCGACAGTATAGGAAAATCACTCGTCCCTATAATGAAGAGGAGATGGCGGCATGTAATAGCAGCCGTCTCCTCCTCTAGTGAGCAGGCGATTGACAGGAGAAAATGCTTCCCTCCTGACAGTCGTCTGGTCTATCTGCCCAGGTAAAGCGCCCTAAGAACTCAAGCTGTTACTAACAGCTGATTATTAGCGCAAGAGTTCTCTAGCAGCCCTTAACCCCACTCAACTGCAGCAATGCCATAAGATACCTGCACTGCCTGCCATCAAAAGACAGTGGCTAGTCGTTAGACAATATCTATTTGCTCATTGTTAGTGTTCCAGTGTTCTGCATCTCTTAAATGACTGCCCATCACGCAAACATTG
>ONZH01018146.1:0-23501 GCA_900303285.1 Rhinella marina
CATACATACAGGGGGTAATACACATCACATGTAACCTCATACATACAGGGGGTAATACACATCACATGTAACCTCATACATACAGGGGGTAATACACATCACATGAACCTCCATACATTCACATGGGGGGTAATACACATCACATGTAACCTTCATACATGGGGGTAATACACATCACATGTAACATTCACATAATGTGTGTGTGGGGGGGTGATATATTTTATATGTAGTCTTGGGGGTCTTTTCACGTGTAGTTTGGGGAGTTACATATAGTTTGGAGGGTGTCTCTTATATGTAGATGGGGGATCTTTTACATGCAGTTGGGAGGTACATGTATTTGGGGGGGTATTTTAAAAGAAGTGTGTGGTGGGTACATGTAGTGGGGGTGTTGTACATGTAGTGGGGGTCTTTTACATGTGTTTGTTGGGGTCACATTAGTACATGTAGTTGGGGGGTACATGGGGGGGTTTACATGTAGTTTGGAGGGGGTACAAGCAGTTGGGGGGGTCACATGTAGTTGGGGGGTCACATGTAGTTTTTTTTGGGGGGTACATGTAGTTTTGGGGGTCCTTTTTCATGTAGTTGGTGCTGTTGTCCTGAGGGGTAGATTCTCGGGTCCTCTAAATCTCATCTATTTACCTCCCCCCCTCCCCTATGTTTACACACAGCGGCCTCTCCGCTACAATGTATCAGTCTGAGCCCCGGTTTAACCCTCTCCGCCCCGAGCGGTACTCACCAGAGCCTGGGAGCAGGCCAGGGCCAGCAGGAGCAGCAGGGGGGCAGTCCTCAGGAGCTGGGGGAGACAGCAGGTTAGTGGGGGGCTCGGGCAGGGTGGGGGCAGGAATGGGGGAGCAGCTCTTACCATGGCGGCCGATCTGTATCCTGCAGAGGAGAAGACTGAGGCTGCGGGGCTGAGCCGGCTCCTAAATGTCCCCCCTCCCCCAGCCCTCCTGTGTGCCGCCCCTCATCCTGCCTGCCAGCCCCCAGTCCACACCTCACCCCCTCCAACCAGCACCCTCATCCTCCACTAACAATCCACTATCACCCTCATCCTCCACTAACAATCCACTATCACCCTCATCCTCCACTAACAATCCACTATCACCCTCATCCTCCGCTAACAATCCACTATCACCCTCATCCTCCGCTAACAATCCACTATCACCCTCATCCTCCGCTAACAATCCACTATCACCCTCATCCTCCCATGTCCCCAACCTTACAATCCACCAGCACCCTCATCCTCCCCTGCCCCCCACTTACTATCCACTATCACTCTCATCCTCCCCTGTCCCCCTCTTACCATCCACCATCACCCTCATTCTCCTGTTGGGTGATGGTGGTGGATGGGTTGTACCGTCTTAAGAGGATGAACCTGGACATGAAGGGGGGGGGGGGGGGCGGAGGGGCAGTTGCCAAAGATTTCAGGGGGCACCGCGCTCCTGTCCCGCCATTGACTCTCGCCCGCTGCAGGCTGGTAGGCCAGAGTGGACCTACTTGTGTAGAGCCACTATGTCCCCCTATATGGTCACTGTGTTGCGGTAATATTCATCTCTGTCAATCTGGGTTTTGTTATTGCTCCCTGTTATCAGCCATTTCAGGGGAGAGGATGACTGTAGGACAGAAAAATACAATCTATTGCTCCCTGTTATCAGACATTTCAGGGGAGAGGATGACTGTAGGACAGGAGAATACAGTCTATTGCTCCCTGTTATCAGACATTTCAGGGGAGAGGATGACTGTAGGACAGGAGAATACAATCTATTGCTCCCTGATATCAGACGTTTCAGGGGAGAGGATGACTGTAGGACAGGAGAATACAATCTATTGCTCCCTGTTATCAGACATTTCAGAGGAGAGGATGACTGTAGGACAGGAGAATACAATCTATTGCTTCCTGTTATCAGACATTTCAGGGGAGAGGATGACTGTAGGATAGGAGAATACAATCTATTGCTCCCTGTTATCAGCCATTTCAGGGGAGAGGATGACTGTAGGACAGGAGAATACAATCTATTGCTCCCTGTTATCAGCCATTTCAGAGGAGAGGATGACTGTAGGACAGGAGAATACAATCTATTGCTTCTTGTTGATCATCCATTTCAGGGGAGAGGATGACTGTAGGACAGGAGAATAACAATCTATTGCTCCATGTTATCAGCCATTTCAGGGGAGAGGATGACTGTAGGACAGGAAGAATACAATCTATTGCTCGATGTTATTAGCCATTTCAGGGGAGAGGATGACTGTAGGAACAGGAGAATACAATCTATTGCTTCTTGTTATCATCCATTTCAGGGATGAGGATGACTGTAGGACAGGAGAATACAATCTATTGCTCGATGTTATTAGCCATTTCAGGGGAAAGGATGACTGTAGGACAGGAGAATACAGTCTATTGCTCCCTGTTATCAGACATTTCAGGGGAGATGAATGACTGTAGGATGGGAGAATACAATCTATTGCTCCCTGTTATCAGCCATTTCAGGGGAGATGATGACTGTAGGACAGGAGAATACCAATCTATTGCTCCCTGTTATCAGTCATTTCAGGGGAGAGGATGACTGTAGGACAGGAGAATACAATCTATTGCTCCCTGTTATCAGACATTTCAGAGGAGAGGATGACTGTAGGACAGGAGAATACAATCTATTGCTTCCTGTTATCAGACATTTCAGGGGAGAGGATGACTGTAGGACAGGAGAATACAATCTATTGCTCCTGTTATCAGACATTTCAGGGAGAGGATGACTGTAGGACAGGAGAATACATCTATTGCTTCTGTTATCAGACATTTCAGGGAGAGGATGACTGTAGGACAGGAGAATACAATCTATTGCTCCCTGTTATCAGACATTTCAGGGGAGAGGATGACTGTAGGACAGGAGAATACAATCTATTGCTTCCTGTTATCAGACATTTCAGGGGAGAGGATGACTGTAGGACAGGAGAATACAATCTATTGCTCCCTGTTATCAGACATTTCAGAGGAGAGGATGACTGTAGGATAGGAGAATACAATCTATTGCTCCCTGTTATCAGACCATTTCAGGGGAAGAGGATGACTGTAGGACAGGAGAATACAATCTATTGCTCCCTGTTATCAGACCATTTCAGGGGAGAGGATGACTGTAGGACAGGAGAATACAATCTATTGCTCCCTGTTATCAGACATTTCAGAGGAGAGGATGACTGTAGGACAGGAGAATACAATCTATTGCTCCCTGTTATCAGACATTTCAGGGGAGAGATGACTGTAGGACGGAGAATACAATCTATTGCTCCCTGTTATCAGACATTTCAGGGGAGATGATGACTGTAGGACAGGAGAATACAATCTATTGCTCCCTGTTATCAGACATTTCAGGGGAGAGGATGACTGTAGGACAGGAGAATACAATCTATTGCTCCCTGTTATCAGACATTTCAGAGGGAGAGGATGACTGTAGGACAGGAGAATACAATCTATTGCTTCCCTGTTATCAGACATTTCAGGGGAGAGGATGACTGTAGGACAGGAGAATACAATCTATTGCTCCCTGTTATCAGACATTTCAGGGGAGAGGATGACTGTAGGACAGGAGAATACAATCTATTGCTTCCCTGTTATCAGACATTTCAGGGGAGAGGGATGACTGTAGGACAGGAGAATACAATCTATTGCTCCCTGTTATCAGACATTTCAGGGGAGAGGATGACTGTAGGACAGGAGAATAACAATCTATTGCTCCTGTTATCAGACATTTCAGGGGAGAGGATGACTGTAGGACAGGAGAATACAATCTATTGCTCCCTGTTATCAGACATTTCAGAGGAGAGGATGACTGTAGGACAGGAGAATACAATCTATTGCTCCTGTTATCAGACATTTCAGGGGAGAGGATGACTGTAGGACAGGAGAAATACAATCTATTGCTCCCTGTTATCAGACCATTTCAGGGAGAGGATGACTGTAGGACAGGAGAATACAATCTATTGCTCCCTGTTATCAGCCATTTCCGGAGAGAGGATGACTGTAGGACAGGAGAATACAATCTATTGCTCCCTGTTATCAAGACATTTCAGAGGAGAGGATGACTGTAGGACAGGAGAATACAATCTATTGCTCCCTGTTATCAGACATTTCAGGGAGAGGGATGACTGTAAGGACAGGAGAATACAATCTATGCTCCCTGTTATCAGCCATTTCCGGAGAGAGGATGACTGTAGGACAGGAGAATACAATCTATTGCTCCCTGTTATCAGACATTTCAGAGGAGAGGGATGACTGTAGGACAGGAGAATACAATCTATTGCTCCCTGTTATCAGACATTTCAGGGGAGAGGATGACTGTAGGACAGGAGAATACAATCTATTGCTCCCTGTTATCAGACATTTCAGGGGAGAGGATGACTGTAGGACAGGAGAATACAATCTATTGCTACCTGTTATCAGACATTTCAGGGGAGAGGATGACTGGAGGACAGGAGAATACAATCTATTGCTCCCTGTTATCAGCCATTTCAGGGGAGAGGGTGACTGTAGGACAGGAGAATACAATCTATTGCTCCCTGTTATCAGACTGTAGGACAATCTCTCTGTGTTGTTCTCACACTGTTGACGGGTGTGATCTGTAATATCGAGGGACACAGTACTCCGAACCCCGCCTGAGGTGTGCCTCGAAATGAGGTCCAAGGAGGGGCTGGTTTATACATTCAGATTATGCTATACACCTCCCTTGTACAGTTCACAGAGTGTATACCTACCCCTATGGACAGGGTGATGGCTGTTGAACTTTGTATCTAATTCTTCACTGTGTGATACTCTCTGCTGTATCTAATCCTCCACTTTGTGATACTCTTAGCTGTATCTAATCCTCCGCTGTGTGATACTCTCTGCTGTATCTAATCCTCCGATGTGTGACACAGTCTGCTGTATCTAATCCTTCTCTGTGTGATACCCCATCAGCTCAGGGCTCGGAGGGGTTAATGGCTGTATTTTTTGGCATCCTCCCCGGATTTGCTGTTTTCAGATCAGACAAAAGAACATGAAGTAAAGTTGTGACTTCACCTCCCCCCGTGGGGCGAGAGGGTGAGGCGCTGCCGCAGGGGGCACGCCCTAATGACCATAAACTTCCAGACTGTACTGGGGGAAAATCTGCTACAGCCAAGGACCCGCATCTGGGGTCACCCGCCCGCTGCCGCCATCTTGTAGGGATTCCACTACATTAACCCCTTTGTGACCATCACCTGGATAGATCCAGACCCGCTGAGGGTGCAGGTCACAGCTGCCCCACGACTGGGGTGTAAATCAGGGGTCTCCTCTGTCCCCCCAATATATATATATGTATACACCGCTTTCCTGACACATTGTACATCTTCTCGCTGTCTTTATTCTCAAGATCTCTGCTTGCTGTCATAAAATAGCCTTGTCTAGATTCAATACAATTGTAGACGACCTTCAGCTGTGAGATGCGCTCATTTAACAGGAAACTATGTATTCACTGACAAGAAGCACAGATCTTGAAAATGGTGAAGAAAGTTCTGATTTTCGGCTTCCAGGCGGTGACTGTGCCCTCTGGTGGCCGCTATGCGGGTTTTCACTTCTGCCGTGTTGGCTTTGCGCCCTCTGATGGCCACTTTGTGTATTTATGCTTATGAAGTAGTGACTGCGCCCTCTGGTGGCCGCTATGCGGGTTTACAGTTTTGCCATGTTGGCCCTGCGCCTTCTGGTGGCCGCTTTATGCATTTATACTTATGAAGTAGTGACTGCGCCCTCTGGTGGCCGTTTTGCGGTTTTACACTTATGACGTGTTGGCTCTGCGCCCTCTGGTGGTCGCTTTGTGTATTTATACTTATGAAGTAGTGACTGCGCCGTCTGGTGGCCGCTATGCGGGTTTACATTTATGACGCGTTGGCTCCGCGACCTCTGGTGGCAGATATGCTTGTTTACGCTCATTAAAAGAATATTATCGTGTGGATTTCAAGCGCCCTCTAGTGTCTTAAGCTTTAAGTGCAACGAGCGTCTCTCCCTCTGCTGGGGATCGTTGGTAGTGCATGCTGTGTCTCTGTCAGCGCCGGATCTGTCAATAAAGCTGAGCGGGACGCAGTGCCCTTGTGTCATGGCGGAATACAAGGAGAGTCCTCTGGGTAGCCGGCCCCCGGAGCTGGATCCAGCCCGGTATTTTGGCCAGAGCCTGGAACAGAAGAGGCTGCAGGAGAAGAGGGAGGCCTTGAGAGCCCAGGTCAAGAGGGAATACTTGGTGAAGCTCAACAACCCGCACAGGACCGGCATGGTGGTGAGCAGGGGCTCCTGGGGGCCACATAATAGGCATGGTGGTGAGGAGGGGGCTCCTGGGGGCCACATAATAGGCATGGTGGTGAGCTGGGGCACCTGGGGGCCACATAATGGACATGGTGGTGAGGAGGGGCTCGTGGGGCCACGTAATAAACATGGTGGTTAGTAGGGGGCTCCTTGGGGGGGGGGGGGGGCACATAATGGACATGGTGGTGAGGAGGGGACACCTAGGGGCCAGTTTATATACATGGTGGTGAGGAGGGGGCTCCTGGGGGCCACATAATAGACACGGTGGTGATCAGGGGCTCCTGGGGCCACATAATAGACATGGTGATGAGAAGGGGGGGGCATGTAATAAACATGGTGGTGAGCTGGGGCACCTGGGGGCCACATAATGGACATGGTGGGGAGGAGGGGGGCACCTAGGGGCCACCTAATAGTTATGGTGGTGAGGAGGGGATGCTGGGGGCCAGATTATAAACATGGTGAACAGGGGAACCTAGTGCCACATTATGGTTGTGAGCTGGGGCCCCTAGGGGCCACATAATAGACACTGTGGTGATCAGGGGCTCCTTGGGGGTCAGATCATAGACATGGAGGTGAGGAGGGGGGTCCTGGGGCCATTATAATAGACAGGAGGGTCTCCTGGGGGCCAAAAAATAGACATGGTGAGCAGGGGCTCCTGGGGGCCACTTAATAGACATGGTAGTGAGGAGGGGCTCCTGGGGGCCACATAATGGACATCATGGTGAGGAGGGGCTCCTGGGGCCAAATAAAAAACATGTTGGGTCCCCATGGTTAGGCACTCACCCTCTGGTCTCTCGCCCTCTGTAGGAGGACCCCGCTATCACCCGCTGGATGTACGCCCGGAATCACAACATTTACCCCAACTTCCGGCCGATGCCCAAGAACTCTCTGCTCGGGCTCCTGTGGACGGCGGGGCCCTTCTTCCTCTTCTATAGTATTATCTCACACGACCGGGTAAGTCGCTGCGGCCTCTGTTATTTACCAGAGTGACTCCGCCCTGTTCTTGCAGTGGGAGGGGCCTGTGTGGGGTGTCACTGTCATGGCCGCCCCCTGGTGGGGTCATTGTGTATTATATGTTTGTCACTGACCCCTCCCCCGGCCGGCGGTGATCGTCTGAGGGCGCAGCTCTGGGCGTCTGCAGCTTTCTGATACATTTTGTTTTCAATGATTCAAGATTGCTGCTTGCTGTCAGTGAATGAGAACATAGGCTGCAAATCTATCCTGACCTGATGCTCCTCACAGCTGAGGGTTTGTTACAGTTGTATCCAGTCGAGACAATCCTGTGACTGCAGACTGATACATTGTACCAAACGCCCAGCTGTCAGAGGGCTCGGCGGTGTCTGCTGTGCTGCTAGTTTGTTACAATGTGTTAGTCTGGACTCGCAACCAGAGCTGCGTTCACACGTTCCAGCCGATGGGCGTCGTTCTGCTGTCGGGGGGGTCATGTGTTCTGAACGCTGACAGAATTCTGGATGTGACTGGAGAAAGTATTTCTAGTTTTTTTTTATATTTGAGGGGGAGGGGAGTCGTTAGATTGTCAGCTCTTCTGCTCACTCTTATTTCTCTTTTTCTATAGGACCGAAAAGAGAAGCTGATCCAAGAGGGGAAATACGAGCGGCCGTTCCACCTGTCCAACTGACGGCGACCGCGCCAAACCGTGTAATATACGCTATGTAATAAACTACTGTCACCTGGTGACTCCGATCCTTCACTGTGTATACTGCGGGGGAGGGGCCGTCAGTATATATACAGCTCTTATACTGCGGGGGAGGGGCCGTCAGTATATATACAGCTCATAGACTACGGGGGAGGGGCTGTCAGTATATATACAGCTCATATACTGCGGGGGAGGGGCTGTCAGTATATATACAGCTCTTATACTACAAGGGAGGGGCCGTCAGTATATATAATGCGGGGGAGGGGCTGTCAGTTTATATACAGCTCTTATACTGCGGGGGAGGGGCAGTCAGTATATATATACAGCTCTTATACTGTGGGGGAGGGGCCGTCAGGATATATACAGCTGGTATACTGCGGGGGAGGGGCCGTCAGTATATATACAGCTCTTATACTGCGGGGGAGGGGCCGTCAGTATATATATACAGCTCTTATACTGCGGGGGAGGGGCCGTCAGTATATATACAGCTCTTATACTGCGGGGGGAGGGGCTGTCAGTTTATATACAGCTCTTATACTGCGGGGGAGGGGCAGTCAGTATATATATACAGCTCTTATACTGCGGGGGAGGGGCCGTCAGGATATATACAGCTGGTATACTGCGGGGGAGGGGCTGTCAGTATATATACAGCTCGTATACTGCGGGGGAGGGGCCGTCAGTATATATACAGCTCATATACTGCGGGGGAGGGGCTGTCAGTATATATACAGCTGGTATACTGCGGGGGAGGGGCTGTCAGTATATATACAGCTCTTATACTGTGGGGGAGGGGCTGTCAGTATATATACAGCTCATAGACTGCGGGGGAGGGGCCGTCAGTGTATATACAGCTCATAGACTGCGGGGGAGGGGCTGTCAGTGTATATACAGCTCATAGACTGCGGGGGAGGGGCTGTCAGTATATATACAGCTCATAGACTGCGGGGGAGGGGCTGTCAGTATATATACAGCTCATAGACTGTGGGGGAGGGGCTGTCAGTATATATACAGCTCATAGACTGCGGGGGAGGGGCTGTCAGTATATATATACAGCTCATAGACTGTGGGGGAGGGGCCGTCAGTATTCACTACTCTCAAAAAGTCAGCGATATTTGTCTTGTGGGTGACGTTTCCGGATGACCCTTCCTGCCCTCTGACCTTATTGTCACCTAGTTCTGACTGCAGACGTCCAACTGTTCAATGTTTAAGGATTTTTCCATCCACCTTGAGATTGACCCCTGACCTATGTAAGGACAGGAAGCACAGAGGTTTAATGGCCCCGCCCCCTCTCTCCTTCAGTGTTTTTCCTGTCCCTACATGGGGCGAGTGCGCAGAGAAATCCTCCTCAGGGAGGTGAAGATTATCATTTTATTTTATTAGTTTCCCAGACGCTCGGTAACCCGGTTTCCCTCCCTCTTTATTTGTTCCTTTTTGTGGATCTCTTTACCTTCTCTGTTCCTCCGGCCGCCCGGTGTTAATGCTGGACAGGGAATACTAAATTCAGTACTGGCTCCGGCCCGCTGCTTACCTGGACCATCTCCTGTGGGAGGACTCGGCAGGGAGACTGGACAAGACGCTGCATCTGTATACGTCCGGACGCTCCATGTGACCCGACGTCGTCCCACGTGATCGGAGGCTTGGGGGCGGGCCCAACGTGATGGATCTGGAAGCGCGTGGTTAAAAGACGCCGCTCAGTGCGGCCTACCGGCAGCTTCCTGCGACAAGCAGTCCTCCTGTCAGGAATGTCTGTGCCGGATGCCCCCGCAATGGAGACTCTGACTTCTCTGCTTCCGTGGCCGTGAGTTCCCTGTGGGAAAGATACTGTTATTTTGCGGTCTGGTTTTTATTTATTAGGGTTGCTCTTTCTTTTATATTGAATCTAAATCAAAGTCATCTGTTCCAAGAGGCTGCCAGAGAATTATAAAAGAAATGATGCAAATCGTGCATTGCTGATACAATAAAAGAAGAGCAGCGCTCTATCCTATCGGGAATGGAAAGTTTAATTCAGGAGGAAATTAAGTCCAAGGCTTCCTTGGGACCGTCTGCTCTCCCTGCAGTACCTCCTAAAAAATCCAGACTGTCTATACCGTCTGAGGAACCAGAAGAGGACATGTCGGCTTCCAGACCCCCTGGGGAGGAAGAAATGTCGGAGGGTGAATTGGTTGATGAAGACAGAAAATATAATTTTTCCTCCGTGGACATGGAGGGTCCATAATGGGAATTGAGGATATCCCTAAACCACGGTCGGTGCAGGACGAGATGTTTGGGGGCCTAAGACCAAGGAAATCTATGGTGTTCCCCGTTCATGAAAACATTCGAGAAATGATTCTTGATGAATAACTAGATCCCAAACGCAAATTGGGGGTCCCTAAGGGATTTCAAAACCTCAATACAATACTCCGAAAATAGACATACAGGTAGCAAAGGTGGTTAAAAAGACCTCGCTACCTTCTGAGGACTCTTCCCAGCTACGCGATCCTATGGAGCATAAAGCTGACACCTTGTGAAAGAAGAACTCCCACAAAAAAATGTATTCTCTGACCTGTAAGAAAGGTGCATGATGTAATCTGTAGTGAATGTAATCTTCCTAATCAGAGACTGTATCTGTGAGATATCCCCTCTCTTCTTATTGTAGCTGGGTCATGTGACCAACTCCCTGACCTCCAACTGACCCAGGACAGGAAGCCAGTTACTTCTCTATTCATTCCTATGAGACTCAGAGTGAGGCTCCCATAGGAATACATAGAGAAATAGACTTCCTGTCCACACATAGGATGCTGTGTTATCTGGTGAGTCTGATTGCTGGTCACATGACACAGAGGAGAAACATCAGGGAGATATAAGGCTACTTTCACACTAGCGTTTTAAAATTCCGGTATTGAGTTCCGTTATAGGGGCTCAATACCGGAATAAAACGCTTCAGTTTTGTCCCCATTCATTGTCAATGGGGACAAAACTGAACTGAAGACAACGGAGGCTCCTGAAAGCATTCCGTTCCGTCTTCAGACCGGAGAACAAACCGCAGCATGCTCCGGTCCAGGCATCCGCACCAAGCCGGATCCGGAATGACCCCCAATGCAAGTCAATGGGGACGGATCCGTTTGGTGTGGATACACCAGTAATCCAGATCTGTCCTCCATTGACTTGCAATGGGGGGGGGGGGGGTCATTCCAGATACGGCTACATTCATAGATACATACACACATACATACTCCAGGGACGCCGGCAGCATGTCTTCACGCCCCAGCAGAGGGCGCTGTGGGGAATCGTCATCACTGCGCGCAGGAGGCGCGTGAAGACGTTCTGCCGGCGTCCCTGGAGTATGTGAGTATGTATGTGTGTATGTCTCTGTCTGTGTCTTGTTCCATGTTAACATGTGTGGGGCCGGAGCGCTGCTCCGGCTCCACACATGTATCAGCGTTAGCACGGATCCATTGGCACCCTTTAGGAGCCGGATCCGTGCTAACGCTAGTGTGAAAGAGGCCTAAGTCAAAAATACAGACACTGGTAAGAAAATGACATTCACTACAGATTACATCATGTACATTTCTAGCAGGACATGGAATAACATTTTTTGCGAGAGTTCTTCTTTAAGGAGAGCCTGGGAGACGTCTACCTACACAATAAAATCAAGTATTGCTGCTACTTTGGTAGCCAGGTCTATGTTTTAGTGGCTTAATGATCTAGAAGACCACATCAAAAACAAGACCTCTAGAGAAGAAATTCTCTCCTCGATTCCCCTCCTGAAATCCGCCACGGCTTTTTTGGTGGACGCCTCCGCCGAATCGGTCAGATTCGCAGCACGTGAAAGCGGAGTTATCCCAAAGGGGGAAGAGGCAGAGTATTCCTCCAGAATAAGTCATCCGATAAACAATGACGCCAGGGTGGGGGGGGGTCGTCTAAAAAGGTTCCTTCCTCAGTGGGGAAAAAGTAACCTCAAATCCTTGGGTGTTAGACATCATCGATCAAGGATACAGGATCGAATTTGCCAAAAAAAAACCCAAAATATTTTCAGGTAACTCCCCTGAGTCCCAGAGTTTCATTGGAGCTCTGGAAGGACATTAAAAAATTATTAGATTCAGCGGCAATATCCCAAGTTCCCAAAATAGAACAGGGGAAAGGGTATTAATCAAAACTCTTCCTTGTGAAAAAACCCGACTGTTCATCTCGCACGATTATAAATCTAAAGCATCTAAACAAATGAATAAAATACAGACGATTCAAAATGGAATCAGTTTCATCAATTATTCCCCTCACAGAAGAAGGAGCCTTCATGACCTCAGTGGATCTAAAGGAGGCGTCTTATCACGAACCTATCTTACAAAATTCCCAGAAATACTTAAGATTTGCACTCAGAGATTCTGCAGGTATCATACAGCACTTCCAATTCACATGTCTACCCTTCGGCATCTCTTCCGCCCCAAGGGTCTTCACAAAGATCATAGTGGAGATGATGGCTTTCTTCAGAGAAAAAGGAATAATCATAATACCCTATCTGGACAATTTTCTCCTGATAGGAAAAACACAGGAATTGTATCAAAAGTACAGAGTTTTTTCTTCAAGGCATCCAAGACCTAGGATGGATGGTCAACTGGAAAACGAAAAAGAGAGTTTCTGGGGACTCTGTTGGATTCAGCTCTTCAATGCTCACTCCTTCCACTATACAAGATAGAGTCTCTCCAAAACAAAGTACAGAAATTTCAGAAAGAGAGGTCATGTTCTATCCGCGCGGCAATGAGCCTGCTGGGTCTCCTAACCTCCGGCATCGGGTCAGTCGCCTGGTGTCAGTCTCATACCCGAATCATTCAAAAATGGATTCCTAATTCCTGGGACAGAAAACAGTCCTCCGTGGACCGTCTCGTCAATATTCCCTTCCAGGTAAAACAAGACTTAGGTTGGTGGAGGGAAAAAAGGAATCTCAAGAAGGTTGGGGTGCAAAAGTAGGCTCTCACCCTGAAACAGATACCTTCTCAAAAGAAGTAAGCGAATGCTCTTCCAACTTCAGAGAACTGCAGTCTGGTGCACTTTAAAAGAGGCTTCCTTTCTACTAAGAAACCATTACATCAAGGTCTTCTCAGACAATATAACTACAGTCGCATACATGACACATCAGGGCGGTACAAAATCCAGAACCCTGGGCAATCTGACGAAGAAAATTCTTCTCTGGGCAGAAAGAAATACCCTGTCTCTCTCAGCTACCCACCTAAAAGGCTCTTTAAACAGGGGAGCAGACTTCCTAAGCAGGAATACCTTAGATCAGGTAGAATGGTCCCTAAATCCTCTCTCTATCAGGAAGATCTCAGAAAAATGGGGTCTTCCCGAAATAGATTTATTGGCGTCCAGGACAAACTCTCAGGTTCAGGTTTTTTGCTCACTAAATCCAAAGGAAAATCCCTGGGTGGTAGACGCCTTCTCAATAAAATGGAGCTGGGACCTAGCTTACGCATTCCCGCCAACACCACTAATTCCCCGAGTAATAAAGAAAGTCTTTCAGAACCCGGTTACCTTGATTCTCATAACGCCATACTGGCCAAAAAGGAGCTGGTTTCTGGCACTGAAACAATTATCTGTCGAAGCGCCCTGGAGGCTTCCTCTAGAAAAAGATATTCTCCTACAAGGTCCAGTCTGCCACCCCAACACGAAGATTTTCGGTCTAACGGCCTGAATCCTGAGGGCGACTACCTGAGACGTCAGGGACTTTTGGAAAAAGTAATAGAAACTCTAAGATGCAGCAGGAAAAAAGTAACCAACAAAATCTATCTCAAGATTTGGAGGAAATTCTGCTCCTGGTTGGGCGATCCGGATAATTCCTGCCCTAACATCCTTAAGATAGTGGACTTTCTTCAGAACGGTCTCGATCTGGGGTTAAGACCTAGCACCCTTCGAGTCTAGATATCTGCTCTTAGTTCCTTTTTTGATTCTACTCTAGCAGACCACCGCTGGGTAAAGAGGTTCATGACTGCAGCCTCTAGAATTAGACCATCCATCTCTGCTCGTGTTCCTCAGTGGGACTTAAACACAGCCTTAAATGGCTTAACAGGTCCTCCCTTTGAGCCACTAGACTTGGCTTCTCCAAGATATCTATCCCTAAAGACAGCCTTTTTAATAGCAATAACCTTAGCAAGACACAGGGGCGGATTGGCCATAGACCTTACAGGGAAATTTCCTGGTGGGCCGATGCCCAGGGGGCCGCCTGAGCCCTCCTCATAGCTGGTCAGTGGAAGGTTTGAGGATGTATTTTGTGCTGCTGGCAGTATTTTATGATGGACTGTGGTACTTGGCTCTGTTGGGGTGGTATAATGTGCCACAATATGGTATTGCTGGCCCTGCCTTACATCAATTTGGACCTGACTACAAATTAGAATTAGAATTTTTTCCAGGGCCACTTTACGTTTCCAGTCCGCCCCTGGCAAGACACCTAGGTGAAATCCAGGCTCTATCCACCAGAGAACCCTATCTGATAATATCGGGGGACAGGGTTACTCTTAGCCTGGACCCTACCTTTCTTCCCAAGGTTGTTATGGACTTTCATAGAAACCAAGATATAGTCCTCCCATCCTTCTGTTCAGATCCCAAAAATCCTACTGAAGAGAAATTCCACTCTTTTTTTAGATTTCCGAAGAATTATCATCAAGTATCTTGAAATGACCCGATCCTTTAGGAAGGATGATAACCTTATCCAGTATGGGGGAAAAATAGGGGGAAGAAACTTTCAAAAGCATCCCTAGTCAGATGGCTAAGATCCACCATTATGGAATGCTATAAAACTCAAGGTATTCCTTGTCCGGTAAAAGTCAGAGCCCACTCCACTAGGGCCATTGCCTCCTCCTGGGCAGAAAGAGCAGCCTATGTAAGGCTGCCACTTTTTTCTGCGAGAGATTTGGCTTTCAGAAGGAAGGTTCTGCCAGCAGTAGCCCCCACCCCCCCAGACAATAATTTGTTAGTTCTCAAGGTGGCTCTCATGGTGGATGGAAATGGAAAACAGGAATTAGACTTAACGGTAATTCTGTTTCCTTGAATCCACCATGATTGCCCGGTTATTCCCGTCCCACTTGGTAATTTGGTAAACACTGAAGGAGAGTGGGTGGGTGGGGCAATTTAAACTCTGTGCTTCCTGTCCCTACATAAGTCAGGGGTCAATCTCAAGGTGGCTATCATGGTGGATTCAAGGAAACAGAATTACCAGTAAGTCTAATTCCGTTTTTTGCACAACTTGCTGTTCTCTAACAAGGAGCCTAACAGCAAAATTCACACCAGGTGTTTGATCCATGAATCGTCCAATAACTTTTCTGGTTCAATTAGAATTGGTATTGAACAGTCCTCCTCATCATGCTGCTCACATTATGGCATCATGAGACCAAGACCACACCTAACAATTGATGAACAGTACCTCGCCATTGTGAGACCTCAAGCAGGATGTTCTCAGATGGATGGAAGAGTCACAGAGTCATCAGCAGGTTGTATCGGAGATACAGAGACTGGAAGAGTCACAGAAAGGCAGAGAAGTGGATGTGAAGACGCCAAGGAGAGCGCTCTGCATCAACCACTGTGGTCACCAGCCTCTGGTGGTGGTGGTGTTACAGTGTGGGCCGGTGTGTCTCGTCAGTACAGAACTGCCCTACAATGTGTGAATGGTCCAGTGAGAAGCCCAGACTACCTGAAGAACATCATTTATCCAGTCATTGTGCCTCTGCAGGAATAACCCCGGCCTAATGTCATCTTCATGGAGGACAATGCTCCAGCTCATCGAAGTCCCATCATTAGGGAGCGGCTGCTAGAGACTGGGGGACCTCACAGGGAGCGGCTGCTGGAGACTGGAGGACCTCACATGGAGCGGCTGCTGGAGACTGGGGGACCTCACATGGAGCGGCTGCTAGAGACTGGGGGACCTCACAGGGAGCGGCTGCTGGAGACTGGAGGACCTCACAGGAGCGGCTGCTGGAGACTGGAGGACCTCACATGGAGCGGCTGCTGGAGACTGGAGGACCTCACATGGAGCGGCTGCTGGAGACTGGAGGACCTCACATGGAGCGGCTGCTGGAGACTGGAGGACCTCAATGGAGCGGCTGCTGGAGACTGGAGGACCTCACATGGAGCGGCTGCTGGAGACTGGAGGACCTCACATGGAGCGGCTGCTGGAGACTGGAGGACCTCACATGGAGCGGCTGCTGGAGACTGGAGGACCTCACATGGAGGCGCCCCGGGGCTGCTGGAGACTGGAGGACCTCACATGGAGCGGCTGCTGGAGACTGGAGGACCTCACATGGAGCGGCTGCTGGAGACTGGGAGGACCTCACATGGAGCGGCTGCTGGAGACTGGAGGACCTCACATGGAGCGTCTGCTGAGACTGGAGGACCTCACATGGAGCGGCTGCTGGAGACTGGAGGACCTCAAATGGAGCGGCTGCTGGAGACTGGAGGACCTCACATGGAGCGGCTGCTGGAGACTGGAGGACCTCACATGGAGCGGCTGCTGGAGACTGGAGGACCTCACATGGAGCGGCTGCTGGAGACTGGAGGACCTCACATGGAGCGGCTGCTGGAGACTGGAGGACCTCACATGGAGTGGTCTACATCAGGGATCAGCAACCTCCGGCACTCCAGCTGTTCTGAAACTACAACTCCCAGAATCCTTCTTTCACTTCTGTGTGAGATGCAAGCCGAGTAAGAGTGCATGCTGGGAGTTATAGTTCTACAGCAGCTGGAGTGCCGGAGGTTGCTGATCCCTGGTCTACACTTTCTCCAGACCTGAATCCCATTGAAAACCTATGGGATCAGCTAAGGTGCCGTGTAGTGGCTCGTAACTCTGTACCTCAGAACCTCAATGACCTGAGGGCCGCCCCTTCATGAACAGTGGGATGCCTCAGCAGACAATAAGACGACTTGTGAACAGCAGGAGATGTTGTTGTCAAGCTGGAATTGATACTCAAGACCACAGTTCCAGAGACACTGACATTATGTGGCGGTATACCCAGCATTGGGGTCGGTGAGACACTGACATTATGTGGCGGTATACCCAGCACTGGGGTCGGTGAGACACTGACATTATGTGGCGGTATACCCAGCACTGGGGTCGGTGAGACGCTGACATTATGTGGCGGTATACCCAGCACTGGGGTCGGTGAGACGCTGACATTATGTGGCGGTATACCCAGCACTGGGGTCGGTGAGACACTGACATTATGTGGCGGTATACCCAGCATTGGGGTCGGTGAGACACTGACATTATGTGGCGGTATACCCAGCACTGGGGTCGGTGAGACACTGACATTATGTGGCGGTATACCCAGCACTGGGGTCGGTGAGACACTGACATTATGTGGCGGTATACCCAGCACTGGGGTCGGTGAGACACTGACATTATGTGACGGTATACCCAGCACTGGGGTCGGTGAGACACTGACATTATGTGGCGGTATACCCAGCACTGGGGTCGGTGAGACACTGACTTTATGTGGCGGTATACCCAGCACTGGGGTCGGCTTCTGAGATGAAGAAATCACCATTACTGCTTCTACTTAAATACTGGATTTTCAGGATATAATATCACTGGAGCCGTAACTTTTTACGTTTTCCACAAATTTCACCCGAAAGCCAAATATCCCGAACTTTTCATGAGTAGTGTATATGCAACTTGTATACTGTGAGGGGGAAGACATCATTATATATACTCAAACAATCACTGATCAAGGTGCACTGCGGCGGTAATGCAATTGACAATATATGGCTAAACCCTCACGCTGATGTTAAAATGAGACTTTCGCCAATATATTCTTATGTCAAGAACATACCGGAGCCCGAGCACCGCGTCACGGTATCTCAGAGTGGCATGGGACCTAACACTAACCCTACCTATGCCATATGGGCAATTGCGAAAGGAGCATATAGGCCGACACAGAGCGACCAACTCCTAGTTACCTCCAGTGTGAGATCACACATACAATGGGAGGAGGGAGGAGACTGTGAGCCCCCACCTACCAAGGAGTCATGTGACTCAGGCTGCACAGGTGACCAGAATGTTACCATAAGATGTAAGACTACTTTCACACTAGCCTTTATATATTCCGGTATAGAGTTCCGTCATAGGGGCTCAATACCGGAATAAAACGCTTCAGTTTTGTCCCCATTGACAACGAATTGGGACAAAACTGAAGTGTTTTATTCCGGTATTGAATAAACTGAACTGAAGAGAACGGAGGCTCCTAAAAGCATTCCGTTCCGTCTCCAGACCAGAGAGCAAACCGAAACATGCTGCATTTTGCTCTCTGGTCTGGGGTTCCGCACCAAGACGGATCCAGAATGACCCCCAATGCAAGTCAATGGGGACGGATCCGTTTGGTGTGACACAATGGTAAACGGATCCGTCCTCCATTGACTTTCAATGGAGTTCATTCCGGATCTGTTTAAAAGATGTTAAAGATAATACAACCGGATCCGTTCATTATCCGTTGCCACACCTCCAGGTGTAAATGTCCAAATGCAATCACTGAAAAAACGTGGTCCAAAATGGCAGAAAATTGCTCAAACCCCATATGCTGTAGCGCATATCAAACCGGGGGAGCAAATCCTGCACATGTGATCCGTTGCTAACAGCAGTCCCCAGAAAAAATGCATACAATGGAGGATGCCGGCAGTGGACCACATGTATCATTATATATATACAGATCATATACTGCAGGGGAGGGGCATATCTATATACACACGCACCATCAAGTCCCATTATTCTGACCACTTCCTACTTTAGGCATCTGCATCGTGAAGCTCATGAAGGAAGTCACGTGTGCTGAGCTGGCTTGGTGGGTATATAAGATGTGATGGGCTGTCTGCACACATATCCCTCGGTGGGTATATAAGATGTGATAGGCTGTCTGCACACATATCCCTCGGTGGGTATATAAGATGTGATAGGCTGTCTGCACACATATCCCTCGGTGGGTATATAAGGGGTGATAGGCTGTCTGCACACATATCCTCGGTGGGTATATAAGATGTGATAGGCTGTCTGCACACATATCCCTCGGTGGGTATAAAGATGTGATAGGCTGTCTGCACACATATCCCTCGGTGGGTATATAAGGTGTGATAGGCTGTCTGCACACATATCCCTCGGTGGGTATATAAGGTATGATAGGCTGTCTGCAGACATATCCCTCGGTGGGTATAATAAGGTGTGATAGACTGTCTGCACACATATCCCTCGGTGGGTATATAAGATGTGATAGGCTGTCTGCACACATATCCCTCGGTGGGTATATAAGGTGTGATAGGCTGTCTGCACACATATCCCTCGGTGGGTATATAAGGTGTGATGGGCTGTCTGCACACATATCCCTCATGGGTATATAAGGTGTGATAGGCTGTCTGCTCACATATCCCTCGGTGGGTATATAAGGTGTGATAGGCTGTCTGCACACATATCCCTCGGTGGGTATATAAGATGTGATAGGCCTTCCTGCACACATATCCCTCATGGGTATACTAAGATGGATAGGCTGTTGCACAATATCCCTCGGTGGGTATAAAGGTGTGAATAGGCTGCCTGGCACAACATATCCCTCGGTGGGTAATAAATAAGGTGTGAAAGGCTGTCTGCACACATATCCCTCGGTGGGGGGTTATAATTAAAAAGGAAAAAAAATGGTAAATAAGGTTTTTTTGTCTGCACACATACCCCCGTGGTAATAAGAATGTGATAGGCTGTCTGCACACATATCCCCATCGGTGGTATATAAGGTTGATGGGCTGTCTGCACACATATCCCTCGTGGGTAATAAGGTGTGATAGGGTGTCCTGCAGACATATCCCTCGGTGGGTATATAGATTGATAGGCTGTCTGCACACGATAATCCCTCGTGGGTATATAAAAGATGTGATAGATGTCTGCCACATATCCCTCAGTGGGTATATAAGATGTGATAGGCTGTCGCACACATATCCCTCGTGGGTATATAAGCATGTGATAGGCTGTCCTCACACATATCCCCGGTGGGTTATATAAGGTGTGATAGGCTGTCTGCACACATATCCCTCGGTGGGCTATATAAGATGTGATAGGTCTGTCCTGCACGCATATCCCTCGGTGGTATATAAAGGGTGTCTGCAGACATATCCTCGGTGGGTATATAAGGTGTGATAGACTGTCTGCACACATATCCCTCGGTGCGCGTATATAAGATGTTGATAGGATGTCTGCACCAACACATATCCCTCGGTGGGTATAAAGATGTGATAGGCTGTCTTGCCACACATATCCCTCGGGTGGGTATATAAGATGTGATAGGCTGTCTGCCACACATATCCCTCGGTGCGCGTATATAAGATGCTGATAGGCTGTCTGTCACACATATCCCTCGGTGGGTATATAAATGTGATAGGCTGTCTTGCACACATATCCCTCGGTGGGTATATAAGATGTTGATCAGGCTGGTCTGCACACATCATTCCCTCGGTGGGTATATAAGACTGTGAATAGGCTGTCTGGCAAACATATCCCTCGTGGGTATATAAAGGGGTGGATAGGCTGTCTGCATCACATATCCCTCGGTGGGTATCATAAAGCATGTGATAGGCCTGTCTGCACACATATCCCTGCGGTGCGGTATATAAGATGTGATAGGCTGTCTGCACACCATATCCCTCGTGGGTATATAAGGGTGATAAGGCTGTCTGCCACACATATTCCCTCGGTGGGTATATAGATGTGAAGGCCTGTCTGCCACGACATATCCCCTCGGTGGGTATATAAAGGCGTGATAGGCTGTCTGCACACATATCCCTCGTTGGGTTTATATAAAGGAGTGATAGGCTGTCTGCCACAACATATCCCTCGGTGCGGTATATCAAGGGTGATAGGCTGTCTGCACACATATCCCTCGGTGGGTATATCAGGTGATAGGCTGTCTGCACACATATCCCTCGGTGGGTATATAAGGTGTGATAGGCTGTCTGCACACATATTCCTCGTGGGTATATAAGGTGTGTGATAGGCTGTCTGCACACATATCCCTCGGTGGGTATATAAGTGTGTGATAGGCTGTCTGCACACATATCCCTCGTGGGTATATAAGGTGTGATAGGCCGTCTGCACACATATCCCTCGGTTGTATATAAGGTGTGATAGGCTGTCTGCACACATATCCTCGGTGGGTATATAAGATGTGTGATAGGCTGTCTGCACACATATCCCTCGGTGGGTATATAAGGTGTGATAGGCTGTCTGCACACATATCCCTCGTGGGTATATAAGGGGTGATAGGCTGTCTGCACACATATCTCTTCATCGGGTATATAAGGTGTGAATAGGCTGTCCTGCACACATATCCCTCAGTGGTATATAAGGGATGATAGGCTGTCTGCACACATATCCCTCGGTGGGTATATAAGATGTGTGATAGGCTTGTCTGCAAACATATCCCTCGGTGGTATATAAGGTGTGATAGGCTGTCTGCACACATATCCTCGTGGGTATATAAGGTGTGTGATAGGCTGTCTGCACACATATCCCTCATGGTATATAAGGGGTGATAGGCTGTCTGCACACATATCTCTCAGTGGATATAAGGTGTGATAGGCTGTCTGTAACACATATCCTCGGTGGGTATATAAGGTGTGATAGGTTGTCTGCACACATATCCCTCGGTGGGTATATAAGGTGTGATAGGCTGTCTGCACACATATCCCTCGGTGGGTATATAAGAGGTGTGATAGGCTGTCTGCTCACATATCCCTCGTGGTTATATAAGGTGTGATAGGCTGTCTGCACACATATCCCTCGGTGGGTATATAAGGTGTGATAGGCTGTCTGCACACATATCCCTCGGTGGTTATATAAGGTGTGATAGGCTGTCTGCACACATATCCCTCAGTGGGTATATAAGGTGTGATAGGCTGTCTGCACACATATCCTCGGTGGGTATATAAGGGGTGTGATAGGCTGTCTGTACACATATCCCTCAGTGGGTATATAAGGTGTGATAGGCTGTCTGCACACATATCCCTCGGTGGGTATATAAGATGTGATAGGCTGTCTGCACACATATCCCTCGGTGGGTATATAAGGTGATAGGCTGTCTGCACACATATCCTCGTGGGTATATAGGGGTGATAGCTGTCTGCACACATATCCTCGGTGGGTATATAAAGGGTGATAGGCTGTCGCACACATATCCTGGTGGGTATATCAAGGGTGATAGGCTGTCTGCACACATATCCCTCGTGGGTATATAAGATGTGGATAGGCTGTCTGCACACATATTCCTCGGTGGGTGATATAAGGTGTGTGATAGGCTGTCTGCACACATATCCCTCGTGGGTATATAAGGTGTGATAGGCCGTCTGCACACATATCCCTCAGTTTGGTATATAAGGTGTGATAGGCTGTCTGCACACATATCCCTCGTGGGTATATAAGGTGTGTGATAGGCTGTCTGCACACATATCCCTCGGTGGGTATATAAGGTGTGATAGGCCGTCTGCACACATATCCCTCGGTTGGTATATAAGGTGTGTTAGGCTGTCTGCACACATATCCCTCGGTGGGTATATAAGGGGTGATAGGCTGTCTGCACACATATCTCTCATTGGGTATATAAGGTGTGATAGGCTGTCTGCACACATATCCCTCAGTGGGTATATAAGAGGTGATAGCCTGTCTGCACACATATCCCTCGGTGGGTATATAAGGGATGATAGGCTGTCTGCACACATATCCCTCGGTGGGTATATAAGATGTGTGATAGGCTGTCTGCACACATATCCCTCGGTGGGTATATAAGGTGTGATAGGCTGTCTGCACACATATCCCTCGTGGTTATATAAGGTGTGATAGGCTGTCTGACACATAATCCTGCTCAGTGGGTATATGTGAAGGTGTGATAGGCTGCTGCACACATATCCCTCGGTGGGTATATAAGGTGTGATAGGCTGTCTGCACACATATTCCTGTCTGGGGGATATAAGGTGTGATAGCTGTCTGCACACATATCCCTCGGTGGGTATATAAGGCTGTGCATAGGCTTCTGCACACATATGCCTCGGGGTATATAACGGGTGATAGTGTATTGCACACATATCCTCGGTTGGTATATAGTGTGATAGGCTGTCTGCACACATATCCTCGGTGGGTATATAAGGGTGTAGGCTGTCTGCACACATATCCTGCTCCATTGGGGTGTATAAGGTGTGATAGGCTGTCTGCACACATATCCCTCGGGGGGTATATAAGGTGGCGTCTGCTGTCTGCACACATATCCCTCGGTGGGTATATAAGGTGATGATAGGCTGTCTGCACATCATATCTGTCTGGTGGGTATATAAGGTGTGATAGGCCCTGTCTGCACACATATCACATATCCCTCGGTGGTTAATAAGGTGTGATAGGCTGTCTGCACACATATCCCTCGGTGGTATATAAGGTGTGATAGGCTGTCTGCTACACCCTCGGTGGTAATATAAGGTGTGATAGGCTGTCTGCACACATATCCTGCTATCGGTGGGTATATAAGGTGTGATAGGCTGTCTGCACACAGTATCCCTCGGTGG